>CM035116.1:42109415-42516939 GCA_020205555.1 Panax stipuleanatus | reverse complement strand
TAGGTTGTAAAGTGTTATACTTAAACCTTTACAGCATAGACTATGGGACTCTCCTACTTCTCGTACTTAGGGGGGATCAGCCCTAGTACCATACGTGCACATATCTCAATGCTAAAGCGTAAATAATCCCCTTTTACAGGGTTGTTCATCTTAGTTTTGACATCAGAGTCCGCACCAAAGGAAGTTGGTTTGGATAAGCTCAATAAGTATTTTAGAATTTAGAACGTTCATCAACTATGGACTATCGAATCAATAAGGGTTCACTAGTCCTATAAGGTTCAACAATAACATCGATATTCAACTTGAATAATAAATCTCAAGAGTATACAATCGAATAAGTATTGTATAACTGAATCATGCTTTTAAAAGAGTTACAATATGTAATATGAATTTTGAACTGGAACAATTAAGAACACGAGCTTACTCGATATAGAAACACAAGTCTAAGACTTAATAAATGTAAATTAGAATTTAGGGAACTTGCTAATCAATAAGTTAGGGATAGGATACTTGCCTCTTGCACAAGCTACAATATAATTACAATTCACTTCCTCAACGTCCTACACATTACATTATGTATACGACATTGATTAGTTTTCATAACTACCATGTTTAACTGTTGAACTATTTACTTAAGTTCGACTTACAACTTGGTTTATAATATTACTCAATGGCTAACCACATAACATGAATGTAAACTCACAACATGCATATCACACATGTATAGCCCTTTAAACAATCATAATCAAGTTTTACAATTACGATATTCAAGTTCGCACTTAGTTTGTTAACTTGAACCTTCACATTATCTTATACATGTCAATACTTAATTTATTAATCATGAACTTCAAATCATATAATGTTCATGTATGTAACTTAAAACAACATCTTTTATTATCGAGAACACTACACTTGTGTGCGTGCATGTCCGAAGCCCTCCGATTGCCTCTGAATACGCATCAGTCACAAAGATGGCCATGTTTACCCATTTTAACGATTTCAAATTGAAAAACTTAAAGAATGAAAGTTTTAGGTCTACTCGTTATCTTTTCGAATCATCTTGAATCGCCTTAATCGGAGTTTGTATGAAAATGTTATGCTTATTTTACTACAGGAGGTCAAAATAGTCTCGGAAACCAAAAAAGGCTCCCGGACAGCCCTTATACCCTGGGGCGGGTTCCCCTTCTGGTGCACTCCCTGGTTCGCGATGAACACCCAGAGCAACCCAAATAAATTCAAATTAAACTAACGTAATGAATTTTAAGGCTACCCATAATGTAAAAACTTCACAGAAACGCTATACAACATTTCTAGCATGATCTTGGCAATTAAAATCATGTAATCACACAATCCAAGGCATCTAATTTTACTGTTTTCATACTTTATCATGTTTTGAAGGAAAATCAAGAAATTCAACGTTACGGATTCGTTATAACACCGAATCCGTTCGTTTAACTTCTGTTTTGTTCGTATAAACGTGTACAATCATATGCAAATGTTAATTCAAAGTTAAACCATCGATTCATGGTATAAAATTTGTACGTAAGGGCCGTAAGGGCCGTATGACCATATATACGACTCTGTAATTTTTGAAAACCCAATTTAAACAAAATTCGATCACTGAAAGTTATGCATATATGGCATATATATGTTATAAACACATATGAATACACATATAGCCATATAATGAACAAATATCAATTTTTCCATTCACAGAAATTTTTAAAGCACGTAAATGGAAAAACTCTGTAAAATTTTGAAAACCCAATTAAGGCCTAATTACATGAATTCGATTATTTTAATTCATTCATACCAAATACAAAACATGTTATAATATATAATAACACACATATAAGCATATAATCAAAAATTTTAATTTTTCCCATACACAGAGAACTCAGAATATATGTTCATGAAGGAAACATAGTACATGAAATAAAACTGGACAAAGGAATTACCCCTTGCAAACTCTGTGAAGATGATATGGATTCTTTTTTTTGATTCTTCAAATTCTTTCAACTCTCTCTCAATTCTCTTTTCTCTAAGTTTTCTCAGAGTATGTATATGATATATAGTAGTTCTGATATATGTTTATAAGATATAAGTCTGATATGAATAATATACATATACGTATAATTAGTCGTGGGGTCATGGTCGTCAGTTAATCCCATAATGGGTTAACTGGCCTCAACCTTCACCAAGGCCTTGTTTGCTTGTCCCTTATTCCCCCTTTTCCATTTAATTTAATTAACTTACTATTATATTTAATTAATGTCACACCCAATTAATCAATAATCCTATTTAAATCAATTAAATAAAATTGCATAATTCCATAATTCACATAGTCACATAATTAAAATTCTTATTTATTAATTATGTCAAATCATTAAATCTCTAATTAATTAATACATTATGCTTATTAATTAATTTTAATCAAATAACTCAATTAAATACATACTTTGAATATAAAATTCCACATTAATTTAACTAATGTAACACTATAATTAAATTACTACCACAATTCATCAATTAATTATTTAACTCAATAATTAAATCATCGAAAAATATTTATTTAATTCAATAAATATTCAAATTAAATTACAAAAATCTTGTTCGTCACATCTTTCCCCCCTTAAAAGGATTCTGTCCCCAGAATCACGGTTCAATTAAAAATTCGTCCCGTTACATTCTCCCCCCTTACAAAGATTCTGTCCCCAGAATCACATACACAAAAATTAAGTAAATAAATCTGGGTAATTCTTCATCATATGCTCTTCGAGTTCCCACGTAGCTTCTTCAGCATTGTGGTTCCTCCAAATTACCTTAACAGAAGGTATAACTTTGTTTCTGAGGACTTGCTCTTTCCTGTCAACAATCTGAACAGGAATTTCTTCATAGGATAAGTCTTTTTCAAAATGTAGGGGTTCATATTCAATCACATGTTTGTAATCGGGTTTGTAGGGGCGTAAAACTGAAACATGAAAGACGTTGTGGACATTCTCGAGCGCTGGAGGTAAGGCTACCTCATACGCAACTTCTCCAATCCTTCGCAGTACTTCAAAGGGTCCAATGAACCTTGGGCTCAATTTTCCCTTCTTACCGAATCTGATCTTTCCCTTCCAGGGAGAGACTTTCAAGAACACATAGCTACCCGATTCAAACTCAACGTTCTTACGGTGTGGATCGGCGTATTTCTTCTGCCTATCCTGAGCGCTACCAGTCTTGTCCGGATCACTTTGACTATCTCTGCTGTCTGTTGTACCAACTCTGGACCTAGCAATTGTCTCTCGCCAACTTCATCCCAGTATAGCGGAGTTCTGCATTTTCTTCCGTACAACGCTTCGTAAGGCGGCATGCCAATACTAGCGTGGTAACTGTTGTTGTAACCGAATTCCACAAGCGGTAGGTGATCATCCCAATTTCCTTTAAAATCCATGATGCATGCTCTCAACATATCTTCCAATGTCTGGATCGTTCTTTCACTCTGCCCGTCTGTCTGAGGGTGATAAGCCGTACTCATTCTCAACTGTGTCCCCATGCATTCCTGTAGTCGCTTCCAGAAGTTTGATGTGAAGCGCGGATCTCTGTCGGAAACAATTGACACCGGAACTCCGTGCCTCGAAACAATCTCTTTCACATATAACCTTGCCAACTGATCTAAGTTGAATCTGATTTTGATCGGAAGGAAGTGTGCTGATTTCGTCAGTCGGTCAACGATAACCCATACTGCGTCGTAGCCTTTCTGAGTCGTCGGAAGGCCAACCACGAAATCCATCGTAATGTGTTCCCATTTCCATTCTGGGATTTCCAGGGGTTGTAGCAAACCACTCGGTCTCTGATGTTCTGCTTTCACTTTCTGACAGGTTAGACACTTTGCAACACACTCAGCAACATCTCGTTTCAAATTCGGCCACCAGAAGTGCTGTCGAAGATCCTGGTACATCTTGGTACTACCGGGGTGAATCGAATACCGTGAGCTATGAGCCTCGCTCAAAATGTCATCCTTAATCTCTGGCACTGACGGTACCCAAACTCTGTTCTCAAATCTCAGTAGTCCCTCACTGTCTATCTTGAATCTCGTTCGGTTCCTTCAGATATCTTTTTCTTAACCTTTTCACATTCTTCGTCCTGAAGTTGAGCTTCCTTAACTTTATCCAATAGGGTTGTACCAGTTTGCATCTGAAACAACTTCTCGTCAATCTCCATCGGATACTTCACTTCCAATTCCAGCTTTTCCATTGCTGAAATTAGCTCCTCCTGAGCAGTCAACATCATCAATTTCTCCCGACCCTTTCTGCTTAAGGCGTCGGCAACCACATTAGCCTTACCCGGATGGTATAAGATTTCACAGTCATAGTCCTTAATTAACTCCAGCCACCTTCTCTGGCGCATATTCAAGTCCTTCTGTGTAAAATATATTTCAGACTCTTGTGGTCTGTATATATTTCACACTTCTCCCCATAGAGATAGTGTCTCCAAATTTTCAAAGCAAATACCACTGCAGCTAACTCCAAGTCATGGGTCGGATACCCTTTCTCATAGTCTTTCAATTGTCGTGACGCATACGCAATGACCCTGCCGTTTTGCATAAGCACACAGCCAAGTCCTTTATGCGACGCATCACTATAAACCACAAAATTTCCTGTGTCGTCCGGAAGGGATAACACAGGTGCTGAACTCAACCTCCTCTTAAGCTCTTGGAAACTTTCCTCACACTTCTCTGTCCAAACGAATTTCACCGATTTTCTAGTCAAATTCGTCAGGAGTTGCGATCTTGGAAAAGTCCTGAATGAATCTTCTATAATAACCCGCCAATCCAAGAAAACTCCTCACTTCCGACGGTGTTTTCGGCTGATCCCAGTTCATCACAGCTTCGACTTTAGAGGGATCTACCGAAATTCCGTCCTTGTCGATCACATGTCCAAGAAATTGCACTCTTTCAATCCAGAATTCACATTTCGAAAATTTGCGTACAACTTCTCTCTTCTCAACGCCTCTAATGTTAACTTCAGATGTTCTACATGTTCTTCCTTGGTCTTCGAGTATACCAAAATATCGTCGATAAAGACCACCACGAATTTGTCCAAAAACGGCTTGAACACTCCATTCATTAAGCCCATGAATGCTGCAGGAGCATTCGTTAGACCAAATGACATTACCAGAAATTCGTAGTGACCATATCGAGTCCTAAATGCTGTCTTTGGAACATCCTCTGGCCTCACCTTCAGCTGATGATAGCCACTCCTCAAGTCTATCTTGAAAAGTACCTTGCACCCTTCAATTGGTCAAACAGATCGTCGATCCTCGGTAATGGATCTATTCTTAATTGTGACCTTATTCAGTTCTCTGTAGTCGATGCAAAGCCGCATCGTCCCGTCCTTCTTCTTCACAAACAACACTGGCGCTCCCCCACGGTATACGCTCGGTTGGATGTACTTCTTGTCCAGTAAACTCTTGAAGTGTACCATAACTCCTTCATCTCTACCGGAGCCATCCGGTATTGGTGCCTTCGATATTGGGGCCGTCCCTGGCGCCAAATCGATCACAACTAACCTCTCTGTCTGGCGGTAGTCCTGGCAGATCATCCGAAAAATAGTCTAATGAAGGTCCCTCACGACTGGTATATGTTCCACTTTTCGGGTTTTCTTTACGACTATCGACTATGTAGGCTAATATCCCTACACAGCCTTGTCTAACAACTTCCTGGCCTGCATCATAGTCAGACAAATCGCTTGTCTAGGCGATTTGCTGCCATAAAACACAACCTTTGACGGGTCATAAGGTTGATACACTTCCTCTGGCAATCAATTACAGCCCCATAATTGACTAACCAATCCATTCCCGAATAACATCGAATTCCCCAAGTCTAATCGGGATAAGATCTATGTTCATAATGCTACCTTATATCTACTCTACAGTTCTTTTGTACATACTTAATAGGATCACTTCTCTATTCGCAATCTCTATGTTCATGAGGTATTCTAACTCGTCCATAGGAAGTTCTAAGTTCTTAGCAAAGTCATCGGATATAAATGAACAAGTTAGCACCGAATTAAAATAGTACATGGCATTAATTTTATTGATCGGAGTGATACCCTGACCACACATCGCCGATGAGCTACAGCATCCTACACTATCATGTTGAAGTCCTGGTGGTCGGTCGGTTGGTTGCGGTTGGTCCCGTGATAGTTAGAGCACTTCCACCACTGTTTCCTCTGTTCCCTCCTAATCTGCCCCTCCAGATCCCTTCTTGGGACAGTCTCCCTTGCCAGATGGTCCTTGAGCAGCAAGTGAAGCAAGCGCCCTTCTTTGGGTTCGGACAGTTAGGTGCTATGTGGCCTTCCTGACCACAATTGTAGCATACTCGTTTCCTTCATATAGACCCCCAGGTGAGCTTTCCGCAGGTCGGACATGCTTCGATCCTATTCTTCTGACCTCCTTGCTGATTCCCAGTTGATGAGTTATCATTCCACTTCCTCTTCTGATTATTACTCCCTCCCGTGTTGCTACCACTTACCTTATTGATTCCTTCACCTTCACTCTTCTTTTTTTGATCTTGGTTATACTTTGTAACGCGGTCACTCCCGCCTTCAGCGAGAATGGCCTTCTCCAACACCCCAGCAAAAGTGTTCAATTGGGAACATTGACACTTTGCTATACAACAGGGCTTCAGGCCTTGCTCAAACCTCCTTGCCTTCCTCTGATCGGTGTGTACTTGATACGTGGCAAACCTAAGCCAACTCATTGAATTTCGCATCATATTCCAGTACGGACATATTCCCCTGTTTCAGCTCCAGGAACTGGAACCTCCATTTGATTCTGCGAACTGGTCGGAAGTACATCTCGAAGAACATCTCTTTGAACCTCTCCCAGGTAATCACACCTTCACCTCCCTGACCTTATTCGCTTGCCACAATAGCTGCCTCGGATTTTAGCATGAACGTTGCATAGGCGGTTTTTCTGGTCTTCTCTGACTCTGGCGACGTCGAAAATATTTTCCATCTCCATAACTCAGGTTTGAGCTTCTATCGGGTTCATGGTGCCTTTAAACTCTGGCGGTCCCACCGCCTTGAAGTCCTTGAACGTTGTGTTCGGTGGAGCTTGAGGTTGGTTGTTAAGTGCTCTAGCAAGTAAGTTCGCCAACTGCTGAACAGGGTTAGCATTGGTGTCGTTGTTGTTGTTAGTTGACCCTTCCTAGGCCGGTCGACGGTTCGGTCTTCTCCTTGGCGGCATATTTCTGTTAAGATATACGCTTATTAGACTTTATTCAATCTTTTAAATATTTAAGGCTTAACTTAACATTAGACACAATCAGTCAACACATTATCTCAAATAAACTCTGATATAATTACTAAATCAAAAGTTTTAACATAATATGTATAGCATACACTGTTATTTACATCAACTATCCCGAGATAAAGAATCTACAGATTTAAAAACATAAATATTCCTCTGTTTATAAACACATTGGAATTACATTATTAACTACCAGATAGGTTCACAAAACTCAAATGTTCCTATCACTGCCCATTAAGGCGACGAACAGCTTTGCCACGCTTTCTTCCATAATTCGGGACATCGTCCTGCAATCTAGAATGTACGCGGTAGTCCTTCGAACTGAATTGGGATCCCTCATAACCCGATCCTGGGCCTCGTCAATTTGCATACTGAAGTGTAGAGTACGTCTCCTCAAGCTTGGCCTTCTTCGCCCAACAGTTGTCTTCTGCGAGATCTGCTCGTCGTATTCCCTACCCAGGCTTCCTCTGCTATGGCCAGCCTTGCTGATTTCTCTTTTAGTTCATTCTTCAATTCCTCTATTTCCTCTGACTTCTGCTCGGTTTGGCCTTTCTCGTGAACCAAATTTCCACTCTACATTTCCCAAACGTGTGTGAAGAGCCTCAATCTCTCCATCCCTCAGCTTCGATAGGTAGACTGTTGAGTAATCGACCGCGTCCCTCAGCTCCTGAACAGTCTCCCTCAGCTCCTGAACAGTATCACGTAACTCTATGTTACGGTCATACAGCTCGTCATACATCTCGGCACTGATAGAGCTCGGCTGGGAACTCTTCAGGGTCTTCCTCCTCCTCTTCGGCTGCCTCAGCTGAACCTCAATCTCCTCAGGGTCTTCCTCAGAGTCCTCCTCTGAATCAGACACCGGCACATACTCCTGACCAATGACTGTGATCAAGGGTGATGGCTTCTCGTTGGACTAACTGCTCCCAGACTACGTGTATATCTCGGGGACTCCTCCTCTCTAGCCTCTAGGGTATAAGGTCCCTGGACTGACTAGTTCTTTAGCATCTGTCATCCTGACAAATAAAAATTTAAGTTTTAGTAATTACGTGATGCTAATCGATACTCGAATATATAAGTATAAGCACATAGCACATAAGGTAAGTTATTATCTTTCTTAGAACTCGATAAGAGTTATCATTACTATGTTCTCGATCTCTAAAAAGGCTACTATCCTAAGGTTTTCCCCCACCTAAGGTTCATAACCTACAGCTTGATACCAACCTGTGACACCCCCAAATCCGGGTACTTCAATTCCACGGGACTTGGTGTTCACTGTACGAATATCATCTATTCTATCTACCCATAGTAAATGCAAACCATGCAATAAATAAGAATTAATCCTCCCCTTATGGGGTTACAACATCTGAGTAATAAATAAAATAAATCCCAGGTCATACTAACCTTAAACATCTCTGCGGAAACATAACAAATAAATAGTCTTACACAACTAACATAAAGCTGAAACATAAACATATAAATAAACAACAAGTCTTCATCACTTGTTGACCTTGCCCTTGCCTTTGCTAGTAGAAGGCTCTTTCGGACCTTTCGTTCTTAACTGCAATGTGATTATACGCAAGAGTGAGCCACGATTGCCCACAAGTATAATAATATGACAACAAATAATAACATGCGAGTGAATCTAAAGACATCTGAATAAAGAAACTCAAACTTTTGACATCGAGGAATAAATAATAAGGAATCAAATAACATCTGAGGGTCATAAGCCTTGAACTATCCTAGGTTGTAAAGTGTTTATACTTTAAACCTTTAACAGTCATAAGACTATGGACTCTACTTCTCGTACTTAGGGGGATCAGCCCTTAGTACCATACTGTGCACAATATCTCAACGCTAAAGCGTAAAATATCCCCTTTACAGGGTTTTTCATCTCAGTTTTGACATCAGAGTCCGCACCAAAGGAAGTTTGGTTTGGATAAGCTCAATAAGTATTTTAGAATTTAGAACGTTCATCAACTATGGACTAGTCGAATCAATAAGGGTTCACTAGTCCTATAAGGTTCAACAATAACATCGATATTCAACTTGATAATAAATCTCAAGAGTATACAATCGAATAGTATTGTATAACTGGAATCATGCTTTTAAAGAGTTACATATGTAATATGAATTTCAAACTGGAACAATTAAGAACACGAGCTTACTCGATATAGAAACACAAGTCTAAGACTTAATAAATTAATAAATTAGAATTTAGGAAACTTGCTAAATCAATAAGTTAGGGATAGGATACTTGCCTCTTGCAAAAGCTACAAATATAATTACAATTCACTTCCTCAACGTCCTACACATTACATTATGTATACGACATCGATTATTTTTCATAACTACCATGTTTAACTGTTGAACTATTCACTTAAGTTCGACTTACAACTTGGTTTATAATATTACTCAATGGCTAACCACATAACATGAATGTAAACTCCACAACATGCATATCACACATGTATAGCCCTTTAACAATCATAATCAAGTTTTA
The DNA here is from genome assembly GCA_020205555.1 of Panax stipuleanatus. Classification (NCBI taxonomy): domain Eukaryota; kingdom Viridiplantae; phylum Streptophyta; class Magnoliopsida; order Apiales; family Araliaceae; genus Panax; species Panax stipuleanatus. Next base: position 42,507,143 of record CM035116.1, on the reverse strand, counting down.
CAATTACGATATTCAAGTTCGCACTTAATGTTTGTTAACTTGAACCTTCACATTATCTTATACATGTCAATAACTTAGTTATTAATCATGAACTGTCAAATCATATAATATTCATGTATGTAACTTAAAAAACATCTTTTATTATCGAGAACACTACACTTGTGTGCGTGCATGTCACGAAGCCCTCCGATTGCCTCCGAATACGCATCAGTCACAAAGATGGCCATTTTTACCCATTTTAACGATTTCAAATTGAAAAACTTAAAGATGAAAAGTTGTAGGTCTACTCGTTGTCTTTCTAAATCATCTTGAATCGCCTTAATCGGAAGTTCGTCTGAAAAAGTTATGCTTATTTTACTACAGGAGGTCAAAATTGTCTCGGACAAGCCCAAAAAAAAAAGGCTCCCGGACAGCCCTTATACCCGCTGGTGTGGGTCATTAATGCCCATGAATACCCGCGGGGCGGGTCCCCCTGCTGGTGCACTCCCTGGTTTCGCGATGAACACCCAGAGCAGCCCAAATAAATTCAAATTAAACTAACGTAATGAATTTTAAGGCTACTCATAATGTAAAAACTTCACAAAACGCCATACAACATTTCTAGCATGATCTTGACAATTAAAGTCATGTAATCACACAATCCAAGGCATCTAATTTTACTGTTTTCATACTTTATCATGTTTTAAAGGAAAATCAAGAAATTCAACGTTACGGATTCGTTATAACACCGAATTCGTCGTTTAACTTCTGTTTTGTTCGTATAAACATGTACAATCATATGCAAATGTTAATTCAAAGTTAAACCATCGATTCATGGTATAAAATTTGTACGTAAGGGCCGTATGACCATATATACGACTCTGTAATTTTTGAAAACCCAATTTAAACAAATTCGATCACTGCAAGTTATGCATATATGGCATATAATATGTTATAAACACATATGAATACACATATAGCCATATAATGAACAAATATCAATTTTTTCCATTCACAGAGAATTTTAAAGCACGTAAATGGAAAAAACTCTGTAAAATTTTGAAAAACCCCATTAAGGGCCTAATTTACATGAATTCGATTATTTTAATTCATTCATACCAAATACCAAACATGTTTATATGATATAATAAACACAAATCGGGTAAGCATATAATCAAAAAGTTGCTAAATTTTATCCATACTACAGAGAACTCAGATATATGTTTCATGACGGGAAACATAGTACATGAAATAAACTGGGACAAAGAAATTACCCCTTGCAAACTCTGTGAAGATGATATGAATTCTTTTTTTGATTCTTCAAATTCTTTCAACTCTCTCTCAATTCTCTTTTCTCTAAGTTTTCTCAGAGTATGTATATTGATATATAGTAGATTCTGATAGTATGTTTATAAGATATAAGTTTGATATGAATAGTATACATTTTTATACGTATAATTAGTCGTGGGGGTCATGGTCCGTCAGTTAATCCCATAATGGGTAACTGGCCTCAACCTTCACCAAGGCCTTGTTTGCTTGTACCTTATTCCCCCCCTTTTCCATTTAATTTTATTAACTTACTATATATAGTAATTAAATATCACACCCAATTAATCAAATTAATTCTATTTAAAATCAATTAAATAAAATTCATAATTCTACAATAATTCACATAGTCCATAATTAAAATTCTTATTTATTAATTATGTCAATCATTAAATCTCTAATTAATTAGAATAACATTATGCTTATTAATTAATTCATTAAATCAAATAAACTCAATTAATACATACTTTGAATATAAAAATTCTCCACATTAATTTAACTAATGTAACACAATATAATTAAATTACTCTACCACAAATTCATCAATTAATTATTTAACTCAATAATTAAATCATCGAAAAATATTATTTAATTCAATAAATATTCAAAATAAATTACAAAAATCTTGTTCGTCACAATTAGGGTCGTTCCACCTGTGTGTTATGCCAGGATTGGTACTCATAGCGTTACATCCTTGAACTGCCTGCTTCGAGTGGGACATTTTGAGCTCTTTATCTCCTCTCGCCTTTTCTGGTCATGGCGAATTCTTTCTTCAGTTCTCCATTTTCAATGAGTCCTGGATTTTGCGCTTTAGAGACCAGCATTCCTCAGTTGCATGCCAGGTGATTAGAATGATAGCGACATATCTTTGTGGCATCATAACTTCTCGTCCGGGCTTGTTAGGAGGCAGGAACTCGTAATCTTTCTTTGCTCAACCAACAATGCTAACATATTTTCCAATGATCCTCCATAGGTGTGAATACCCTTTCTTCGCCAACTTTCCCCGACTCTCGTGCCATAGGATTTCGTGGTTTGCTCGCGTTTGGAATGTCTCTTGATATGTCCTATTTGGGAATTCGCATTCCTCCGGACGATCTTTACTTTGGTGAGATCTTCGAGAAATTTTATCATCCACCTGTGACAAACAAGATTTTGTAATTTATTTGAATATTTATTGAATTAAATAAATATTTTTCGATGATTTAATTATTGAGTTAAATAATTAATTGATGAATTTGTGGTAGAGTAATTTAATTATATGTGTCACATTAGTTAAATTAATGTGGTGAATTTTTTATATTCAAAGTATGTATTTAATTGAGCTTATTTGATTAATATAATAATTAATAAGCATAATGTTATTCTAATTAATTTAATAATTAATTAGAGATTTATGATTAGACATAATTAATAAATAGAATTTTAATTATGTGACTATGTGATTTAATGTAGATTTATGCTATTTTATTTAATTAATTTAAATAGCATATTTGATTTAATTGGGTGTGACATTAATTAACTATATAATAGTAAGTTAATTAAATTAAATGGAAAGGAGGAATAAGGGACAAACAAACTAGCCCTAGTGGGGGTTGGAGCCAGTTAACCCATTATGGGATTAACTGACGACCCATAACCCACGACTTCTAATTACGGCGTATAATATATTAATTTACATATACATATCAGTTCATATAATTAATTTGTAAGACACTAAGTTCCAGAGAGAAAAAGAGAGACATTGAGAGAAAAGACTCGAGAATTAGTTAGAGAAGAGATTGAAGAATTTAGTTGCATCATCATCACTAACTAGCAAGGGTAATTCTTTCTCCACGTTTCTAAATTCAAGTTCTTACAGTTTCCATTAACGTATTCTTAAAAAGTTCTCTTGAATGGACTCATTTGATGCTTAATGCATGATATGATTTTATATGTCTTATTATATGATCATAACATGTTTTATACCATGTATGCATGATTTAATGTGATAATTTCATACAATTATACTTGATTTGATTTTTACAAAAGTCACAGAGGAGAAAAGTTGTATATATGGCCATACAGCCCTTATGTACAATTTTTATACTATGAATCGATGATTTAACTTTGAATTAGCACTTACATATGATTGTACACGTTTATACGAACCAAAACGGAAGTTAAACGAACGGATTCGGTGTTATAACGAATCCGTAAAGTTAAATTTCGTGATTTTCCTTCAAAACATGATAAAGTATGAAAAACAGTGAATTTGATTGCTATAACTTGTGTAATTAAGTGATTTAGAATGCTAAGATCATGCTAGAAATATTGTATAGTGTTTCTATGAAGTCCATACTTCATGGGTAGCAATTAAATTGTTGTGGTAGCATTTACTCTGGGCCTGGTTCTCTGTTATTCGTGAACTGCAGATTCTGAAAATGGCGTTTGGAGCTGCAGCGCCAACTTTAAGCCTAAGATTGGGGCTGCAGCGCCAGTAGAGCTGCAGCGCCAAGATTGGGGCCGCAGCGCCAGTGGAGTTGCAGCGCCAAGATTGGGGCTGCAAGCGCCATTTTTAGTTCAAATGGTGGAGCTGCAGCGCCACTTGGCAATTTTGCCCAAAAATGAGATTTTAATTGTTCAAGTCCAGGAAATGTAATTGTAACCTAATGTAATAAACATGAAGACATGATTAAACATATAATAAGAGGTTAATAACTTAGATTACGTGAGTATTAATAAGTTAAATTACATGACTTGATTCGTAATTGTATAGTCCAATAACGTGCTCAAGACCGATGTGTGTGATTCGATACGTATATCGAGTTATTGATTAATGTGTATTGTGAACGTATTGATAGGTAGGATTTAATAAAGAACGTGAATTATAATTGTAGCTTGTGCAAGAGGCAAGTTCCTATCCTTAAACTTGTTCTATATTTTGCAAGTTTCCTAAACTCAAACTTTACTTTTACATCGAGCAAGTTCTTATCATTGTTGATTCAAGTTAAGATTTTCATATGAGATATTGTTATCCTTTAAATATTATACAATACTTATTCGATTGTATACTCTTGAGAATTATTGTTCAAGTTGAATATCGATGTTATTATTAAATCTTATAGGACTAGTGACCCTATCGATTCGACTAGTCCATAGTTGATGAACGCTTCAAATTCTAGAATACTTATTGAGCTTATCCAAATCAAACTTCCTTTGGTGCGGACTCTGATGTCAAAACTGAGATGAACAACCCTGTAAAGGGGATTATTTACGCTTTAGCGTTGAGATATTGTGCACAGTATGGTACTAAGGGCTGATCCCCCTAAGTACGAGAAGTAGAGTCCATAGTCTTATGACTGTTAAAGGTTTAAAGCATAAACACTTTACAACCTAGGACATAGTGCAAGGTCTTATGACCCTCAGATGTTCTTTGATTCCTATTATTTATCCTCGAGTCAGAAGTTGAGTTTCTTTATTCAGATGTCTTTGATTTACTCGCATGTTATTATATTATTGTCATATTATTATACTTGTGGGCAATCGTGCTCACTCTTGCGTAATAATAACATTGCAGTTAAGAACGAAAGGTCCAACGAGCCTTCTACTAGCAAAGGCAAGGGAAAGGTCAACAAGTGATGAAGACTTGTTGTTTATTTTATGTGTTTATGTGTAAGACTTATTTATTTGTTTATTTTCCGCACAGATGTTTAAGGTTAGTATGACCTGGGATTTATTTATTTATTACTCAGATGTTGTAACCCCATAAGGGGAGGATTTAATTCTATTTATTGCATGGTTTGCATTTACTATGGGTAGATAGATAGATAATATTCGTACAGTGAACACCAAGTCCCGTGGAATTGAAGTACCCGGATTTGGGGGTGTCACACCACCCTTCTCGTTCATTCATCATGCTTTGATCCTCTTCATTTAGTCGGCGGATCTTGGAGGGAGATATGCTCTTATTCTGAATAACCTCCTCTTTCTCTTGGCTTTGAATGAAAAGCTGCCTTGTACCTCGATGTTGGCGTACTACCAGATAGCCAGCAGAGTTATTTAGTGTTGGATCGTATCTAATTTTTGCATTATTGTCATACCCTCCTTTGTATTTTCCAACTTGAGGACATTTGTTATGTTCCTTTGGGGGTATTCCTCTATCCTTCGTATGTATTTACGATTTGGATACATTTCATCGCTTCCTGACCCAATCATATTTACTTCCTCTGTATCATGCGGCATCAGAAGGTTGGGGTTGTCATCGGGATGGTCATGTTGTTGGACCACAATATTGCCGTTTTCGATCAGATTTTGGATTTTATGCTTCAAGGACCAACAATCTTGTGTATCGTGTCCTGGAGATCCTGAATGGTAAGAACATCTCTGGCTAGGATTGTATCTTTTGCTTTTTGGATCCAGCGGTGGAGCCAGTTTGGTAATTTTCTTGTGATCTATTAGCATCACCAACATATTTTTAAGGGAATCGCCTAGTGGAGTGAATACCCGATTTTCAGTCCTTTCGAATTTTCTCTTTCTCTCCTGGTAATTGTTGAATGCAATTTGTTGTGACGGCATATTTCTTTCCCTCTTCCAAATGGGGGGACTACTGTTGGGTCTCCTAGACTGCCCCTGTACAATGAGGGATACATCTTCATCGCCTTTCTTGGTTATCCTCACGGGATCACTCGCATAGTTGCCAGACTGTATATCCTCGGTGACTATTTTCAAGGCTGTGAGATCTTTGATCTTACCTACTTTCAGCCCATCTCTGTCATTTCGCCATATTTGATCATCTCTGAGAATGGCTTTCCTATTCCAGCTAAGATCCTCTCATAGTAGGGTGCCTCTTGGATGTCTATGAAAGTCATCACCATTTCAGCTTCTGTCATAGGCGGGTTGACTTGTGCTGCCAGACGTCTCCATCTTTGGGCATACTCTCGGAAAGACTCGTTGATCTGCTTTTTGACTTTGGTCAATTGATATCGATCCAGAGACATCTGAGACTGGAAGCTGTATTGAGTTAGGAACGCATGAGCTAGCTCTTCCCAACTGTAAATTTTTGCATTATCAAGTCGGGCATACCAAGTCTTAGCCTCTCCAGTGAGACTCTTTTGGAAAAAGCTGCATTCTGAGGTTTTTGTCTTCAGCATATGACCCTAGCTCGCTAATGTATACTTTCAAGTGCGTATAAGGATCGCCTTCCCCATTGTACTTTTCAAACTCTGGGACTTGGAATCTGTCAGGATATCTAGCCCCTAGGAATATGCAGAGATCTGAATAGGTAACACTTCTAAGGTTTCCTGTCCCTTTGATTTCCCGGATGGTTTCTTCCATTTGTCGGACTTTTTTCCTGAGATTTGTGATTTCGGGGGTTTTGTTGGTTCTTTTAGTGGATCGAGGTTCAGAGATCTGCATTTCCCCCTTTTTGTCAGTACTTTGATTGCCACCCTGTGAGGAGGACTCTGTTTGTTTGAGCATTGACTGGCCCAGAGTGCTTTTACTCTGTTCTTTCAGGAGGATAGCCAATTCTGCTATTTGATTCTTAAGTCCCTCAAACTCTTTTCGAGATACGAAACCTGACTCGCTTTGGCCACTTTCAGCCATGTCGATAGATAGGCTTTGTGCCTTCTCAGATTTAGACCTAGTAACAGGACCAATTTTTCCTTATCTACAACAAAACGTAGGCGTGTCAATTTCCTAATGTAGGTAAGGATTAGATGCATGATGTGTCTTTTAAGTTTATCCTGCAAAACCGAGGTTAGTTGTTTTGATGGCAGGATGATAGGAAAGTAAATCTTTCATTATTGTCATTTACATTGTGCTCCTCAGTAATTGGAGACTTGACATTGAATTGAAAGAGGAAGGTATGAAGAAGCTTTCCGTCAGATTCGGTTGATCAGAAGCTGACCTATCCTAGGTTACTCTCACGGCTTTGTTTCGGCATGAAGGTTCCTAGATCATCACAATCTACTAGAATGGAAGTTAATCCGATCGTTCAACTGGAGCGAATCTGGGTGGTGCATTTTCAGGAGGCAGCCCCGGAGACTTAGTCGTCCCCAGAGTCCTTACTTATCACCGACCGGGTTAGTCTCCTGGTGGAGGGACACACAACATACATTCACATACATCGGCCTCACCGCTTATGCATGCAATGACAGTTCGTGCGAAGCACTAATATGGGTGCGAAGCACTAAAGCATTCATTCTCATTCATTCAATGTAAAGGCATAACATTCATACATTCAAATGAAAGACGCAGCATTCACTCATCCATTGACTGTGGAGACGCAGGATTTCACGCATTCAATAGTTTTGAAAGGGAAATGTTTGAAAGATTGAAAGTGGCCTAAGCCCTCTACTGTCCCCAACAGAGTTGCCACCTATCGACGTTAGAAAATTTAAGAATCCCGCGGGTCGGTTCGTAACCCGGGTTTCCTCAAATCGATCTTCCTAAGTTATCTCTACCCTTATTCTTTTATTTTGGAAAAAGGTTTTGAAGGGTTTTTAGGAAAGAGGACAACATGTGTATATGTCGACGATTTGATTTGATTTAAACAGAGTCGCCAGTTGGTAGTTTTGAAAATGGTTGTACCAACTCAACCGAATTTGATTTGAAAGAGGCCCAATTGCTGGACACTGTCGAAACTTGATCTTTGAAATCGGAGTTTTGAGTTCGGGGGCTTGGTTAAGTGTGGGGAAGGTGTTAGACACCCCACGACTTCCATGTAAACACGGTACCACAATCTTTTCAATATTTCCCTTAAAACTGGAATGCGTGAGTGAATGTTGTTTGAAAATTGGGCCTTTGATTGATTGAAAGCTTTGATAGGCTTCGTTGAGCCTATATACGAAGGGTTTGATTTGATTTAAAAATCATTCTTTGATTTGATTTGCAAAAAGCATCATTTAATTTGATTTGCAAAAGCTTTGAATTGAATTGACAGTGATGTTTTGAAAGCTGGTTTTATCAAACCCTTACACTGACATAGGAATTGAAGCATATCGCTACTCTCAATTTTATTTTTATAGCCTTAAGGCTGCATGCAAATGGTGATTTGCCGGGCTGCGAAGCATCGTCGACCACAGAAATATAAAATGTCGGTCTCCTCATGGGTATGAAAACCATCGAGGGACGCTGACATGACAATTGATATTTTTTCATTATATTGAGTCCTTAAATCCGGATAACCGTTTTAAGGTCTGTGTATGTACATTTTATAGAAAAGCTGGCAGGGTACATCTGTAAATCGGAGTTTGTCCATCGTGGGAATCAGATTCTGATCGTTTTGATCACGAATCCCACGATTCCTAGGCTCACATGTGAGTAGCCAATAAACCTGCACAGTTCGAATTTGCACAGAAGCAGATAAAAATCCCAAGATAACCAGAACCAAGGATTCATTCAGTAAATCCCGGTCCGCACGGCTGAAGCGTCTCGTTCCCACTAGATAGCGATCTAAGGGACGCGAGATTGCTTTTGAAGCTAAAACTATAAAAATAACTAGATTTAAAGAAATCTCAGCCATTATAGCTTCCAGGTTTGGTCGGGACCTGTTTGAAACCGTTGAAAGCTAGAATTGGCAAGATTTGGATAAATTTAGTCCGCCCGCAGATATGTCAGTGCGGATTTATATACAAATGAATATTAAATGCAACAGTTGAATAAATTGAGTAAAGCTATATATATATATATAATTATATATAAAGTTGTAAAAGGGCGATGGGTTTTCACTCGCAAGGCCGGACTGGAATTAAAAAATATGTATTTATAAAATAACTATAAATAGCCACGAAATAATCCAGGCTGTGACAGAAATGAAATATATATAGAAAACAGTGAAAAGGGCGATGGATTTTCACAACCGGTGCCAGTACTGGAATTGAAATTGACATAAAATAGTCATCCAATGACTGGGGAGAGCACCCAGTATGGGGAAGTGTGCAAAGTAGTAAATTGCCCCTGAGTAATTCAGGCCGGACTGAAAATATATAATATATATATTGACAGAAATGTAGTCAACCAGGACTGATATGAGTACTAGTGATGGTGAAAGTAGCTTATATATGCGTAGATATATATAAAAGCAGTAAACTACCACAGATTTGACATCCGGGCTTGACAGAATTGAAATGTTAATACATTTGCAGTTAAATATATACAAAAAAGGCCAAACCCGGACTGGGAAGATAAACCAGTCCGGCGAAATTGCCAGAATGTGCGTACAAGTGCAGTGGAGTTGTTAAAGCTGACGGATCGTCAATTCGAGTTGTAAAAATACTGAAAACGGAGTTTATGTACAAAAATGTATCAAGTTTTGACGAAAACGGCCACAGAACTAAGTTCCTGGCATATTTAGAAAATGAAACTTTGTGTGCAAGTGGAAAACAGTGCAAAGTAGTAGTATTGACTTTCTGATCGTAAAATACTTACAATGGATTGCAATACAGACTTTTTTGCCGAATCGTAGGCTTTATACGTCCAAATCTACTGGTTATTTTCTGGTATGTGGTAGTATATGGGTATATCTACGTGTTAAGTGAAAATATTTGGGTTTGGAAGAGGTGCAAAAGTCAGAAAATCAAACTGGCAGAGCTTCGCTGCGTTTTTGGAATTATTGAAAATGAACGGGGGTGCACCTCTATATATAGGCCAGGGAGCCTCAGCTCTACCTGCTACTATTGCAGGTAGAGGTGCGGCTCCCCAGGGTGGGGCCTATATACCCGGCTTCGTCATCTCGAAGTGAGTGCATGCTGGGCGACGCGATCTCATGTTCGAAACTTCATAACTTTTGATCAGAGCGTCCGTTTGGGGCATGCTATAGCTTTCTGGAAAGCCCTCGCTGAGAGTGTCATAATGACATTGGTTTTATCCCTTTTTAAGTCCCCAAAGGTGGGTTCATGACCGGGTCTTCATTTCTCCACAGTTTGCCTGATGAGCCGTCTGGTGATGTTTTCACCCGGAATCACCGTTATAGTTCTTTCTGACCTTGGCGGCATCAATTTAGCTTGAGTTTGACTGAATCGGATGAGAGTTGTAAAATGACCATTTTGCCCATCCCGGGGTTGCCCTTGGTGTCGGCATGGCTTTTTGTTAACTTCTGGGAGCTGTTTCCAAGACTTGGATCCCATTCGAGTCTGTTTGTCCCAGTGTTGCCTCTGTGGCTGACGTGGTCATTCTAGGTTTTCTTATGGAACTGTTGTGGTGCTTTAGTTTTATTTCTGAAGTCGACCTGACTTCCCGAACTGATGCCGGGGATAACTTGTAATTCCCAGGTTGCTATCGTGGCTGATTTGTATCTCCCAGGTTGCTACCGGGGCTGTGTTGACATCCCGATATAGTTGATTGGTGCTGTGGTTGTACCGATATCGATGATCGGGTTTGAGCTGATGTCCCGATATTGAGATCGGGGATGATCTGACGGTCCGATTGACGATCGGAGTTGGATTGACGGTCAGATTAACGATCGGATTTGGCTGGAGTACCGATATTGGTGATCAGATTTGACTGGAATTGATCGACATTGGGGATCGAATTTAGGCTGAAGGACCGACATTGGTGGCCGGATTTAGATTGGATATTTGGCGTCGGGACCGAGTTTGGCTTGATTGACGGTTTTGCCCTCCTACAGTGTTAGTATTGGGCAAGGAAATTTTTGAGTGTCTACAGTAATATAACACAAATTCAATGTTAATATAATTAAGTAAATTTTACCTTTTGTTGGTCAGTTATTAAGGTCCATCCTCTACCTAATTCCAGGCCAACATCCTCAAACAATAGACTCAGAAACTAACTCCAAGAATCCTTGTTTTCACTTTCAACCACTTGCCTAAGCAATTGGGAATATTTGGTTGTTTGCATCCCTACCAATAGCAGACAACAACTCACCCCTGCAGTATGTCTTTAAGAAACAACCATCAAGCCCTATTATGTGTCTACATTCCTCCAACCAATTTTGTTTTACAGCTTTAAAACAAATGTACATTCTTTGGAATCTAGGTGGAGTGCCCCCATCACCTCTAATTTGGACTGTGCTCCTAGGATTTGTAGCTAGAATCTCATTCCCATACTCCCAGACTTTAGCATAATGCTCCTTCAAGGTGCTCTCAATTTCACTTAAAGCCACTTTCTTTACTCGCCGACACTGAGGTAATGATGATTGCAGTCCAAACCTTTGTTTAATTGCAACCTGCAATTCCCTCAACCTCATTCTTGGTTTTGCTCTTAGGGTACCCCCAAACTTGTCAACCAACCATCTAGTCCTAACAATCCTAATCCTTATTTCCTCACACAATAATGCTTCTCATTATATGATTTAATTTGAAACACCTTCTCCCTTGGCACATAACTAGCCCACAACCTCCATGGACAGTTACTGGCACACTTTGCTTGTATTCTTGTTTTCCTCATTTACAGAAAAATAGATTCCCTTTCTATAACCAACTGCATATTTCACTATAGCTTCCTCACATTGTTCAGGTCCAGTGTATGCTATATCAACTTCAAATTTTATCTTGCTAATTGGAGTGTTGGGATTATATGCTGGAAGCACACTTTTCTCTTTCCTCTGTGGCTCCTCTCCTCTCCTTCCCATTCACTGTTACTACTAGAATCACCACTTGGAGCAATCTCATCATCAGAATTTTCTTCATTTTCTACCCAAGGCCTCATTCCTTTTGTCCCACACCCCAACTCATCCTCATCATCTAAAAATGTTGGTTCAACTTCAACCTCTTTAACCTCTGCATTCTTAGTTTTTTTTGGATTTCCTAGCCTTTTTCCCCTTGCTTCTGCTCTCTTGTGTACCAACATCCACATTTGGTTCATCCACTGTTGGTTTTTTAGCCTTACATGTAGTTGATTTGGAGGAGGCATTACCTCTAGCAGTACTTGAGGACTCAGGCTTCTTTCTTGGGATAGATGAAGCACCATCCTCCTCAACTTGTAAGTAACCAATATCAACTGGTTCTTCATCAAGGTTTACTTCACAATCCATAACCAACTCTTGTTCTTTTGTTTTTTTATCTTTTCCTTTCTTTTCCTTATATTTATCAACTCCTCATTCCCATCATCATCAGTAGCTTCACTTAACTCCTCATCACTTTCCTCATAACTAGCATCACTTGAATCATCATCTGTATGCTTTGGTGCTTCCTCATCTCTGACATCAACCACATCCCCTATTGCAGGTGCTTCTTCATTATCCTAATGGTCATAGTATATATCCATCTTCCCAGTTTTCAGAGCTTCTTCAATTAGCAGTCTTACACTATTGTCATCATGAAGAAATTCTAGACCATTCTTCAAAGTAAACCCTTTCAATTTGAAGTACATAGCAAAGTCTCTTTTATACCCTAGGTGTTTTAACCAACTTCACCATCCTGTCAACATTCAAGTAATCTCCATCAGCCCCCTCATAAGTTTCTTTCCTTCCACCTTCATAAACATATGATCCATCCTCCTTAGTAACAAACTGACCTCCATAGTACAATTCAACATCAAAGTAGTTCATGCTACATGAAACATAATGCAAACTGTTAGTACCATGACCATTTACTGAATAAACAAACTAATCACCAACATTAACCATTAACTAAATAAACAAACTAAACAATTACATAGCTTACAAATTAAACAATGAACACAACTATAAATATATTACACAACTATAAACATTAAACATATTACAGGGTCACCAATTAAAGAAATCTGTAAACATTAAAGAAATTAACTACTCACTTTTTATGTTGTAAACATTAAAAAAACACAACTCTAAACATTAAACAAATTCCCACTTTTTATACTTTGTAAACATTAAAAAAATTAACTACTCAAAATCAGTCAACACAAACGACAATATAGAGAATCCTTGTTTTCACTTTAATCACTGTTAATTGACAAAACCCACTATAAACCACAATAATATTACTTTAAACTACTGAAAACAAAACTTTTGCACCAGAACCCCACCATACCTTTGCTTTTAAGAAAAACACAAGATGAAAAAGAGTGTATTATTTAATTTTTCAGACAAAATGGGTGGAACCTAGACAAAACTTACATGTTTTGTAGAAGATAGAAACCCTAACTTTCTTGGAATGATCCCCCACCTTGTTCGTCGCTTTGTGTTGCCTGAGAACCCCACCTCCTTCCTCGATTTCTTCTCAGACAAAAGTTAACTTTTGAGCCCTAGATGAATTGTTTATGTCGTTTCTTTTATTTGATGCGGTTTCCTCCCGCCCATTCCACGAAGGCTTAACTGATTGGTCTTACTGATTACATCAGCAAATACACGTCATTTAATTTTTTTAAAGCCACGTAGGAAAACTTGATTGATTTCTTAACGTTTGTGACGAAAATTGGACGGAATGGCTTGATTTTAAATTTTTAAAAAGTATAGTGGGCCAATTGATTATTTTAAAAGTACAGTGGATAATTGCTTAAAACACGACGACCATAATGGGGGTAAAGGTGCTTTTTCCCATTCTAAAAGCATTGCTTAAAACTATGGGTTTATCACATATTATAAAAACAGCACGATGTAGATAAATAAATGCCTTTAATTAAATAACACTTTTATTAATAAATGAATAAGATTGTTACAAAGTATATGCTTTATCATCAAGCATGATTGGCTTGTATGCATACTACTTTCAAATAGTTACCGTTGGTAACTATTTGTACAACCGTTTCGGTATTTTTATGTAACGTAAACTCATTTTCGAGCATCCTCGCATACCAATATTTATTACCTCACTATGTTAAGGTTAAATTAACACTTACTTAAGTTCATACGTTCCATATTAACACGTTTTAACCGATAAAATAATAATACGTATTTTTCAATTTACTTCCCTAATTTCTCCATTAATCCTCCTTAATCAATTTATTATTTTTTAATCTTTCTAGACCCACTTAGTTAAATATATTATGGACCTACTTTGATTTTTTTTAGATTTTTCCTTTCCTTTTAGTATTTATTTAGGGATCTGTCCAAAATTATAATATTTATTATTATTCAAAAATTCTTCTAAAAATTATAAAACTTGGACAATAGGTACTCTATATCATTGAGTAACTTCAGTTTAAATTTCATCCCAAAATGAGTTCTAGAGCTCAAGTTATGACAGTTTTAATGTTACAAATTTTAATTTTGTTTAGGTTATATCTCCTTCATCACAAGTCCATTTTTGTTCATCTTCGGAAAGAATACACCTTATACCACCATGTATCAAACCTCAAAATTCCAGAATTTATTCCGTAATATACCATATATGTTTAATACCCGAAACAGTCTATAGACAAATTAGGTCAGTAGGTTTCAGCCATGTCCTGCTTTGGTAGAAAAATCACCAAAAATAATCTATAAAGGATTTGAGCCTCAAACTTTCAAAGAACTTAGTTAACTCATAGATCTACCACACACAACAAACTTCACTTAAAAATTTATTATATGCTAAAAGTCATAGCTTTTACAATTTTAGTCCCAAAATTTAGGTTTTTAACCTAAACTAGCTTAAGTTCCTTAGTTCATTCTTTGTTCCTTTAATGTTTTTTCTTAATCTATGATATCCACCACAAAGATCCATCATGTTTAGGTCTAAACAAGTGTGATCCATGTTTATTTACATAGATCAAGGTCCTTACATAAGAAAAGTAGAGTTTAGAAAGGTTTTAGGGTTTACCCTATGGAGTGCTTCCTTTACTTTTTATCTTTGCTTCTTGGATGTTTGCTAGCTTTTTGCTCTCCTTCTTGCTCTACTTGCCCCAGTTAAATTCCCTCTCTCTATTCTTTCTTTACTTGCTTTGTATTATGTTGGTAAAATGAAGAAAAGGAAGACAAGTTTGCTATATATAGACAAAGTTTTATATATATTCCATTTTTCCTCCCCGCAAGACTTTTAGTCTATGGTCTAACCATTTAACTTTCCACATTTCTAATACACCCCTAGGTTAATAAACTAAATCTCATAAATTTGCAAGTAATCTCCCACTTAGAGGCTAATAACATACTTAAGGCTTCCATTTGAAACCATGGCCACAAACTTAACTTGGCCACATCTCCTCACACATTGCTTGACAACACTAAAGCTAAACAAGATAAATATCTATCATGCTTACATACAAGTCCCACATGGTTTCCTTGACTATTATGACAAGATTTTTGGCATTTTTTTTAACTTTTGCTTGTTTGCTAAGTTTTGGAAAAACTAGTGAAATCCTCGACTTCTATTGACTTCTTGTTTGACTATTATTCTTATACACACACATATATATATATAATCTTATATAAATATAAACATTTACTTTTCATTACTTCACATTACATTAAAATTGTACTATGTTAAAATGTACAATTATAATTACATAATCCTAATTACAATGTGTCGACGCTGGGAAAATTTTCTTGAGTTGTCTCTACCCTTTATATGTTCTATGTTGATTTTATCTTTCTTAAATGGTGAGATTTTGGGAAAGACCGACATACATGTCGATGATTTGAAAAGATTAATTTTATTGATTGGGCCGAATTAGACAGAGCCGCCAATTGATATAAGTTTAAATGGATGTATCAACTCATCCGGAGTTTGAAAGGTTTTCCGCAATATGGCTCAATATGTATATCCGTTTAATTTGGTCTGGAAACCGAGATTCATAGAGTTCGGGGGCTTGCTTAAGCGAGGGGAAGGTGTTAGGTACCCCCCGACTTCTGTGAAACACGGTTATCGCGTCTTTTCATTCCCTATGTATTGATTGTGTGTGTGTGTATGTGTTATGCAAATAATTATGCTCAAAGTGATTTATTTGAAAGTAGTATTGTGCTTCATTGGACTTATATACGAAGGGTTTGATTTATTGAAAAGTCCATTTTAAGCAAGAATATGAAACTGATGTTTTTAAAAGAGGTTTTCAAACCCTTTCGCCCGCATAGGAATTAAAGCCCTTTGATACTTCCATTTATTCTATATTTGGCTTGTTTTGATTTTATTCTCCAGATGTGAGGCATCCTCGACAATATATAATATTATATATATAAGTGTCAGGCTCCTTATGGGCATAAAAGCCATCGAAGTGAGCCCGAGCACCACAACCACAATTTTCACTATTTTGGGGCCTTCAACCCGTATAACCATTTTAAGGCCCTGGATTTACAAGTACAAAGATTTGCAAGCTAGCTGTACAACTTAAAAGAGTCCATCACGGGAACTGGATCTAGATCCATTGGTTGAATCATAGCTCCTGTAGCTCCTAGGCTCACAGGATATCAAATAAACAGCATGTACAATAAATATATTGAAATAAAACATATATCTATACTATACATCACTGGACGAAGGATTTATCAGTTAAATCCTCGTTAGTGAGTAGCCCATAACTTCCAGTTTCCTCTAGATACAGATCTAGGATCACATGGTCGCTAAATACTTACAAAAACTAAATCTGTACAGATCTTAGACATTCTAGCTATTAGGTTCAAATTTTACAACTTTTGAACCAGTTAAAAGCTAGATCTGGCTAGATCCAGTGCAGATCTAGTCAATAAAGATTAAATATTGACTATTATAAGAAATGAACAGTTAAAAAGTCAGATCTGATGAATATAAACTATTAAGTATATGTATATAACACTTATATACGTATTAGAGTAAGCAAAGAAGATAGATTTGGCGAAATCTTATAGTATTTCGTGAGAATGGCTATCGAACGACTTCTGGCGCATTAAAACTCATTTCCCACCAGTCAAAATTTGATATGTTGTAGTATATATGTATATGAGTGTTTACAAAGAAGTTTTATAGAAATCGGAGTAAGATAGAAGCTTTGTTTAGCTCTTCTAGCCTCTTTTTCTCTCGCCTCGACCCTCTTCTTCTCTATTCTTTTTTTGAAACCAAAGGGGGGAGGGGGTATTTATAGGCCTGGCCTACCTGGAGTCTACCAGTGACAGCCGTGGGTCTATTTGCGACAGCCCAAAAGTGGGTCCCACTTGCTCGGTATTTTTCCTGTTAGGTTAGGTTTTTATGCTACGCGTTGGAATAACCATAACTCTTAATCTGGATGAAGTTAGAAGACATACCATATCAATCCGAAAAGCTCTTTCTGATAGCTTCACAATGGTATATTATTCACCCCATTCTGAGTTTGGTAAGATAGACAAAAGGGGAAAAACCATCTCTACGTAAATGCCAAATAGTCATTCGCCTTGCTGTGCGCTGGAAATCTTGCTCTTTTCAATCCGGGAATCCTATGGAGGTGTGCCATACCTTTTTGAAAATCTCTTTCTGAGAGCTATGTAATGACATGGGGCTTGACCTTTTCCAAATCCAAAAAGATGGGTCCATGACCAAAATAGCATGACCAGGTCTCCGCAGGTAGTCCGTTGAGCTGTCTTATGCAGTTTGCACTCAGGATTGTTGTGATGGTTCTTTGTGAGCCTATCCTCCGTTGGATGATCAGTATTGATGTTGAGTTGGCAAAATTACCCTTTTGCCCTTTCGGGGTTGTTTTAGAATATGCATTGGCTGTTTTCCCTCAAAGTTATCTTTAGGGCTGAAACTGTGATGTTGTTTTCTATCTTTCCTCAGAGTTGCTTTTGAGGGTTGATTTGATGTCCCACGGGGCTATCTCTGGGGTTTATAATCCTTCAGGGCTATCTCTAGAGTGTGAAAAGATACTTTTGCCCTCCTGCAAGGTTTGTACAAGGGAAGCAAAATTTTGAGTGTCTACAGATGCCCCTCTTTATCATGTTTATGCAATGTAATGGAATGAACATGATAAAGATTACTAGACACTTGAAATATGACAAGATAAATTTAATGATGTAATGCAATGAATGGTATGATGAATGATAAAACGTTTTTGCAAATCAAACTTACTTTGCAAATCGCATTTTGCACTTCGCACATCGCACTTCGTAAATTGCACTTCGCAAATTGCACTTTGCAAATCGCACTTCCCAAATCGCACTTTGCAAATCATACGTCGTATTCTAAATCACTTTACCATTACCGATTATTGCTGATGCCTATGTTGGGGCTGATTCCAATGGTTGTCTTTCATAAGTGTTGCTGATGCCTATGCTGGTGTTGACTCCAACGATTTTGATTTTCGTCGGTGTTGTCGATGCTTGTTTGATGAAGATAAGCTGAGATGTTTTCTACATCTCTGATAGGGATGATGTTCTGAAATCACTGGACCTTCCCGATGTCTACACTGATAGTTGACAACGGTGCCTACCCTACTGGTAGTTGACAACGGTGCCTACCTTGCTGGTAGTTGACAACGGTACCTACCCTGATGGTAGTTGACAACGGTACCTACCCTGATGGTAGTTGACAACGGTGCCTAACCTGCTGGAAGTTGACAACGGTGCCTACCCAGCTGGTAGTTGACAACGGTGCCTACCTTGCTGGTAGTTAACAACGACAAAATTTTCTTGAGTCTGGGTATTTAATGTGCACACATATTTAACTCTACTGGGGATGCATGCTAAACTCTTTAATGGAGATGTGCACTGATATAGCGCAGTTGCACATGTGCAGACCATGCTTGATGTGATGATCTAAATTTATCCTTAGGAGTCTATTGTCCTAGGTTGATGCACATGCTTAATTGAATTGACTAGATGTAGAAACATACCTCACACTTTCTTAGGCAATTTGGAGTTTCTTTTCAGGCATGGATCTTGATAGGCCTAGCAGCTCCAACTCCCATATGGCTACTTTTGGCATTCGCAGGGGAGATTCGGATGTTCCCTTTTCATACGCCGGCTTGGTGGGGATCCCGCAGAGGCTGCTACTTTTTTATCCTTATGGATCTGGATCTGGTGCTGGCCCCCCTGGCGGTCCAGACACTGATGGCTTTACTAGGAGATATCCCGATATCTTTGCTGAAGTATTGTTCAACGACTTACATCACCGGATCCTTCCCCGATCCTACGCTGGATTGACGCCAACGGTTTAATCATTGATTATGAAAAGGGGCGAGCTCTTTACTTGCGACCCTGCTGGATTAGATACTGGCTTGACTGATGAACCGGGGGTTACTGACATCCTGGAGGATGTGGCCCATTCTTTTATTGCCCATACTTGAACTTCAGTGTAGAGGCCTAGACTTGCGAGGACTTAGCGCAGGTTGACATGTTTGATGATGTAGATTTCATTTGTTAGACCTTTTGTCATCGGGCATCTATTTTTGGAGTTAAGGGCTCTCTTGAGAATTTTTCATTTCTTTTGTCGGGGCAAGCTTATGTCGCCGTGATTTCTTTTAGGAATTTTCCCTTTTCTTTTGATGATAGGCTTAATCCCGCCTTAGATCCCTTCCATTTCTTGGAATAGAAAAAATGCCCAAGCCCTTTCATACGTTGTTATCGGGGATTCATATAAGAAACTCTCTTTGTTGACCAAGTCGAGAGTGATCAATATTCTGCACATCAAACGAATAACAGAATGCACAAAAGTTTGACAGCTTGGGCCATCAGGGTTAGTATAATCTTGTGAATGAAGCACTTAAAGTTTATAAAATTAAATGCTTGTATTTGCTGAGCTTTTATCTTATCACTAAAAATCTTAAAATTGAGTATGAAAATGAATTTTTTCTAAGGAAATTATGAATCGCTATCTTCCAGGTTTAAATTTGTATTTTGACAAAATTTTATTTAACAAGTTATAAAATCACAAGAAAACTTTTAAGCATCCATGGTTATTGTTCATGGGTAGGATCAGATTCAAAAGACTTATCTCCCTTTATCAGAGACAGTTCATCTTCACTTTAGACACCGCTCTTTACAGAATTAACATCATATGACATGTGCACTATGAATGATGCAACCCTTAGCAAGGGTTTCTTTTCTATGACTTTTAGATGATCTTATTCCCAAGATTCTAAATTTTCTTTTTCTCTCGCTTAACTTGTCTCATTTTCTTAGGCTATTCAGAGTTACCCATTTAACAAGTTTTGGACCAATAACTCCCAAACCATACGACTTTAGGGCACTAGGTGTTGAGACACCCCTTCGGGTTTACTTGCTCGAGTAATAAAGGCCACACTTCGAGACAAGTCAGGCGGTCTACTCTATTTCTCCTCGCCTGAGCTTGTGCAAGATTCGCTTTCTTAGGCTCTAAGTTACCCATGTAGCGGGTGTTGGGCCGGTGACTCCCAAACCAGATGGCTTTAGGGCACCAGGTGTAAAGACACCCCTCGGGCTTAATTACTCGAGTAACCTAGGTCATGATTCAGATCTGCTCAGGTTGTGCCTTCTTCTTCTTGCAATGCTCATTTTTTTAGGCGCTAAGTTACCCATGTAGCGAGCGTTAGGCCGGTAGCTCCCAAACTAGATGGCTTTAGGGTATTAGGTGTAAAGAAACTGTAGACACTCAAAATTTTGCATTCCTATTACTGACCTTGCAGGAGGGCAAAAATGTCTTTTTGCACTCCAGAGACAACCCTGGAGGATTAAATCATCAAACCAGACCCCCGGAGATAACACCGGGAAAGCAGCAAACCAAATCCTTGGAGACAACGCCAGGAAATCATCAAATCAATCTCCCCAGAGACTGCCCTGAGAATCATCTCCACTTCAGTGACAGCCCTGAAGATAGACAAAAGTCAACAGCAGTCCAACCTCGGAGACAACCCCTAGAAAGACAGCTGCAACCACGTCAAGCCCAAAACTAACCCGAAGGGCAAAAGGGTAATTTTGCCAACTCAACATCAAATCAAGTCAAATTACCATGAAGAATGTCATGCAGAACCATAACAGCAATACCGAGTGGAAATAGCTCAAGACAGCTCAACGGACTAACTGCGAAGACTCGAAGATCTTGTCATAGAGTGGTCTTCCTAGACTCAAAAAAGGTCAATTCCCATGTCATTGTGTATCTCTCGAAAAGGGCTTTCCGAAAAGGTATAGCACGCCTCCGTCGGATTCTTGAATTATAAGTTATAAAGGTTCTAGCAGACAGCGCATTAATTAGAGTGCACGTTCTTCGAGACAGCGGGGCCCACCAGCCTGGGCTCACCATAAAGAGCCGCAGGTAGACCCGCAGCAGCCGCAGGCGGACCTGCGGCCATCGGGGTCTATATATACCCCCTCCCCCTTAGCTTATAAAAGAAGAGAGAGAAGAAGAAAGGGTCGCGATGAAAGAAATAGACGCTAGAAAGGTCAAACGGAGGCTCATACGTACTCCGATTCTTGTAAAATCTCTTTGTAAACGTTCATACACATATATACTATAACATATCAAATTTTAACTGGTGGGAAACGAGTATTGGGGCGTCAAAAGCCGTTTGAGAGCTGTTTTCGCTATATACTGTAAAATTTCTTCAGATCTGCCTTCTTTGCTTACTCTAATATGTATATAAACGATATATATACGTTTTTAACGGTCAATATTCATCAGATCTGAGTTTTTCACCGTTCATTTCTTGTAAATAGTCAATATTTGAGTAGTATTGATTAGATCTGTACTGGATCTAGCCAAATCTAGCTTTTAACCTGTTCAAAAGTTGTAAAACTTGAACCTGGAAGCTATAATGGCTAAGATCTGTACAGATCTAGTTTTATTTCTAGTTTTTTTATAAATATTTAGTGACCACGTGACCCTAGATTTGTATCTAGAGGAAATTGGAAGCTATGAGCTACGCGCGTACGAAGATTTGACTGATAAATCTTTCATTTCACGACGTCTAGTATAGTTTTGCATTTTATTGCAATATATTCATTATGCAGGCTATTTATTTGATTTCCTGTGAGCCTAGGAGCTACAAGATCTACGATTCAACTCATGGATCTAGATCCGGTTCTCATGATGGACCTGGTTGAGTTGTACAGCCCCAGCTTGCAAATTTTGTAATTGTAAATATAGGACCTTAAAACGGTTATCCGGATTTAAGGTCCCCGTAATAATGGAAATCCTATGTGTGGTGTCTGGGCACACTTTGATGGCTTTCATGCCCATAAGGAGCCCGACACTTATATATATATATATATATATATTACTTTGTCGAGGATGCTTTGTATCTCTAGAATAAAATCAAATAAAGCCGAATATGGAATAAAATTGGAAGTATCAAAGAGCTTCAATTCCTATGCGAGCGAAAGGGTTTGAAAACTGATTTTCAAAACATCATTTTTATATTCTTGTCTAAAAATTAACTTTTCAATAAATCAAACCCTTCGTATATAGGTCCAACGAAGCATAACATTACTTTTAAATAAAGCACTTAGGCCCAATTAGCTGCAAAGCACTCACACATATACACAAAGATTAGGGAATGAAAAGCGCGGTAACCGTGTTTCATGGAAGTCAGGGGGTGCCTAACACCTCCCCCCCGCTTAATAAAGCCTCCGAACTCTATGAAATCTCGGTTTTCAAGACCAAATAAATAGAGTCTAGTAATTGGGCCATATTGCAAAACCTTTCAAAACTTGGTTGAGTTGGGGCAACCATTTTAACTCATACCAATTGGCGGCTATGTCTAATTCGGACCAATAAAATTAAACTTTTCAAATTGTCGACATTATATGTCGGCCTTTTCCTAAAAATTCACCCTTTAGATCAAACAAAACCAAATAAAAAACATAAAGGGTATAAACACTTAGGAAAAGGGAACCCAAATTTTCCTGACGTCGACAAGTGGCGACTCTGCTGGGGACAGTAGAGGCTTAAGCCGCTTTTTCAAAATTTTTAATTCCCTTCTGTGTGCATGTGTGTGAAATAACATCTTTACATTGAATGGATGTGAATGTCTATTTTACCACATTTATATTAGTGCTTCGCACAATGTCATCATTTTGCTTGCGGTGAGACGCGATGAATGTATGTTGTGTGTTCCTCCACCAGGAGGAGAACCCGTTAGTCACTGATTACTGGACTCTGGTGGCGATTAAGTCCATGTGAGGCTCAGGAAAGGTACCACTCAGATCCGCTCCGGATGAAAGATCGGATTAGCTTCCTATATAGTAAATTACGATGATCTGGTGTGATGCCCCCAAATTCGGACCGCCACTTAGTCACTAGAATTCGGTTCGTCACGTGCTCATGGTAATATAATAATAACTAAAATCACACATTCACAGCGGAAGATCTAATCTAGAATAATTTACAATAATTTATTATAATTATTCCCCCAAGTCTCGCAACCTACAGTACTTAATAGATTACATAATAATATTAATTAACGACTTATTACATAATCTAACTTAAGCTTAAACATAGTCAAATCCAGTCTTACTACATCATCTTAATATAACATTAAAATATTTAAAACATAAAAGAGACAAGCTAGTTGGTAGCCTTGCCCTTGCCCTTATCGACGCTTGAAGGTTCGCCCAGCTCTGCCTTAACTGAAATGTTTTAGGAAAAGCAAGAATAAGCAACAAGTTTGCTCAGCAAGTAATATAACAACAAGGGTAAGTAATATAATTCTCAAATCTTTAAGAAGATATGGCAAGGTGTGATAGTTCAAGGATAACAAGAATATAAACAGTTCTCAATAACAGTCGCTAAGAACAAAATAATATCAATATGATTCAATACTAAATCAATTTAAGATTTCAAATAACTGAATACTGAGCAGTCACTAAGGACTATGAACTCTTACTAGAATTTATAGTAATAAACTGATAATTCTACAAAACAAGTACAACAGGTGATCAGCCTAAAGTACCCTGCGGTATGCATATCGTTCAATCGTACTAAATTGTGCGCACGTCGGTCTCCCGACAAATATATTTTTCCTTCAAAGAAGGTTGTTCATCTCAGTCAAACACATGATCCCACACCAATTAATTGGTTTGGGTCGCTTTTCAACAATATAAGTCTAGCCGAATCAAATGGCATAGATCACAACAATTATAAGTTCAATCTCAAGATTTAAAGTTTGAAGAATATAAATCAACTTTTATCTTATCTATGAAGTATATGATTCATAATATCTGGATTTCAATCTCAAAAGCTTACTTGTACGACAATAATATCGCAAGCTAAATGAATGTTCAATAAAGAGTAGAGTTAGGAACTTGCTTACAACGTTCCTTGAATAACGTAAACACAAAGATAGGATACTTGCCTTATGCGTAGTTTATCCACGAAAAGCAAATCAACACTTTCGAATCCCTATCGTAAAATAGTTACGTATATATATGATATCCATTAGTCATATATTATTGCTTCATATCTTATCTTGGACATACGATCAACGCACAAGCTAAGTCCGAGCCTAGCTACACAGTTATATCATATATAGTAGTATCATACTAGTATAACCTTTATTGTCTTTTATCCCTAACGTTCCCCTTTTCAAGTTAAATATCTTCATACATTATTACTATCATGTGAGACCACAACAAATAGCAAACATACTCTATTTAGCAAGTTATAGTCTTGTTATAAGTTAACCGTCAAAATCGGATTCAAGTGTCAACATATAATATCACATATCATGTATACGTATTAAAGAATACTTTAATGCTTGTTCAACCTCTTTACATTCAATTTTTACATGATATAGGTTCTAGCTTTATATCTTTAGACAATTTAAGGCCTTACAATATCATGATATCATGTACACCATCATGCTTGTTATTTTAAACATACGAGGTGATCGTATAGCTTGTTTTAGGCATGCTCACAAGTAGTTATATCATACACGTATTACCAACCTAGGTTTACCTTTACATGTTAGGGTCTTAGTTTAGGATTTCTAAGAATTTAAGGCCAAATATGGTCATGCAATCACAACGTATACAATTAAATCATAGATACATGCGAGAAGGTCATACAAATTGTAATATACATGCTCGCGATTGTCCACATCATTTATTCATAACTAGCATTCTTCGTTACTTTAGAAACATGCCTAAACTCATGCTTGGCTAACCTCATATTGAATTTAACAAGCGAGTACACATGTACGGTATACTAGTGATGTTATATTCATTATTAAACATGTTAAAAATATCAGAATATGAATCTTAATACAACATGTCAAGTCTATGTTCAAAGTCCATGTTTCGTTAGTAAGTTCTATTAACGAAGTCTAACATGTTCATGCTACCTTAAGATACATATATACACAAGTCATCACATCTTTGATGCATTTCTAAACCATAATAACATGTATCAAAAGTCAGAATATAAATATAACATATCCAAGTCTCTCTTTATAACTTTAAGTTCCTTTTGAACCCATACGTCGTTTCGTCAAATAAGTATACCATCTTGGTTTAAACATGCTTACGTTAGGCCTATGTACTCATACATATATTCTACTCAAGCTAGCATGCATCTAAGTTATGTAAATAATTTATCACTTAGCAGAATTTAAGTAGAAATCAAAAACTGAACATAGTGTCATGCTCAGCTGCGCTGCGCCTTGGTTAGAAACCGGCGCAGCTGCGCCACTACTGGTTCGTGCTAAACAGTGACCAGCAACGGCAAAAAGCTAGGCCAATTCCCAAATTTTATAACCAAATCGATTCTAGACAAGCTGCATTGCATACTAAACATGTATATAAGTTCATATAACCACTAAACAAGTGTTCTATACCCCAATTACAACCCAATTCAACATGATCAAGAATTAAGAATTTCAAGAATAGAAATTTTGACAGAGACAAAATGAATAACAAGAATCATGGAATTATACCTCTATAATGCAATTGTTGTTAACTGAATTCTCAACTCTTAGAACACTTATCACTGGTATATATGCCCTCACTCAACACTTATGCAAACTCTTAGCAAATGAATTAGGAAGAGGAAAGGCCATATATATAGAGAAGTTCATAACCAGACAATGTAATCTACCCATGAATCAAACCAACGAAAAATTAAATTGTATGGAGGTTAAGAAGAAGTTGGTAGATAGTTGGTGGAATAGTTAGAGTTGTAGCAATCTAGCCATTCTCCTTCATGATGATAGCTAGCAAGCTGAGTTTATGAGTTTGAGAAAATAGGCTTAGGCCTCATGAGTATTTCACGTGTGGGGAAAATGAGCCATTCATAAGGGACAAGGAATGAACTCTGCTATTGCAAATGGACTACATGCTATACTTGTATTACAATACACATACTATATACATAGGTTATATATTCCATATGTATACAATATATGTTTAGGTTATAAGTTAGTGTCACAATGTAATTCACATAATGTAGTAAGTGTAAATTGGCACACATATAATCCATGTACATTTTATCATACCGATATAATCTAATCGGATATTATCACATTTATTATTCAATTATATATTGAAGTAATCATCAATTATAATTGTTTACTATATATATATTCATGATGTATTATTTTAATGTATTCTTCACATACAATTGTCACATACATATTTCTTATAACTCTTACAACTCAATAAATTTTACTATATATATATATATATATATATAACATAGTCACATAGCACTTTACACTTTGTATAATATATAGTTAGCTACTATACATTATACTTTTAAATTCGCATGCTTGCACATAGAAGTTAATAATTTACTTATCTTATCACTTAATTAATAATAATATTAATTAATCCCTTCCTTGTAAATCAATGAAATTATTAATTTTTATAATCAATTGATTAGCATTTATAGGATTTAATTATCATATTAAATAAACAAATATAAACCTTATTATATTTATAGACACGTCGCTTATTATTATTATATTTCTTGCAATATTAACAATCACATATTGTTAATTAATCACCATTAATATTCTATAACAATTAATTAATATTCTACAATAACAATTAACAATTAATATTGTTCACTCAATAATTCCTTCGTTAATTACTATAATCATTAATATTTCTCATCAGTGTGCCACACAAGGCTTTCAACGAGTTTATCGCAAACTCCACATTTCCTCAATTATTCAATTATTCCATTTAATATAATTAAGTTAACTCACAAAATCATTTATATTCAAATAAATATTCATTTTCCATTAATATATTCATTTAATAATATATGGAATTTCTCGGGTATTACATCATCCCCCCCTTATAAAAATTTCTTCCTCGGAATTGCTACAAGGTTACACAAATAGATGGGGATAATCCCTCATCACCCTACCTTCTAACTCCCACGTAGCCTCCTCGACATCATGATTACGCCAAAGTACTTTTACAGTTGAAATAATTTTATTTCTTAAGGTTTGCTCTTTCCTAGCTAATATCTAGATTGAAATTTCTTCATACGCTAGGTTCTTCTCCACTTGAATGGACTCATAAGAAATCACGTGCTTGTAGTCGGCCTTGTACGGTCGCAACACGAAAATGTAGAACACGTTGTGGATGTGCTCCAACTCGGGTGGTAATGCAACTTTATATGCCACTTCGCCCACTCGCTTCAGTATCTCGAACGGCCCTATGAATCTTGGACTCAACTTTCCTTTCTTGCAGAAACGGATCTTTCCCTTCCATGGAGATACCTTCAAGAATACGAAAATGTCGACTTTAAAGTCCCGGTCCTGTCGATACAAATATGCATACTTTTTCTGGCGGTCTTAAGCTGCTACTAGTCTGGCTCTTATCACTGTCACCACGTCTGCGGATTGTTGTACTAGCTCTAGTCCGAGTATTCGTCGTTCTCCGACTTCGTCCCAACATAATGGCGTTCTGCACTTTCTTTCGTAAAGAGCTTCGTACGGTGGCATGGTGATACTCGCATTGTAACTATTATTATACGCAAATTCGACTAAGGGTATGTGGTCATCCCAATTTCTCTTGAAGTCCATCACGCAAGTCCTAAGCATGTCCTCCAGCGTTTGTATAGTTTGCTTGCTCTGTCCGTCTGTCTGAGGATGATAAGCGATACTCAACCTCAACTGTGTTCCCATTCTCTCTTGCAAGCTTTTCTAAAAATTTGACGCGAAGTGCGGATCACGATCAGAGACAATTGATACCGGCACTCCATGTCGTGAGACAATCTCCTTTACGTAAAGGCTCGCTAATTGGTTCAAACTGTATCGGATCTTGATCGGTAAAAAGTGTGCGGTCTTTGTTAGTCGATCCACGATAACCCAAATAGCATCATAACCTTTCTGCGTAACTGAAAGTCCTACCACGAAGTCCATCGTAATGTGCTCCCATTTCCATTCTGGTATTTCCAACGGTTGTAGTAAACCACTCGACCGCTGGTGCTCTGCTTTTACGCGTTGGCAAGTCAGACATCTACTAATGCACTCTGCGACTTCCCGTTTAAGATTGGGCAACCAAAAATGTTGCCTTAAATCTCGGTACATCTTCGTGCCTCTCGGATGAACGGAATACGTCGTATTGTATGCCTCGTGCAAAATCTCTTCCCTCAACTCGGTTACCGCTGGTACCCATACTCTTCCTTCGAATCTCAAAATACCGTCTTTATCCAATCAAAATTTCTCTTCTTCATTTTTTATGATCCTCCTTCTGATTTTCTCGCACTCTTCATCCTTCTCTTGTGATTCCCTCACTCTATCCAACAATGTCGAACGAGCTTCCATTACGAACAACTTCTCTTCAGACCTCTCTGGCCCCTTTACTTCTATCTCTAATCTTTCCATTTCTCTTACCAATTCCTCCTGAGTCGTCAAGTGAAATAATTTCTCTCTTCCTTTTTTGCTCAGAGCGTCGGTAACCATGTTTGCTTTACCCGGGTGATAAAGAATATCGCAGTCATAGTCTTTGATTAATTCTAATCACCTTCTCTGATGCATATTCAACTCCTTCTATGTGAAGATATATTTCAGACTTTTGTGGTCCGTGTATATCTCACATTTCTCCCTATATAAATAGTATCTCCAAATCTTCAACGCAAAAACTACTGCAACTAACTCTAGGTCGTGAGTAGGGTATCGTTTTTCGTAGTCCTTTAATTGTCGTGATGCATATGCAATGACCTTGCCATGCTACATAAGCACATAGTCAAGTCCCTTGTGAGATGCATCACTATACACCACAAAATTTCCTGCATCATCTGGTAGTGACAACACAGGCGCTTCGCTTAATCTCTTCTTCAACTCCTGAAAACTCTCTTCACATTTGTCTATCCACACAAACTTCACTGTCTTCCTCGACAGATTTGTCAACGGGGTCGCTATCTTAGAAAAATCCTGAATAAATCTTCGATAATACCCAGCTAACCCTAAGAAACTTCTCACATCTGTTGGTGTTCTCGGTTGCTCCCAATTACTTACTGCCTCGACCTTTGCAGGGTCCACGGAGATTCCATTCTTATCCACCACGTGGCCTAAGAATTGAACCTTCTCCATCCAAAATTCACACTTAGAAAATTTTGCATACATCTTCTCCTTTCTTAGAGCCTCCAAAACTATCTTCAGATGTTCGACGTGTTCTTCCTCTGTCTTTGAGTAGATCAAGATGTTGTCGATGAAAACTACTACAAATTTATCCAAGTACGACTTGAAAACTCGGTTCATCAAGTCCATAAATGCTGCCGGAGCATTAGTCAATCCAAATGACATTACCAAAAACTCGTAATGTCCATAACGGGTTTGAAACGCAGTCTTTGGTATGTCCTCATCCCGTAGTTTCAATTGGTGATAACCCGTTCGTAGGTCTATCTTCGAAAAACACTTTGCTCCTTTCAGTTGATCAAATAAGTCGTCTATCCTCGATAACGAATATCTGTTCTTGATCGTTACTCTGTTCAATTCTCGATAATCGATATAGAGCCTCATAGATTCGTCCTTTTTCTTAACAAATAACACAGGTGCTCCCCAAGGAGACACACTCGGTCGTATGTAACCCTTATCCAATAACTCTTGCAATTGTATCATCAACTCTTTCATTTCTACTGGCGCCATACGGTATGGGGCTTTCAAAATCGGTGCCGTTCCCGGTGCTAAGTCTATTATGAATTCAATTTCTCTGTCTGGCGGAAGACCAGGCATATCGTCCGGAAATACATCTCGAAATTCATTCAGTACGGATATATCCTTAATTTTTACTCTTTTTTTTTTCGAGTATCAACAATGTAAGCTAAATAACCTACACATCCTTTCCTTAACAATTTCTTGGCCTGCATCATCGTAAGACAACACGATTGCTTAAGCGATGAGCTACCATAAAACACTACCTTAGACTTACTCGGAGTCTGAAGGTTCACACATTTATTCTGACAGTCAATTATCGCTGCATGGTTATACAACCAATCCATTCCCAGTATTACATCAAATTATCCCAATCTAATTGGAATCAAGTCTATGCTCATTTCATGATCTCTAATGTTTGTGCGACAATTTCGGTAAACGAATTCTATAGGGATTGCTTCCTTATTCGCAATTTCTATGTTCAAGGGATCTCCTAATCGTTCTCGGGGTGAATTAAGTTTACTAGCAAATTCTTCAGATACAAAAGAACAGGTGGCACCCGAATCAAATAATACATAAACATTTATATCATTGATTGGGATTATACCTGACACCACGTCCTTCGCAGCCACTGCTTCCTGGACGATCATGTTAAAGGTTCTGGCGGTTGGGTGGTTGGATTGTGTTGGTCCGTCGATCATCAGTTTGTTACCTCCCCTTTGTTGACTGTTACCTCCGCCACTTCCCTTCTTCGGGCAGTCCTTAATCTGGTGCTCCGTCGAGCCATATGCAAAGCATCCTTGTATCTTTTTCGATTTCAGGCAGTTGGGCAAGATGTGCCCTTCCTGTCCACAGTTGTAGCAAGTTCCACGTCCCTTCCAACACTCACCCTGATGATTCTTCCCACACTTCGGGCATCCTTCAGCCTTCTTCTTGAAACCTCCATGAAAATTCCCTGATTGATTGTTGTTTTTTTTGTTGTTATTCTCCCACTTTCTCTTTCCCAAGTTGCTTCCTCCACTACTGCTTCCTCCAGCACGGTTCTCTCCTCCCGTATTTTTTCTTTTCTTCTCCTTGTTATACAGACTTAAGGCCTCACTGCCACCTTCCGCAATGATTGCCTTCTCCAGCAATGTCGTAAAGGAATCAATTTGAAGAACTAATACCTTATTGAACGCCACAGTTTCAGCCCTTGTTCTAATCGTCTCACCTTCCTTTCCTCATCTCCAACTTGGTGTTTCGCAAATCGCGCTAGTTCGTTAAACTTAGCTGCGTACTGCGCCACCGTTATATCACCTTGCTTTAGTTCTAAAAATTTCACCTCCATTTGATTCTTCATGCTTTTCGGGAAGTAGTTCTCAAAAAATAGAGTCTTAAACGTATCCCAAGTTATTGTCTCTTCTCCAGCTCTCTGCTGATTTGCCTCCCACCAATAGTTCGCTTCGCCTCTCATCATGTAAGTAGCAAATACCATTTTCTGGTCTTCGCCCACACGAGCTATAGTGAAAGCCTTCTCGATCTCCTTGATCCATGTTTGCACAATTATCGGGTCAGTAGTACCCTCGAACTCTGGGGGTTCTACGCTTCTAAAGTCTTTGAAGGTTGTTACTAGCATAGCTTGAGGGTTTGGGCGAATAGGTTCATTGTTCCTCCCCCTAAGAGCTTCTCCTAACAGATCAACTAGCTTCTGAATGGGATATACTTGTTCTTTCTCGTTGTTAATTGATTCTTCGGGTGCAGTCAATCTACGTCTTGGCGCCATGATCTGCATCACAAATTTTTCATTTTATTATTGCTCAATTATTCTACTAAGTATTTCTTTTAATATTAAAAGAATAAATTTATAACACGTTTCTGAAATAAACTTCATTTATATTCATATGCCAAATCGTTTCATTACATGATTTCCCTAGCATATTTCTATAAATGTTATCACATATCCCCTAATATCACAAAAGACGGGGAAATACTAACATACTACTATACTACCCCTCTAACAAAAGCTTACTCGGGGATTACGTCACTATCCCACACTTTACACAAAAAGTTGGGATTACAACATAGTATATACATCACATAAAGTAAATACTACAACTAGACTGACTAAAGGTCTCATCCCATCATCCCACGCTCCACAGCGCTCTTATACTCGATCTATGCTATATACGCCACTAACTCTCGGCTTATAGTATGTAGGGTCTGTCCCTGCTCCGCTGGGTGGTGGTACACACCATCAATCACCCTCTCAAACGCTGAACGGAACACATACCCCATCTTGTTCATCTTTCTCTTCCTGCACCTGACCTCATCCTCTAGGTCGTCAGCTCTCTCATTGGCTGCTTCCCACTTCTCCTCGAAGTGAATCCTATCCATAACCTCCAACTCTAGCTGAGTACGAAGTGCCTCCTTCTCGGTCTTCTCACTCAGCTCCCTCTGCTCGACCTCTTCTAGCTTCCCTGCCAGATCTACATTTCTCGCCACCGACCTGTGGAATAAGGTTCCCATTTGGATCCCTGCGGTAAGCAATCTCTACTTCCAACTCCTACATGGCCAGCTTCCTCTGATGGTCTTCGTCCCTCAATTTTTGGAACTCTGACTCTCTCTATTGGGCTTTAGTCTCCAACTCATGGACTCTGCAGTCCAACTCTAGGATCCGCTCCTCATACTCGCCTAACATCTGCTCCTCTACAGTAGCCTCATCAGAGTCCTCCACTGGCTCATCCTCCATCGGCTCATCCTCTAGATCGGACTCTACCTCAATCTCATCCTCGTCGTCAGACTCGGATGGTGCAATAACCTGCACTGGCACAACCTCTACAGGTGCCTCATAGCCTCATATACCACATGTATATCCCTGGGCTCCTCCTCAGTCACTCTACTAGATACTCCCATATCTGCCATCCTACAATCACAAATATAAGACAAACAAATAACAACTCCATTAGAATGTTAAATAAAATATAAGTTCATTGTATAGAATGAAGTTACATTTCATAACACACTAAGTCTCTCTTAAGGAAAACTCTACATGAGTTTTATCTCCTTTCTAACTTCTAAGTTCTCCTAAGTTATAATCTAAGGAGACTCGCTCCTAAGGTTTATAACTACAGCTTTGATACCAACCTGCGACGCCCCCAAATTCGGACTGCCACTAGGTTACTCGAATTCGGTTCGTCACGTGCTCATGGTAATACAATAATAACTAAAATCACACATTCACAGTGGAAGATTTAATCTAGAATAATTTACAATGATTTATTATAATTATTCCCCTAAGTCTCGCAACCTACAGTACTTAATAGATTACATAATAATATCAATTAACGACTTATTACATAATCTAACTTAAGCTTAAACATAGTCAAATCCAGTCTTACTACATCATCTTAATACAACATTAAAATATTTAAAACATAAAAGAGACAAGCTAGTTGGCAGCCTTGCCCTTGCCCTTATCGACGGTCAAAGGTTCGCCCTGCTCTGCCTTAATTGAAATGTTTTAGGGAAAGCAAGAATGAGCAACAATTTTGCTC
Source organism: Panax stipuleanatus (assembly GCA_020205555.1). NCBI lineage: Eukaryota > Viridiplantae > Streptophyta > Magnoliopsida > Apiales > Araliaceae > Panax > Panax stipuleanatus. The sequence goes on along the minus strand of CM035116.1, from coordinate 42,473,508 downwards.
ACCAAGTAATATAATAACAAGGGTAAGTAATATACTTCTCGAATCTTTAAGAAGATATGGCAAGGAGGGATAGTTCAAGGATAACAAGAATATCAACAATTCTCAATAACAGTCGCTAAGGACAGAATAATATCAATATGATTCAATACTAAATCAATTTAAGATTTCAAAATAACTGAGTACTGAGCAGTCACTAAGGACTATGAACTCTTACTAGAATTTATAGTAATAAACTGATAATTCTACAAAACAAGTACAACAGGTGATCAGCCTAAAGTACCCTACGGTATGCATATCATTCAATTGTACTAAATTGTGCGCACGTCGGTCTCTCGACAAATATATTTTCCCTTCAAAGAAGGTTGTTCATCTCAGTCAAACACATGATCCCGCACCAATCAATTGGTTTGGGTCGCTTTTCAATAATATAAGTCTAGCCGAATCAAATGGCATAGATCACAACAATTATAAGTTCAATCTCAAGATTTAAAGTTTGAAGAATATAAATCGACTTTTATTTTATCCATGAAGTATATGATTCATAATATCTGGATTTCAATCTCAAAAGCTTACTTGTACGATAATAATATTGCAAGCTAAATTTATGTTCAATAAAGAGTAGAGTTAGGAACTTGCTTACAACGTTCCTCGAATAACGTAAACACAAAGATAGGATACTTGCCTTATGCGTAGTTTATCCACGAAAAGCAAATCAACACTTTCGAATCCCTATCGTAAGATAGTTACATATATATATATATGATATCCATTAGTCATATATTATAGCTTCATATCTTATCTTGGACATACGATCAACACACAAGCTAAGTCCGAGCCTAGTTACACAGTTATATCATATATAGTATCATACTAGTATAACCTTTATTGTCTTTTATCCCTAACGTTCCTCTTTTCAAGTTAAACATCTTCATACATTATTACTATCATGTGAGACCACAACAAATAGAAAATATACTCTATTTAGCAAGTTATAGTCTTGTTATAAGTTAATCATCAAAATCGGATTTAAGTGTCAACATATAATATCACATAGCATGTATACGTATTAAAGAATACTTTCATGCTTGTTCAACCTCTTTACATTCAATTTTTACATAATATAGGTTCTAGCTTTACATCTTTAGACAATTTAAGGCCTTACAATATCATGATATCATGTACACCATCATGATTGTTATTTTAAACATACGAGGTGATCGCATAGCTCGTTTTAGGCATGCTCACAAGTAGTTATATCATACACGTATTACCATCCTAAGTTTACCTTTACATGTTAGGGTCTTAGTTTAGGATTTCTAAGAATTTAAGGCCAAATATGGTCATGCAATCACAACGTATACAATTAAATCATAGATACATGCGAGAAGGTCATACAAATTGTAATATACATGCTCGCGATTGTCCACATCATTTATTCATAACTAGCATTGTTCGTTACTTTAGAAACATGCCTAAACTCATGCTTGGTTAACCTCATATTAATTTAACAAGCGAGTACACATGTATGGTATACTAGTGATGTTATATTCATTATTAAACATGTTAAAAATATCAGAATATGAATCTTAATAGAACATGTTAAGTCCATGTTCAAAGTCCATGTTTCGTTAGTAAGTTCCATTAACGAAGTCTAACATGTTCATGCTACCTTAAGATACATATATACACAAGTCATCACATCCTTGATGCATTTCTAAACCATAATAACATGTATCGAAAGTCAGAATATAAATATAACATATCCAAGTCTCTCTTTATAACTTTAAGTTCCTTTTGAACCCATACGTTGTTTCGTCAAAAAGGTATACCATCTTGGTTTAAACATGCTTACGTTAGGCCTATGTACTCATACATATGTTCTACTCAAGCTATCATGCTCATCTAAGTTATGCAAACAATTTATCACTTAGCAGAATTTAAGCAGAAATTAAAAACTGAACACAGTGTCCGGCGCAGCTGCACTGCGCCTTGGTTATAAACCGGCGCAGCTGCGCCACTACTGGTTCGTGCCAGACAGTGGCCAGCAACGGCAAAAGCTAGGCCAATTCCCAAATTTCATAACCAAATCGATTCCAGACAAGCTGCATTGCATACTAAACATGTATATAAGTTCATATAACCACTAAACTAGTGTTCTATACCCCAATTACAACCCAATTCAACATGATCAAGAATTAAGAATTTCAAGAATAGAAATTTTGACAGAGACAAAATGAAGAACAAGAATCATTGAATTATACCTCTGTAATGCAATTGTTGTTAACTGAATTCTCAACTCTTAGAACACTTATCACTGGTATATATGCCCTCACTCAACACTTATGCAAACTCTCAGCAAATGAATTAGGAAGAGGTGAGGCCATATATATAGAGAAGTTCATAACCAGACAATGCAATCTACCCATGAATCAAACCAACGAAAAATTAAATTGTATGGAGGTTAAGAAGAAGTTGGTAGATAGTTGGTGGAATAGTTAGAGTTGTAGCAATCTAGCCATTCTCCTTCATGATGATAGCTAGCAAGCTGAGTTTATGAGTTTGAGAAAATAGGCTTAGGCCTCATGAGTATTTCACGTGTGGGGAAAATGAGCCATTCATAAGGGACAAGGAATGAACTCTGCTATTGCAAATGGACTACATGCTATACTTGTATTACAATACACATACTATATACATAGGTTATATATTCCATATGTATACAATATATGTTTAGGTTATAAGTTAGTGTCACAATGTAATTCACATAATGTAGTAAGTGTAAATTGGCACACATATAATCCATGTACATTTTATCATACCGATATAATCTAATCGGATATTATCACATTTATTATTCAATTATATATTGAAGTAATCATCAATTATAATTGTTTACTATATATATATTCATGATGTATTATTTTAATGTATTCTTCACATATAATTGTCACATACATATTTCTTGTAACTCTTACAACTCAATAAGCTTTACTATATATATATATATATATATATATATATATAACATAGTCACATTGCGCTTTGTATAATATATAGTTAGCTACTATACATTATACTTTTAAACTCGCATGCTTGCACATAGAAGTTAATAATTTACTTATCTTATCAATTAATTAATAATAATATTAATTAATCCCTTTCTTGTAAATCAATAAAATTATTAATCTCTATAATCAATTGATTAGCATTTATAGGATTTAATTATCATATTAAATAAACAAATATAAATTTATAGACACGTCGCTTATTATTATTATATTTCTTGCAATAATAATAATCACATATTATTAATTAATCACCATTAATATTCTATAATAATTAATTAATATTCTACAATAACAATTAACAATTAATATTGTTCACTTAATAACTCCTTCGTTAATTACTATAATCATTAATATTTCTCATCACTGTGTCACACAAGGCTTTCAACGAGTTTATCGCAAACTCCACATTTCCTCAATTATTCAATTATTCCATTTAATATAATTAAGTTAACTCACAAAATCATTTATATTCAAATAAATATTCATTCTCCATTAATATATTCATTTAATAATATATAGAATTTCTCGGGTATTACATATGGGAACCTCCATGCCGAAAAGCCCGTGAGAGTAACCTAAGATAGGTCAACCTTTGATAAACCAAACGCGAAGGGAATGCTCTTCATACGTTTCCCTTTCAATTCCATGTCAAATATCAAATGTTGTAAATATCAATTCTTGTCAAATATTGTAAATTGTAAATTCTTGCAAATTTAGTGTAAAATATCAAATCTTGTCATCCTATCATCAAAACAACTGATCTCTATTTTGCAGGAAAATATTAAAAAATCCCTAAACCTGACACATTGCATAGCATGTATACTGTTCAGGTTTATCAAGACTAAACTACCTACTTTTATTGTAGGTAAGATTGGTCCCACTACCAGATCCAAATCTAAAAAGGCAAAAAGCCTACCCACCAATATAGAAGAAAGTACCCAACAGGGGATATGCTTTGTGTCTTGAGAAGAATTCGAGGGACTCAGAAATCAGATAGTAGAATTAACTGTTTTCTTGAAAGAACAGAGCAAAAGTACTCAGGGTCAACAGATACCCAATCAAATAGAGTCCTCCAAACAAGGTGGCAGTAAGGGATACTGACAAGAAAAAGGAAGCTTAGATACTTGAACCTTAAAACAATGAAAAGACCACAAAACCCCTGAAATCATCAATCTCAAAGAAGATCGAGAGACTGAGGATATCCAAAAGAAAGTCCAACAAATGGAAGAAACTATCCGGTCAATCAAAGGGACTGGATCATACGAAAGTGTTAACTACTCAGACCTTTGCATCTTTCCTGGGGCTCAGTATCAAGACAAGTACGATATCCCAGACTTTGAAAAATACAACGGATTGGGAGATCCCTACACCCATTTGAAAGTATTCATTGGAGAACTCGGATCCAATGCAGAGGACGAGAAGCTGAGAATGCAGTTGTTTCAGAAAAGTCTGATCGGAGAGGCCAGAGCCTGGTATGCTCGACTGGACAATTCCAAAATCCATAGCTGGGAAGAGATAGCTCAAGCCTTCCTAAATCAATATAGTTTCCAGCCAAAAATGGCCCCATACAGATATCAAATTACCAAAGTTAAAAAGTAGAACACCGAGTCATTCAGAGAATATGCCCAAAGATGGACGCGTCTAGCTGCTCAAGTCATCCCATCAATGACAGAGACTGAGATGGTGATAACATTCCTCGACATACAAGACGCTCCATTCTATGAAAGGGTCCTAGCAGGCATAGGAAAACCATTCTCAGAAATTATCAAACATGGAAAAATGGCTGAGATGGGACTTGTGACACCCCCAAATCCGGTATCTTAATTTCCACAGGATTTGGTGTTCATTGTTCTAATATCATACAACTATCTACCCATAAATAATGAAATTCATTTATTAGATAAATAAATCATCATCTTATATCATCTGAAATAATAATACATCATAAATCCCAGGTTAAACTTAACCTTAAATCTCTGTTGCGGAAACGTAAATAAATAAGTCTTAAATCATCACACATAAGTCTTGAACTTTAACATTATTCATGACAACACAAGTCTTCATCACTTGTTAACTTTTTCTTTGCCCTTGCTACTATAAGGTACATCACTTCGTTCATTATTAGCTGCAATATTATTATACAAGAGTGAGCACGAATGCCAGCAAGTATAAAAATATGACATAATAATAACATGCGAGTGAAAGAATTCTGAATAACAGAAAGCTCAACATTTGAATCAAGAATATTAATCAAGAGTCAAATTACTTCTCAACTTTTGAATCAAGAATATTAATCGAGAGTCAAATTACTTCTGAGGGTCATTAAGACCTTGAACCGAGTCTTAGGTTGTCAAGTATATTAACCTTTTCAACCTTTAACAGTCATAAGACTATAGACTTTACTTCTCGTACTTAGGGAGATCAGCCCTTCGTACTGATACTGTGCACACTATCTTAACGCTTAAAGCATCTTCATTAATCCCCTATATTAGGGTTGTTCATCTCAGTTTGACATCAGAATCCGCACCAAATAAAGTTGGTTTGGATAACTCAATAAATGATATTCAAATTTAATATTAACTTCTCAAGGTATACAATCGAATAAGTATTGTACACTTAAATGATACTTTTAAAAGAATCATGGCATCTCATGTGAAATTCTAAACTTGGATATTCAAGAGTAAGAATTTGCTCAACAATAGTAATTAAGCATAGCAATTGCTTAATTTAAAGAGTTTAGTATAGAAAACTTGCCCAACAATAATAATAAGTTAGGGAATAGAAAACTTGCCTCGTGCGCAAGCTACAGTTATTACTCACTTCTTTAATTACTCTTACCTATCAATACATTCACAATATCAATTAATCACAAGTTCGATATGATTATTGATTTACAATAGTATTCTTCAAACTCATTATTAGGTTTTCAAATAATGGTTTACGTTGATTAATTAACTTGTTAATTAATCACGTAACTTAAGTTATTAACTTATATTAATAACTCATTACATACATAACATGTCATCATGTTAATTAGATTTAAAATAATGTCTTAATATTTATAACACATTATTTAACCTTTACAAATAATAATTTAAATCACGTAATTAATTTATTAATTAATCACATAACATAAATTATTAAACTCATATCAATATTTTATTATATTTATACATGTGTTCATGTGCATTAGACTCAAAACACATTTCACAAATTTTCAACACCTAGTAATTTTTTTTTAAATTTTCGGACAGGCGCGGCCGCTCGCTATTTAGCCTTGCACCCGGCGAGGCCGCGCGACTGCGGAAACTCAGAATCTGAAGTTCGCGAACGAACACAGAATTTGGCCATTTTCTCCAATTTTACACCAATATAATAATTTGTAGTGTTACCCATGAAATATAAACTTCATAGGAACATTATATAACACTTCTAACACATTCTTAACATTTTAACACATAAAATTATACGAATTAACATCATCAAATTCACTGTTTTTCATAACTTTCAAGAGTTTAATGAAAAACATAAAAATCTCCTTACGGATTCGTTACTACACCGAATCCATTCATTTCAATTCCATTTTCTTTGTTTTAACATACAATCATATTCATGTATCAATTTAAATATAAACATATGATTCAATCATTAATTTAACCCATATGGGTTATTCACCCATAGTCAATACTCTGTAATTTCATCAAACCCATTTATTAACAAAGTTATTTGGTGTGATCAGTGTAAATCATGGATACATGATCCAACACATAATACTAACATATACGGTCACATATATAATAACCTCACACTTTAATTTCCCAAAAATAAGTACTGACAGAGAAATTTTACAACATCGTAGAAAACTCTGTAACTTTTCAAAAAACCAATTAAGGCCAAATTATATAAAATTGATTATTTTAAAACATGTATATACGTTAGAAAACATGTTATGATCACATACCCATACAGATAAAGCCATATCATAACCCAATTGGGAAACCCAAATTTTCACAGACTTTAGAATACGTATATGAAAAACTTTGGAAAACTTAATTTTAAAAACTTTGAAAGAAGATTACCCTTTGTTAGTATGAAGATAAATCTAATACAACACTCAGGATTCCTCAAATCTCTTTCTCTCTTCTTCTTCTTCTCTCTGAAAATTTCTAAGTTTTTTTTCTTCTTTCTCTGACTTTGAACAAAATGAAAACAATTCCGTTTAACAGAATAATATACGTATATATAATATATCCGTTGTATCACAAACGGACTAACTCCCCTTAAGGCCTTGTTTGGCTACACCCTTAATTCCTTTTTCATTTATTTTAATTAACTAGTTTATTATATAGTTAATTGTAACACTTTTATTAACCAATCAATTTTATTTAAATCAATTAAATAAAATATAATAAATTTTACATTAAATCATATTGTCACATAATTAATATTTTTATTTATTAATTATGTCAATTTATTAATTCATTAATTAATTATTAAATTAACTAAAGTAACATATGCTTATTTAATTAATTCAATTAATCAAATAAACTCCATTAAATATATTCTTTGAACTATTAAATTACTATATATTAATTTAATTTATGTCACACATATAATTAAATTAATCTACCACAAATTCATGAATTAATTATTTAATTCAATAATTAAATCATTAAAAATATTTATTTATCTCCATAAATATTCAAATAACTTTACAAAATTCTCGTTCGTCACATCTTTCCTCCCTTAAAAGGATTCTGTCCTCAGAATCGCGGTTCAATTAATAATTTCGTTCCATCACATTCTCATAACCAAAATATTTATTTATTTCAATAAATATTCAAAACAACTTTGCAAAATTATCAATATTTATTTATTTCAATAAATATTCAAACAACTTTGCAAAACTCTCGTTTGTCACATCTTTTCCCCTTAAAAGGATTCTGTCCCCAGAATCACGTTCACATATTCAAGAAAATAAGTGTGGATAATTCTTCATCATATTCTCTTCGAGTTCCCACGTAGCTTCTTCAGCGTTGTGGTTCCTCCAAATTACCTTAACAGAAGGTATTACTTTGTTCCTGAGAACTTGTTCTTTCCTGTCAACAATCTGAACAGGAACTTCTTCGTAGGATAAATCTTTCTCAAATTGTAGGGGTTCATATTCGATCACATGTTTGTAATCGGGTTTATAACGTCGTAATACCAACACGTAGAAGACATTGTGGACATGCTCCAGTGCCGGAGGTAAAGCTACCTCATAAGCTACTTCTCCAATTCTTCGGAGTACTTCAAAGGGTCCAATGAACCTCGGGCTCAATTTTCCCTTCTTACCAAATCTGATCTTTCCCTTCCAAGGAGAGACCTTCAAAAATACAAAACTACCCGATTCAAACTCTACATTCTTGAGGTGTGGATCGGCGTATTTCTTCTGCCTATCCTGAGCCGCTGCTAATCTTGTCCGAATTACTTTAACTATTTCTGCCGTTTGTTGGACTAACTCTGGTCCTAGCAATTGTCTTTCACCAACTTCATCCCAGTACAGTGGAGTTCTGCACTTTCTACCGTACAACGCTTCGTAAGGCGGCATACCAATACTAGCGTGGTAACTATTATTATAACCGAATTCTATAAGCGGTAAATGTCATCCCAATTGCCTTTAAAATCCATGATACAGGCTCTCAACATATCCTCTAAGGTCTGGATTGTCCTTTCACTTTGTCCGTCAGTCTAAGGGTGATAAGCGGTGCTCATCCTCAATTATGTTCCCATGCATTCTTGCAGTCGCTTTCAAAAATTCGATGTGAAGCGCGGATCACGGTCAGAAATAATTGACACTAGCACCCCGTGCCTCGAAACAATCTCTTTTACATATAACTTCGCCAATTGTTCTAGGTTAAATCTGATTTTGATCGGAAGAAAGTGTGCGGATTTCGTTAATCGGTCGACGATAACCCATACTGCGTCATAGCCTTTCTGGGTCGTCGGAAGGCCAACAACAAAATTCATTGTAATATGTTCCCATTTTCATTCTGGGATTTCTAAAGGTTGTAACAAACCACTTGGTCTTTGGTGTTCTGCCTTGACCCTTTGGCAAGTCAGACACTTGGCAACACAATCGGCAACGTCCCTCTTCAAATTTGGCCATCAAAAGTGTTGTCGTAAATCCTGATACATCTTGGTACTTCCGGGGTGAATGGAATACCTCGAACTATGAGCCTCGCTCAGAATTTCCTCCTTGATTTCTGGTATTGGCGGTACCTAAACTCTACTTTCAAATCTCAACAATCCTTCGCTATCCATTTTAAATCTAAGTTTAGTCCTTTCAGATATCTTTTTCTTTACTTCCTCACATTCCTTATCCAGGATTTGTGCTTCCTTAATCTTATCCAATAAAGTTGTACCAGCTTGCATTTGGAACAGTTTCTCGTCAGTCTCCATTGGACATCCTACTTCCAATTCTAGCTTTTCCATTGCTGAAATCAATTCTTCCTGTGCTGTCACCATCATCAACTTTTCCCGACCCTTTCTGCTTAAGGCGTCGGCTACAACATTCGCTTTTCCTAGGTGGTATAAGATATCACAATCATAATCCTTTATTAACTCCAGCCACCTTCTTTGGCGCATATTCAAGTCTTTCTGTGTGAAAATATACTTCAGACTCTTATGGTCTGTATATATTTCACACTTTTCCCCATAGAGATAGTGTCTCCAAATCTTTAAAGCAAATACCACAGTAGCTAATTCCAAATCGTGGGTTGGATATCCCTTCTCATAATCTTTCAACTGTCGTGACGCATACGCAATGACTTTGCCGTTTTGCATAAGCACACAGCCTAGTCCTTTATGCGACGCATCACTATATACCACAAAATTTTCTGTGTCATCTGGAAGCGACAACACCGGTGCTGTACTTAACCTTCTCTTAAGTTCTTAAAAACTTTTCTCACACTTCTCCGTCCAAATGAATTTCACAACTTTCCTAGTCAAATTCGTTAATGGAGTGGCGATCTTGGAAAATCCTGAATAAATCTTCTATAGTAACCAGCTAATCCAAGAAAATTTCTTACGTTCGACGGATTTTTCGACTGATCCCAATGCATCACCGCTTCGACTTTGGAGGGATCCACCGAAATTCCGTCCTTATCAATCACATGTCCAAGAAATTGTACCCTTTCAATCCAGAATTCACACTTTGAGAATTTGGCATACAATTTCTCTCTTCTTAATACTTCTAACGTCAACTTCAAATGCTCAACATGTTCTTCCTTGGTCTTAGAATAGACCAATATATCATCAATAAAAACCACTATGAATTTGTCCAGAAACGGCTTGAACACTCCATTCATTAGGCCCATAAATGCTGCAGGCGCATTTGTTAGACCAAATGACATAACCAAAAATTCGTAATGACCATATCGTGTCCTAAACGCTGTCTTTGGGACACCTTCTGGCCTTACCTTCAACTGATGATAACCACTTCTCAGATCTATCTTCGAGAAATATCTCTCTCCTTTTAATTGATCAAACAGATCATCAATCCTTGGCAACGGATACCTATTCTTAATGGTAACCTTGTTCAATTCTCTATAGTCGATGCAGAGTCGCATCGTTCCATCCTTCTTCTTAACAAATAATACCGGCGCTCCCCACGGTGATACGCTCGGTTGAATATATTTCTTGTCCAACAGCTCTTGTAGCTGTACCATCAATTCCTTCATTTCTACTGGAGCCATCTGGTACGGTGCTTTCGATATTGGAGCCGTTCTTGGCACCAAATCGATAACAAAATCTACTTCCCTGTCAGGCAGAAGTCCTGGCAGATCATCCGGGAAAACATCCACGAAGTCTCTTACGACTGGTATTTCTTCTAACTTTGGATTCTCTTTACGACTATCGACTATGTAGGCTAAATACCCCACACAGCCCTGTCTTAATAACTTCATGGCCTGCATCATCATCAGACAACTCGCTTGTCTAGGCGATTTGCTGCCATAAAACACAACCTTTGACGGAGTCATAAGGTTAATACGTTTCTTCTAGTAATTAATTACTACTCCATAATTGAATAACCAATCCATTCCCAGGATAACGTCAAATTCCCCAAGTTTAATCGGGATAAGATCTACATTCATAACGTTACCCTTAATATCCACTCTACAGTTCTTGTGTATATACTTAACAGGAATTATTTCCTTGTTCGCAATCTCTATGTTCATAGGGATTTCTAATTCGTCTTTAAGCAATTCTAAATTCTTTGCAAAGTCATCGAATATAAATGAACAAGTAGCACCCGAATCAAATAAAACATAAGCATTGACTTTATTGATCGGAATGATACCTGACACCACATCACGAGACTGCACAGCGTCTTGTACGGCCATGTTAAATGTCCTTGCAGTTGGTCGGTTTGTCGAAGTCGGTCCAGTAATGGTAAGAGGATTTCCACTATTATTTTCCTTATTTCCACCTGACCCTGTCCCTCCAGATGCCTTCTTTGGACAGTCTCTAGCCAAGTGATCCTTTGACCCACATGTGTAGCAGGCGCCCTTCTTAGGGTTAGGGCAGTTAGGTGCTATGTGGCCTTCCTGACCACAATTGTAGCAAACTCTTTTTCCTTTCATGCAGACTCCCAAATGAGTCTTCCCACAGGTTGGGCATGGTTCTAACTTTTTCTTCTGACTACCTTGCTGACTTACAGATGACGGGTTGTCATTCCATTTTCGTTTATGATTATTAGTTCCCCCTGTGTGACTGCCACTAGCCTTATTGTTTCCTTCACTATCATTCTTCTTCTTCTTTTGATCCTGATTGTACTTAGACACTACTTCGCTTCCACCTTCAGCGAGAATGGCCTTCTCCAGAACTGCAGCAAAAGTGTTCAATTAAAACATTGACACCTTGCTATACAACCAGGGTTTCAATCCCTGTTCAAAACGCCTAGCCTTTCTTTCGTCAGTATGCACCTGATATTGGGCAAACCTAGACAATTCGTTAAACTTTGCCGCGTAGTCGGGCACAGACATATTCCCCTGCTTCAACTCCAGAAACTGCACCTCCATTTGATTTTGGGAGCTGGTCGGGAAATACATCTCGAAAAACATTTCCTTAAACCTTTTTCAGGTTATTACTCCTTCTCCTCCCCTGATCTTATTTGCCTGCCACCAGTAGCTGGCTTCTGATTTTAACATAAATGTCGCGTAGGCGGTCTTCTGGTCCTCCCTAACTCGGGCAACCTCAAAAAATTTCTCCATTTCCATAACCCAAGTCTGAGCTTCTATCGGGTTCGTGGAACCCTTAAAATCTGGCGGTCCCACTGCCTTAAAGTCTTTAAATGAGGTGTTTGGTGGAGCTTGAGGCTGATTGTTCATCGCTCCAGCTAACAGATTTACCAACTGCTGAACGGGGTTCGCATTGGCATCATTGTTGTTATTGGTTGACCCTTCTTGGGCTTGTCGATAATTTTGTCTCCTTCTTGGCAGCATATTTCTGTTAAGAATATATGCTCATTAGATCTTTATTCGATCTCTTAAATATTTAAGACTTAACTCAAATATTTAACATAACCACTTTAACTCTTTTCTTTTCAAATAACCTTTGATATTTTTTTTAAATCAAAAATTTTAAACATAGTACTATAGCATCTCTGCCATTTACTTCAACTATCCCAAGATAAAAAATCTTCAGGATTTAATTTTTCAAAATATTCCTTTGTTTTTTAATCACATCGAAATTTACATTAACTATTCCAAAGAGTATCACATAATGTTAAATACTTTAAGATACTCACTTAACCCATATCATCTTGAACAACTTTATTATTTTATTAAAACCAAAAGCTTTTAATATAATACGATAACATTTCTGCCATTTACATCAACTATCCTGAAATAAAGTTTCTACAGGATTTACATTATCACAATATTCCTTTGTTTATAATCACATCAGAATTTACATTATTTACGATTATTTAAACATTAACAATATCATATTGTCCTATCACGGCTTACTAAGGCGTCGGACAGCTTCACTACGTTCCTTCTCTATAATGCGGGACATAGTCCTGCGATCTAACATATACCCAGGCAGTCCCTCGAACTGAATTGGATATCTCATAACTCGGTCCTGGACCTCATCCATTGCCCTTAGAAACGTCTAGCACGTCTCTGCAACCTTAACTCTATTTGCACGCGCATCATCCTCTGCCAGATCTGCACGTCGTGCATTTCTCACCCAATCTTCTTCCACTATGGCGAGCCGTTCAGATTTCTCTTTCAACTCATTCTTCAACCTTTCTATTTCCTCTGTCTTCTGCTCAGTTTGGCCCTTCTCGTGAGCCAAGTCCCACTCCACATTCCCAAGACGGGTGTGGAGTGTCTCAACTTCCTCATTCTGCTGCTCAATCGTATCTCGTAACTCTACGTTGCGATCATACAATAAAGCATACATATCAGCGCTGACAGAGTTCGGTGGGAACTCCTCAGGGTCTTCCTCCTCCTCTTCCTCTTCAGGGTCTTCCTCTTCCTCCTCCTCGGCTGCCTCAGCCGGGATCTTGACCTCCTCAGGGTCCTCCTCTGAGTCAATCTCTGGCTCATGCTCCTGACCAACATCTGGAATCACAGGAGATGGCTCTGGCTGTACTAACTGCTCCTAGACAGTATGTATGTCCCGGGGCTCCTCATCTCTAGTCTCCAGGGGTACAACATCCCTGGGCTGACTAGCTCCTCCAGTATCTGACATCCTGATAAAATAAATTTTAAGTCTTAGTTTTTTTACGTGATACTAATCAATACTCTAACAAGTATGAACACATAAGCACATAGCACATAAGGTAATTTTATTATCTTTCTTGGAACTCAATCAGAGTTGTCATTACTATCTTCACGAAGGCTACTATCCTAAGGTTTTCCCCCCACCTAAGGTTCATAACCTACGGCTCTGATACCAACTTGTGACACCCCCAAATTCGGTATCTTAATTTCCACAGGATTTGGTGTTCACTGTTCCAATATCATACAACTATCTACCCATAAATAATGAAATTCATTTATTAGATAAATAAATCATCATCTTACATCATCTGAAATAATAATACATCATAAATCCCAGGTTAAACTTAACCTTAAATCTCTGTTGCGGAAACGTAAATAAAAAAAGTCTTAAATCATCACACATAAGTCTTGAACTTTAACATTATTCATGACAACACAAGTCTTCATCACTTGTTAACTTTTTCTTTGCCCTTGCTACTATAAAGTACATCACTTCGTTCATTATTAGCTGCAATATTATTATGCAAGAGTGAGCACGAATGCCAGCAAGTATAAAAATATGACATAATAATAACATGCGAGTGAAAGAATTCTGAATAACAGAAAGCTCAACATTTGAATCAAGAATATTAATCAAGAGTCAAATTACTTCTCAACTTTTGAATCAAGAATATTAATCGAGAGTCAAATTACTTCTGAGGGTCATTAAGACCTTGAACCGAGTCTTAGGTTGTCAAGTATATTAACCTTTTCAACCTTTAACAGTCATAAGACTATAGACTTTACTTCTCGTACTTAGGGAGATCAGCCCTTCGTACTGATACTGTGCACACTATCTTAACGCTTAAAGCATCTTCATTAATCCCCTATATTAGGGTTGTTCATCTCAGTTTGACATCAGAATCCGCACCAAATAAAGTTGGTTTGGATAACTCAATAAATGATATTCAAATTTAATATTAACTTCTCAAGGTATACAATCGAATAAGTATTGTACACTTAAATGATACTTTTAAAAGAATCATGGCATCTCATGTGAAATTCTAAACTTGGATATTCAAGAGTAAGAATTTGCTCAACAATAGTAATTAAGCATAGCAATTGCTTAATTTAAAGAGTTTAGTATAGAAAACTTGCCCAACAATAATAATAAGTTAGGGATAGAAAACTTGCCTCGTGCGCAAGCTACAGTTATTACTCACTTCTTTAATTACTCTTACCTATCAATACATTCACAATATCAATTAATCACAAGTTCGATATGATTATTGATTTACAATAGTATTCTTCAAACTCATTATTAGGTTTTCAAATAATGGTTTACGTTGATTAATTAACTTGTTAATTAATCACGTAACTTAAGTTATTAACTTATATTAATAACTCATTACATACATAACATGTCATCATGTTAATTAGATTTAAAATAATGTCTTAATATTTATAACACATTATTTAACCTTTACAAATAATAATTTAAATCACGTAATTAATTTATTAATTAATCACATAACATAAATTATTAAACTCATATCAATATTTTATTATATTTATACATGTGTTCATGTTCATTAGACTCAAAACACATTTCAAAAATTTTCAACACCTAGCAATTTTTTTTTAAATTTTCGGACAGGCGCGGCCGCTCGCTATTTAGCCTTGCACTCGGCGAGGCCGCGCGACTGCGGAAACTCAGAATCTGAAGTTCGCGAACGAACACAGAATTTGGCCATTTTCTCCAATTTTACACCAATATAATAATTTGTAGTGTTACCCATGAAGTATAAACTTCATAGGAACATTATATAACACTTCTAACACATTCTTAACATTTTAACACATAAAATTATACGAATTAACATCATCAAATTCACTGTTTTTCATAACTTTCAAGAGTTTAATGAAAAACATAAAAATCTCCTTACGGATTCGTTACTACACCGAATCTATTCATTTCAATTCCATTTTCTTTGTTTTAACATATACAATCATATTCATGTATCAATTTAAATATAAACATATGATTCAATCATTAATTTAACCCATATGGGTTATTCACCCATATTCAATACTCTGTAATTTCATCAAACCCATTTATTAACAAAGTTATTTGGTGTGATCAGTGTAAATCATGGATACATGATCCAACACATAATACTAACATATACGGTCACATATATAATAACCTCACACTTTAATTTCCCAAAAATAAGTACTGACAGAGAAATTTTACAACATCGTAGAAAACTCTGTAACTTTTCAAAAAACCAATTAAGGCCAAATTATATAAAATTGATTATTTTAAAACATGTATATACGTTAGAAAACATGTTATGATCACATACCCATACAGATAAAGCCATATCATAACCCAATTGGGAAACCCAAATTTTCACAGACTTTAGAATACGTATATGAAAAACTTTGGAAAACTTAATTTTAAAAACTTTGAAAGAAGATTACCCTTTGTTAGTATGAAGATAAATCTAATACAACACTCAGGATTCCTCAAATCTCTTTCTCTCTTCTTCTTCTTCTCTCTGAAAATTTCTAAGTTTTTTTTCTTCTTTCTCTGACTTTGAACAAAATGAAAACAATTCCGTTTAACAGAATAATATACGTATATATAATATATCCGTTGTATCACAAACGGACTAACTCCCCTTAAGGCCTTGTTTGGCTACACCCTTAATTCCTTTTTCATTTATTTTAATTAACTAGTTTATTATATAGTTAATTATAACACTTTTATTAACCAATCAATTTTATTTAAATCAATTAAATAAAATATAATAAATTTTACATTAAATCATATTGTCACATAATTAATATTTTTATTTATTAATTATGTCAATTTATTAATTCATTAATTAATTATTAAATTAACTAAAGTAACATATGCTTATTTAATTAATTCAATTAATCAAATAAACTCCATTAAATATATTCTTTGAACTATTAAATTACTATATATTAATTTAATTAATGTCACACATATAATTAAATTAATCGACCACAAATTCATGAATTAATTATTTAATTCAATAATTAAATTATTAAAAATATTTATTTATCTCCATAAATATTCAAATAACTTTACAAAATTCTCGTTCGTCACATCTTTCCCCCCTTAAAAGGATTCTGTCCTCAGAATCACAGTTCAATTAATAATTTCGTTCCATCACATTCTCATAACCAAAATATTTATTTATTTCAATAAATATTCAAAACAACTTTGCAAAATTCTCAATATTTATTTATTTCAATAAATATTCAAAACAACTTTGCAAAATTATCAATATTTATTTATTTCAATAAATATTCAAACAACTTTGCAAAACTCTCGTTTGTCACATCTTTTCCCCTTAAAAGGATTCTGTCCCCAGAATCACGTTCACATATTCAAGAAAATAAGTGTGGACAATTCTTCATCATATTCTCTTCGAGTTCCCACGTAGCTTCTTCAGCGTTGTGGTTCCCCCAAATTACCTTAACAGAAGGTATTACTTTGTTCCTGAGAACTTGTTCTTTCCTGTCAACAATCTGAACAGGAACTTCTTCGTAGGATAAATCTTTCTCAAATTATAGGGGTTCATATTCGATCACATGTTTGTAATCGGGTTTATAACGTCGTAATACCAACACGTAGAAGACATTGTGGACATGCTCCAGTGCCGGAGGTAAAACTACCTCATAAGCTACTTCTCCAATTCTTCGGAGTACTTTAAAGGGTCCAATGAACCTCGGGCTCAATTTTCCCTTCTTACCAAATCTGATCTTTCCCTTCCAAGGAGAGACCTTCAAAAATACAAAACTACCCGATTCAAACTCTACATTCTTGCGGTGTGGATCGGCGTATTTCTTCTGCCTATCCTGAGCCGCTGCTAATCTTGTCCGAATTACTTTAACTATTTCTGCCGTTTGTTGGACTAACTCTGGTCCTAGCAATTGTCTTTCACCAACTTCATCCCAGTACAGTGGAGTTCTGCACTTTCTACCGTACAACGCTTCGTAAGGCGGCATACCAATACTAGCGTGGTAACTATTATTATAACCGAATTCTATAAGCGGTAAATGTCATCCCAATTGCCTTTAAAATCCATGATACAGGCTCTCAACATATCCTCTAAGGTCTGGATTGTCCTTTCACTTTGTCCGTCAGTCTAAGGGTGATAAGCGGTGCTCATCCTCAATTGTGTTCCCATGCATTCTTGCAGTCGCTTTCAAAAATTCGATGTGAAGCGCGGATCACGGTCAGAAATAATTGACACTGGCACCCCGTGCCTCGAAACAATCTCTTTTACATATAACTTCGCCAATTGTTCTAGGTTAAATCTGATTTTGATCGGAAGAAAGTGTGCGGATTTCGTTAATCGGTCGACGATAACCCATACTGCGTCATAGCCTTTCTGGGTCGTCGGAAGGCCAACAACAAAATTCATTGTAATATGTTCCCATTTCCATTCTGGGATTTCTAAAGGTTGTAACAAACCACTTGGTCTTTGGTGTTCTGCCTTGACCCTTTGGCAAGTCAGACACTTGGCAACACAATCGGCAACGTCCCTCTTCAAATTTGGCCATCAAAAGTGTTGTCGTAAATCCTGATACATCTTGGTACTTCCGGGGTGAATGGAATACCTCGAACTATGAGCCTCGCTCAGAATGTCCTCCTTGATTTCTGGTATTGGCGGTACCCAAACTCTACTTTCAAATCTCAACAATCCTTTGCTATCCATTTTAAATCTAAGTTTAGTCCTTTAAGATATCTTTTTCTTTACTTCCTCACATTCCTTATCCAGGATTTGTGCTTCCTTAATCTTATCCAATAAAGTTGTACCAGCTTGCATTTGGAACAGTTTCTCGTCAGTCTCCATTGGACATCCTACTTCCAATTCTAGCTTTTCCATTGCTGAAATCAATTCTTCCTGTGCTGTCACCATCATCAACTTTTCCCGACCCTTTCTGCTTAAGGCGTCGGCTACAACGTTCGCTTTTCCTGGGTGGTATAAGATATCACAATCATAATCCTTTATTAACTCCAGCCACCTTCTTTGGCGCATATTCAAGTCTTTCTGTGTGAAAATATACTTCAGACTCTTATGGTCTGTATATATTTCACACTTCTCCCCATAGAGATAGTGTCTCCAAATCTTTAAAGCAAATACCACAGTAGCTAATTCCAAATCGTGGGTTGGATATCCCTTCTCATAATCTTTCAACTGTCGTGACGCATACGCAATGACTTTGCCGTTTTGCATAAGCACACAGCCTAGTCCTTTATGCGACGCATCACTATATACCACAAAATTTTCTGTGTCATCTGGAAGCGACAACACCGGTGCTGTACTTAACCTTCTCTTAAGTTCTTAAAAACTTTTCTCACACTTCTCCGTCCAAATGAATTTCACAACTTTCCTAGTCAAATTCGTTAATGGAGTGGCGATCTTGGAAAATCCTGAATAAATCTTCTATAGTAACCAGCTAATCCAAGAAAATTTCTTACGTTCGACGGTGTTTTCGACTGATCCCAATGCATCACCGCTTCGACTTTGGAGGGATCCACCGAAATTCCGTCCTTATCAATCACATGTCCAAGAAATTGTACCCTTTCAATCCAGAATTCACACTTTGAGAATTTGGCATACAATTTCTCTCTTCTTAATACTTCTAACGTCAACTTCAAATGCTCAACATGTTCTTCCTTGGTCTTAGAATAGACCAATATATCATCAATAAAAACCACTATGAATTTGTCCAGAAACGGCTTGAACACTCCATTCATTAGGCCCATAAATGCTGCAGGCGCATTTGTTAGACCAAATGACATAACCAAAAATTCGTAATGACCATATCGTGTCCTAAACGCTGTCTTTGGGACACCTTCTGGCCTTACCTTCAACTGATGATAACCACTTCTCAGATCTATCTTCGAGAAATATCTCTCTCCTTTTAATTGATCAAACAGATCATCAATCCTTGGCAACGGATACCTATTCTTAATGGTAACCTTGTTCAATTCTCTATAGTCGATGCAGAGTCGCATCGTTCCATCCTTCTTCTTAACAAATAATACCGGCGCTCCCCACGGTGATACGCTCGGTTGAATATATTTCTTGTCCAACAGCTCTTGTAGCTGTACCATCAATTCCTTCATTTCTACTGGAGCCATCTGGTACGGTGCTTTCGATATTGGAGCAGTTCCTGGCACCAAATCGATAACAAAATCTACTTCCCTGTCAGGCAGAAGTCCTGGCAGATCATCCGGGAAAACATCCACGAAGTCTCTTACGACTGGTATTTCTTCTAACTTTGGATTCTCTTTACGACTATCGACTATGTAGGCTAAATACCCCACACAGCCCTGTCTTAATAACTTCATGGCCTGCATCATCATCAGACAACTCGCTTGTCTAGGCGATTTGCTGCCATAAAACACAACCTTTGACGGAGTCATAAGGTTAATACGTTTCTTCTGGTAATTAATTACTACTCCATAATTGAATAACCAATCCATTCCCAGGATAACGTCAAATTCCCCAAGTTTAATCGGGATAAGATCTACATTCATAACGTTACCCTTAATATCCACTCTACAGTTCTTGTGTATATACTTAACAGGAATTATTTCCTTGTTCGCAATCTCTATGTTCATAGGGATTTCTAATTCGTCTTTAAGCAATTCTAAATTCTTTGCAAAGTCATCGAATATAAATGAACAAGTAGCACCCGAATCAAATAAAACATAAGCATTGACTTTATTGATCGGAATGATACCTGACACCACATCACGAGACTGCACAGCGTCTTGTACGGCCATGTTAAATGTCCTTGCAGTTGGTCGGTTTGTCGAAGTCGGTCCAGTAATGGTAAGAGGATTTCCACTATTATTTTCCTTATTTCCACCTGACCCTGTCCCTCCAGATGCCTTCTTTGGACAGTCTCTAGCCAAGTGATCCTTTGACCCACATGTGTAGCAGGCGCCCTTCTTAGGGTTAGGGCAGTTAGGTGCTATGTGGCCTTCCTGACCACAATTGTAGCAAACTCTTTTTCCTTTCATGCAGACTCCCAAATGAGTCTTCCCACAGGTTGGGCATGGTTCTAACTTTTTCTTCTGACTACCTTGCTGACTTACAGATGACGGGTTGTCATTCCATTTTCGTTTATGATTATTAGTTCCCCCTGTGTGACTGCCACTAGCCTTATTGTTTCCTTCACTATCATTCTTCTTCTTCTTTTGATCCTGATTGTACTTAGACACTACTTCGCTTCCACCTTCAGCGAGAATGGCCTTCTCCAGAACTGCAGCAAAAGTGTTCAATTAAAACATTGACACCTTGCTATACAACCAGGGTTTCAATCCCTGTTCAAAACGCCTAGCCTTTCTTTCGTCAGTATGCACCTGATATTGGGCAAACCTAGACAATTCGTTAAACTTTGCCGCGTAGTCGGGCACAGACATATTCCCCTGCTTCAACTCCAGAAACTGCACCTCCATTTGATTTTGGGAGCTGGTCGGGAAATACATCTCGAAAAACATTTCCTTAAACCTTTTTCAGGTTATTACTCCTTCTCCTCCCCTGATCTTATTTGCCTGCCACCAGTAGCTGGCTTCTGATTTTAACATAAATGTCGCGTAGGCGGTCTTCTGGTCCTCCCTAACTCGGGCAACCTCAAAAAATTTCTCCATTTCCATAACCCAAGTCTGAGCTTCTATCGGGTTCGTGGAACCCTTAAAATCTGGCGGTCCCACTGCCTTAAAGTCTTTAAATGAGGTGTTTGGTGGAGCTTGAGGCTGATTGTTCATCGCTCCAGCTAACAGATTTACCAACTGCTGAACGGGGTTCGCATTGGCATCATTGTTGTTATTGGTTGACCCTTCTTGGGCTTGTCGATAATTTTGTCTCCTTCTTGGCAGCATATTTCTGTTAAGAATATATGCTCATTAGATCTTTATTCGATCTCTTAAATATTTAAGACTTAACTCAAATATTTAACATAACCACTTTAACTCTTTTCTTTTCAAATAACCTTTGATATTTTTTTAAATCAAAAATTTTAAACATAGTACTATAGCATCTCTGCCATTTACTTCAACTATCCCAAGATAAAAAATCTTCAGGATTTAATTTTTCAAAATATTCCTTTGTTTTTTAATCACATCGAAATTTACATTAACTATTCCAAAGAGTATCACATAATGTTAAATACTTTAAGATACTCACTTAACCCATATCATCTTGAACAACTTTATTATTTTATTAAAACCAAAAGCTTTTAATATAATACGATAACATTTCTGCCATTTACATCAACTATCCTGAAATAAAGTTTCTACAGGATTTACATTATCACAATATTCCTTTGTTTATAATCACATCAGAATTTACATTATTTACGATTATTTAAACATTAACAATATCATATTGTCCTATCACGGCTTACTAAGGCGTCGGACAGCTTCACTACGTTCCTTCTCTATAATGCGGGACATAGTCCTGCGATCTAACATATACCCAGGCAGTCCCTCGAACTGAATTGGATATCTCATAACTCGGTCCTGGACCTCATCCATTGCCCTTAGAAACGTCTAGCACGTCTCTGCAACCTTAACTCTATTTGCACGCGCATCATCCTCTGCCAGATCTGCACGTCGTGCATTTCTCACCCAATCTTCTTCCACTATGGCGAGCCGTTCAGATTTCTCTTTCAACTCATTCTTCAACCTTTCTATTTCCTCTGTCTTCTGCTCAGTTTGGCCCTTCTCGTGAGCCAAGTCCCACTCCACATTCCCAAGACGGGTGTGGAGTGTCTCAACTTCCTCATTCTGCTGCTCAATCGTATCTCGTAACTCTACGTTGCGATCATACAATAAAGCATACATATCAGCGCTGACAGAGTTCGGTGGGAACTCCTCAGGGTCTTCCTCCTCCTCTTCCTCTTCAGGGTCTTCCTCTTCCTCCTCCTCGGCTGCCTCAGCCGGGATCTTGACCTCCTCAGGGTCCTCCTCTGAGTCAATCTCTGGCTCATGCTCCTGACCAACATCTGGAATCACAGGAGATGGCTCTGGCTGTACTAACTGCTCCTAGACAGTATGTATGTCCCGGGGCTCCTCATCTCTAGTCTCCAGGGGTACAACATCCCTGGGCTGACTAGCTCCTCCAGTATCTGACATCCTGATAAAATAAATTTTAAGTCTTAGTTTTTTTACGTGATACTAATCAATACTCTAACAAGTATGAACACATAAGCACATAGCACATAAGGTAATTTTATTATCTTTCTTGGAACTCAATCAGAGTTGTCATTACTATCTTCACGAAGGCTACTATCCTAAGGTTTTCCCCCCACCTAAGGTTCATAACCTACGGCTCTGATACCAACTTGTGACACCCCCAAATTCGGTATCTTAATTTCCACAGGATTTGGTGTTCACTGTTCCAATATCATACAACTATCTACCCATAAATAATGAAATTCATTTATTAGATAAATAAATCATCATCTTACATCATCTGAAATAATAATACATCATAAATCCCAGGTTAAACTTAACCTTAAATCTCTGTTGCGGAAACGTAAATAAAAAAAGTCTTAAATCATCACACATAAGTCTTGAACTTTAACATTATTCATGACAACACAAGTCTTCATCACTTGTTAACTTTTTCTTTGCCCTTGCTACTATAAAGTACATCACTTCGTTCATTATTAGCTGCAATATTATTATGCAAGAGTGAGCACGAATGCCAGCAAGTATAAAAATATGACATAATAATAACATGCGAGTGAAAGAATTCTGAATAACAGAAAGCTCAACATTTGAATCAAGAATATTAATCAAGAGTCAAATTACTTCTCAACTTTTGAATCAAGAATATTAATCGAGAGTCAAATTACTTCTGAGGGTCATTAAGACCTTGAACCGAGTCTTAGGTTGTCAAGTATATTAACCTTTTCAACCTTTAACAGTCATAAGACTATAGACTTTACTTCTCGTACTTAGGGAGATCAGCCCTTCGTACTGATACTGTGCACACTATCTTAACGCTTAAAGCATCTTCATTAATCCCCTATATTAGGGTTGTTCATCTCAGTTTGACATCAGAATCCGCACCAAATAAAGTTGGTTTGGATAACTCAATAAATGATATTCAAATTTAATATTAACTTCTCAAGGTATACAATCGAATAAGTATTGTACACTTAAATGATACTTTTAAAAGAATCATGGCATCTCATGTGAAATTCTAAACTTGGATATTCAAGAGTAAGAATTTGCTCAACAATAGTAATTAAGCATAGCAATTGCTTAATTTAAAGAGTTTAGTATAGAAAACTTGCCCAACAATAATAATAAGTTAGGGATAGAAAACTTGCCTCGTGCGCAAGCTACAGTTATTACTCACTTCTTTAATTACTCTTACCTATCAATACATTCACAATATCAATTAATCACAAGTTCGATATGATTATTGATTTACAATAGTATTCTTCAAACTCATTATTAGGTTTTCAAATAATGGTTTACGTTGATTAATTAACTTGTTAATTAATCACGTAACTTAAGTTATTAACTTATATTAATAACTCATTACATACATAACATGTCATCATGTTAATTAGATTTAAAATAATGTCTTAATATTTATAACACATTATTTAACCTTTACAAATAATAATTTAAATCACGTAATTAATTTATTAATTAATCACATAACATAAATTATTAAACTCATATCAATATTTTATTATATTTATACATGTGTTCATGTTCATTAGACTCAAAACACATTTCAAAAATTTTCAACACCTAGCAATTTTTTTTTAAATTTTCGGACAGGCGCGGCCGCTCGCTATTTAGCCTTGCACTCGGCGAGGCCGCGCGACTGCGGAAACTCAGAATCTGAAGTTCGCGAACGAACACAGAATTTGGCCATTTTCTCCAATTTTACACCAATATAATAATTTGTAGTGTTACCCATGAAGTATAAACTTCATAGGAACATTATATAACACTTCTAACACATTCTTAACATTTTAACACATAAAATTATACGAATTAACATCATCAAATTCACTGTTTTTCATAACTTTCAAGAGTTTAATGAAAAACATAAAAATCTCCTTACGGATTCGTTACTACACCGAATCTATTCATTTCAATTCCATTTTCTTTGTTTTAACATATACAATCATATTCATGTATCAATTTAAATATAAACATATGATTCAATCATTAATTTAACCCATATGGGTTATTCACCCATATTCAATACTCTGTAATTTCATCAAACCCATTTATTAACAAAGTTATTTGGTGTGATCAGTGTAAATCATGGATACATGATCCAACACATAATACTAACATATACGGTCACATATATAATAACCTCACACTTTAATTTCCCAAAAATAAGTACTGACAGAGAAATTTTACAACATCGTAGAAAACTCTGTAACTTTTCAAAAAACCAATTAAGGCCAAATTATATAAAATTGATTATTTTAAAACATGTATATACGTTAGAAAACATGTTATGATCACATACCCATACAGATAAAGCCATATCATAACCCATTGGGAAACCCAAATTTTCACAGACTTTAGAATACGTATATGAAAAACTTTGGAAAACTTAATTTTAAAAACTTTGAAAGAAGATTACCCTTTGTTAGTATGAAGATAAATCTAATACAACACTCAGGATTCCTCAAATCTCTTTCTCTCTTCTTCTTCTTCTCTCTGAAAATTTCTAAGTTTTTTTTCTTCTTTCTCTGACTTTGAACAAAATGAAAACAATTCCGTTTAACAGAATAATATACGTATATATAATATATCCGTTGTATCACAAACGGACTAACTCCCCTTAAGGCCTTGTTTGGCTACACCCTTAATTCCTTTTTCATTTATTTTAATTAACTAGTTTATTATATAGTTAATTATAACACTTTTATTAACCAATCAATTTTATTTAAATCAATTAAATAAAATATAATAAATTTTACATTAAATCATATTGTCACATAATTAATATTTTTATTTATTAATTATGTCAATTTATTAATTCATTAATTAATTATTAAATTAACTAAAGTAACATATGCTTATTTAATTAATTCAATTAATCAAATAAACTCCATTAAATATATTCTTTGAACTATTAAATTACTATATATTAATTTAATTAATGTCACACATATAATTAAATTAATCGACCACAAATTCATGAATTAATTATTTAATTCAATAATTAAATTATTAAAAATATTTATTTATCTCCATAAATATTCAAATAACTTTACAAAATTCTCGTTCGTCACATCTTTCCCCCCTTAAAAGGATTCTGTCCTCAGAATCACAGTTCAATTAATAATTTCGTTCCATCACATTCTCATAACCAAAATATTTATTTATTTCAATAAATATTCAAAACAACTTTGCAAAATTCTCAATATTTATTTATTTCAATAAATATTCAAAACAACTTTGCAAAATTATCAATATTTATTTATTTCAATAAATATTCAAACAACTTTGCAAAACTCTCGTTTGTCACATCTTTTCCCCTTAAAAGGATTCTGTCCCCAGAATCACGTTCACATATTCAAGAAAATAAGTGTGGACAATTCTTCATCATATTCTCTTCGAGTTCCCACGTAGCTTCTTCAGCGTTGTGGTTCCCCCAAATTACCTTAACAGAAGGTATTACTTTGTTCCTGAGAACTTGTTCTTTCCTGTCAACAATCTGAACAGGAACTTCTTCGTAGGATAAATCTTTCTCAAATTATAGGGGTTCATATTCGATCACATGTTTGTAATCGGGTTTATAACGTCGTAATACCAACACGTAGAAGACATTGTGGACATGCTCCAGTGCCGGAGGTAAAACTACCTCATAAGCTACTTCTCCAATTCTTCGGAGTACTTTAAAGGGTCCAATGAACCTCGGGCTCAATTTTCCCTTCTTACCAAATCTGATCTTTCCCTTCCAAGGAGAGACCTTCAAAAATACAAAACTACCCGATTCAAACTCTACATTCTTGCGGTGTGGATCGGCGTATTTCTTCTGCCTATCCTGAGCCGCTGCTAATCTTGTCCGAATTACTTTAACTATTTCTGCCGTTTGTTGGACTAACTCTGGTCCTAGCAATTGTCTTTCACCAACTTCATCCCAGTACAGTGGAGTTCTGCACTTTCTACCGTACAACGCTTCGTAAGGCGGCATACCAATACTAGCGTGGTAACTATTATTATAACCGAATTCTATAAGCGGTAAATGTCATCCCAATTGCCTTTAAAATCCATGATACAGGCTCTCAACATATCCTCTAAGGTCTGGATTGTCCTTTCACTTTGTCCGTCAGTCTAAGGGTGATAAGCGGTGCTCATCCTCAATTGTGTTCCCATGCATTCTTGCAGTCGCTTTCAAAAATTCGATGTGAAGCGCGGATCACAGGTCAGAAATAATTGACACTGGCACCCCGTGCCTCGAAACAATCTCTTTTACATATAACTTCGCCAATTGTTCTAGGTTAAATCTGATTTTGATCGGAAGAAAGTGTGCGGATTTCGTTAATCGGTCGACGATAACCCATACTGCGTCATAGCCTTTCTGGGTCGTCGGAAGGCCAACAACAAAATTCATTGTAATATGTTCCCATTTCCATTCTGGGATTTCTAAAGGTTGTAACAAACCACTTGGTCTTTGGTGTTCTGCCTTGACCCTTTGGCAAGTCAGACACTTGGCAACACAATCGGCAACGTCCCTCTTCAAATTTGGCCATCAAAAGTGTTGTCGTAAATCCTGATACATCTTGGTACTTCCGGGGTGAATGGAATACCTCGAACTATGAGCCTCGCTCAGAATGTCCTCCTTGATTTCTGGTATTGGCGGTACCCAAACTCTACTTTCAAATCTCAACAATCCTTTGCTATCCATTTTAAATCTAAGTTTAGTCCTTTAAGATATCTTTTTCTTTACTTCCTCACATTCCTTATCCAGGATTTGTGCTTCCTTAATCTTATCCAATAAAGTTGTACCAGCTTGCATTTGGAACAGTTTCTCGTCAGTCTCCATTGGACATCCTACTTCCAATTCTAGCTTTTCCATTGCTGAAATCAATTCTTCCTGTGCTGTCACCATCATCAACTTTTCCCGACCCTTTCTGCTTAAGGCGTCGGCTACAACGTTCGCTTTTCCTGGGTGGTATAAGATATCACAATCATAATCCTTTATTAACTCCAGCCACCTTCTTTGGCGCATATTCAAGTCTTTCTGTGTGAAAATATACTTCAGACTCTTATGGTCTGTATATATTTCACACTTCTCCCCATAGAGATAGTGTCTCCAAATCTTTAAAGCAAATACCACAGTAGCTAATTCCAAATCGTGGGTTGGATATCCCTTCTCATAATCTTTCAACTGTCGTGACGCATACGCAATGACTTTGCCGTTTTGCATAAGCACACAGCCTAGTCCTTTATGCGACGCATCACTATATACCACAAAATTTTCTGTGTCATCTGGAAGCGACAACACCGGTGCTGTACTTAACCTTCTCTTAAGTTCTTAAAAACTTTTCTCACACTTCTCCGTCCAAATGAATTTCACAACTTTCCTAGTCAAATTCGTTAATGGAGTGGCGATCTTGGAAAATCCTGAATAAATCTTCTATAGTAACCAGCTAATCCAAGAAAATTTCTTACGTTCGACGGTGTTTTCGACTGATCCCAATGCATCACCGCTTCGACTTTGGAGGGATCCACCGAAATTCCGTCCTTATCAATCACATGTCCAAGAAATTGTACCCTTTCAATCCAGAATTCACACTTTGAGAATTTGGCATACAATTTCTCTCTTCTTAATACTTCTAACGTCAACTTCAAATGCTCAACATGTTCTTCCTTGGTCTTAGAATAGACCAATATATCATCAATAAAAACCACTATGAATTTGTCCAGAAACGGCTTGAACACTCCATTCATTAGGCCCATAAATGCTGCAGGCGCATTTGTTAGACCAAATGACATAACCAAAAATTCGTAATGACCATATCGTGTCCTAAACGCTGTCTTTGGGACACCTTCTGGCCTTACCTTCAACTGATGATAACCACTTCTCAGATCTATCTTCGAGAAATATCTCTCTCCTTTTAATTGATCAAACAGATCATCAATCCTTGGCAACGGATACCTATTCTTAATGGTAACCTTGTTCAATTCTCTATAGTCGATGCAGAGTCGCATCGTTCCATCCTTCTTCTTAACAAATAATACCGGCGCTCCCCACGGTGATACGCTCGGTTGAATATATTTCTTGTCCAACAGCTCTTGTAGCTGTACCATCAATTCCTTCATTTCTACTGGAGCCATCTGGTACGGTGCTTTCGATATTGGAGCAGTTCCTGGCACCAAATCGATAACAAAATCTACTTCCCTGTCAGGCAGAAGTCCTGGCAGATCATCCGGGAAAACATCCACGAAGTCTCTTACGACTGGTATTTCTTCTAACTTTGGATTCTCTTTACGACTATCGACTATGTAGGCTAAATACCCCACACAGCCCTGTCTTAATAACTTCATGGCCTGCATCATCATCAGACAACTCGCTTGTCTAGGCGATTTGCTGCCATAAAACACAACCTTTGACGGAGTCATAAGGTTAATACGTTTCTTCTGGTAATTAATTACTACTCCATAATTGAATAACCAATCCATTCCCAGGATAACGTCAAATTCCCCAAGTTTAATCGGGATAAGATCTACATTCATAACGTTACCCTTAATATCCACTCTACAGTTCTTGTGTATATACTTAACAGGAATTATTTCCTTGTTCGCAATCTCTATGTTCATAGGGATTTCTAATTCGTCTTTAAGCAATTCTAAATTCTTTGCAAAGTCATCGAATATAAATGAACAAGTAGCACCCGAATCAAATAAAACATAAGCATTGACTTTATTGATCGGAATGATACCTGACACCACATCACGAGACTGCACAGCGTCTTGTACGGCCATGTTAAATGTCCTTGCAGTTGGTCGGTTTGTCGAAGTCGGTCCAGTAATGGTAAGAGGATTTCCACTATTATTTTCCTTATTTCCACCTGACTCTGTCCCTCCAGATGCCTTCTTTGGACAGTCTCTAGCCAAGTGATCCTTTGACCCACATGTGTAGCAGGCGCCCTTCTTAGGGTTAGGGCAGTTAGGTGCTATGTGGCCTTCCTGACCACAATTGTAGCAAACTCTTTTTCCTTTCATGCAGACTCCCAAATGAGTCTTCCCACAGGTTGGGCATGGTTCTAACTTTTTCTTCTGACTACCTTGCTGACTTACAGATGACGGGTTGTCATTCCATTTTCGTTTATGATTATTAGTTCCCCCTGTGTGACTGCCACTAGCCTTATTGTTTCCTTCACTATCATTCTTCTTCTTCTTTTGATCCTGATTGTACTTAGACACTACTTCGCTTCCACCTTCAGCGAGAATGGCCTTCTCCAGAACTGCAGCAAAAGTGTTCAATTAAAACATTGACACCTTGCTATACAACCAGGGTTTCAATCCCTGTTCAAAACGCCTAGCCTTTCTTTCGTCAGTATGCACCTGATATTGGGCAAACCTAGACAATTCGTTAAACTTTGCCGCGTAGTCGGGCACAGACATATTCCCCTGCTTCAACTCCAGAAACTGCACCTCCATTTGATTTTGGGAGCTGGTCGGGAAATACATCTCGAAAAACATTTCCTTAAACCTTTTTCAGGTTATTACTCCTTCTCCTCCCCTGATCTTATTTGCCTGCCACCAGTAGCTGGCTTCTGATTTTAACATAAATGTCGCGTAGGCGGTCTTCTGGTCCTCCCTAACTCGGGCAACCTCAAAAAATTTCTCCATTTCCATAACCCAAGTCTGAGCTTCTATCGGGTTCGTGGAACCCTTAAAATCTGGCGGTCCCACTGCCTTAAAGTCTTTAAATGAGGTGTTTGGTGGAGCTTGAGGCTGATTGTTCATCGCTCCAGCTAACAGATTTACCAACTGCTGAACGGGGTTCGCATTGGCATCATTGTTGTTATTGGTTGACCCTTCTTGGGCTTGTCGATAATTTTGTCTCCTTCTTGGCAGCATATTTCTGTTAAGAATATATGCTCATTAGATCTTTATTCGATCTCTTAAATATTTAAGACTTAACTCAAATATTTAACATAACCACTTTAACTCTTTTCTTTTCAAATAACCTTTGATATTTTTTTTAAATCAAAAATTTTAAACATAGTACTATAGCATCTCTGCCATTTACTTCAACTATCCCAAGATAAAAAATCTTCAGGATTTAATTTTTCAAAATATTCCTTTGTTTTTTAATCACATCGAAATTTACATTAACTATTCCAAAGAGTATCACATAATGTTAAATACTTTAAGATACTCACTTAACCCATATCATCTTGAACAACTTTATTATTTTATTAAAACCAAAAGCTTTTAATATAATACGATAACATTTCTGCCATTTACATCAACTATCCTGAAATAAAGTTTCTACAGGATTTACATTATCACAATATTCCTTTGTTTATAATCACATCAGAATTTACATTATTTACGATTATTTAAACATTAACAATATCATATTGTCCTATCACGGCTTACTAAGGCGTCGGACAGCTTCACTACGTTCCTTCTCTATAATGCGGGACATAGTCCTGCGATCTAACATATACCCAGGCAGTCCCTCGAACTGAATTGGATATCTCATAACTCGGTCCTGGACCTCATCCATTGCCCTTAGAAACGTCTAGCACGTCTCTGCAACCTTAACTCTATTTGCACGCGCATCATCCTCTGCCAGATCTGCACGTCGTGCATTTCTCACCCAATCTTCTTCCACTATGGCGAGCCGTTCAGATTTCTCTTTCAACTCATTCTTCAACCTTTCTATTTCCTCTGTCTTCTGCTCAGTTTGGCCCTTCTCGTGAGCCAAGTCCCACTCCACATTCCCAAGACGGGTGTGGAGTGTCTCAACTTCCTCATTCTGCTGCTCAATCGTATCTCGTAACTCTACGTTGCGATCATACAATAAAGCATACATATCAGCGCTGACAGAGTTCGGTGGGAACTCCTCAGGGTCTTCCTCCTCCTCTTCCTCTTCAGGGTCTTCCTCTTCCTCCTCCTCGGCTGCCTCAGCCGGGATCTTGACCTCCTCAGGGTCCTCCTCTGAGTCAATCTCTGGCTCATGCTCCTGACCAACATCTGGAATCACAGGAGATGGCTCTGGCTGTACTAACTGCTCCTAGACAGTATGTATGTCCCGGGGCTCCTCATCTCTAGTCTCCAGGGGTACAACATCCCTGGGCTGACTAGCTCCTCCAGTATCTGACATCCTGATAAAATAAATTTTAAGTCTTAGTTTTTTTACGTGATACTAATCAATACTCTAACAAGTATGAACACATAAGCACATAGCACATAAGGTAATTTTATTATCTTTCTTGGAACTCAATCAGAGTTGTCATTACTATCTTCACGAAGGCTACTATCCTAAGGTTTTCCCCCCACCTAAGGTTCATAACCTACGGCTCTGATACCAACTTGTGACACCCCCAAATTCGGTATCTTAATTTCCACAGGATTTGGTGTTCACTGTTCCAATATCATACAACTATCTACCCATAAATAATGAAATTCATTTATTAGATAAATAAATCATCATCTTACATCATCTGAAATAATAATACATCATAAATCCCAGGTTAAACTTAACCTTAAATCTCTGTTGCGGAAACGTAAATAAAAAAAGTCTTAAATCATCACACATAAGTCTTGAACTTTAACATTATTCATGACAACACAAGTCTTCATCACTTGTTAACTTTTTCTTTGCCCTTGCTACTATAAAGTACATCACTTCGTTCATTATTAGCTGCAATATTATTATGCAAGAGTGAGCACGAATGCCAGCAAGTATAAAAATATGACATAATAATAACATGCGAGTGAAAGAATTCTGAATAACAGAAAGCTCAACATTTGAATCAAGAATATTAATCAAGAGTCAAATTACTTCTCAACTTTTGAATCAAGAATATTAATCGAGAGTCAAATTACTTCTGAGGGTCATTAAGACCTTGAACCGAGTCTTAGGTTGTCAAGTATATTAACCTTTTCAACCTTTAACAGTCATAAGACTATAGACTTTACTTCTCGTACTTAGGGAGATCAGCCCTTCGTACTGATACTGTGCACACTATCTTAACGCTTAAAGCATCTTCATTAATCCCCTATATTAGGGTTGTTCATCTCAGTTTGACATCAGAATCCGCACCAAATAAAGTTGGTTTGGATAACTCAATAAATGATATTCAAATTTAATATTAACTTCTCAAGGTATACAATCGAATAAGTATTGTACACTTAAATGATACTTTTAAAAGAATCATGGCATCTCATGTGAAATTCTAAACTTGGATATTCAAGAGTAAGAATTTGCTCAACAATAGTAATTAAGCATAGCAATTGCTTAATTTAAAGAGTTTAGTATAGAAAACTTGCCCAACAATAATAATAAGTTAGGGATAGAAAACTTGCCTCGTGCGCAAGCTACAGTTATTACTCACTTCTTTAATTACTCTTACCTATCAATACATTCACAATATCAATTAATCACAAGTTCGATATGATTATTGATTTACAATAGTATTCTTCAAACTCATTATTAGGTTTTCAAATAATGGTTTACGTTGATTAATTAACTTGTTAATTAATCACGTAACTTAAGTTATTAACTTATATTAATAACTCATTACATACATAACATGTCATCATGTTAATTAGATTTAAAATAATGTCTTAATATTTATAACACATTATTTAACCTTTACAAATAATAATTTAAATCACGTAATTAATTTATTAATTAATCACATAACATAAATTATTAAACTCATATCAATATTTTATTATATTTATACATGTGTTCATGTTCATTAGACTCAAAACACATTTCAAAAATTTTCAACACCTAGCAATTTTTTTTTAAATTTTCGGACAGGCGCGGCCGCTCGCTATTTAGCCTTGCACTCGGCGAGGCCGCGCGACTGCGGAAACTCAGAATCTGAAGTTCGCGAACGAACACAGAATTTGGCCATTTTCTCCAATTTTACACCAATATAATAATTTGTAGTGTTACCCATGAAGTATAAACTTCATAGGAACATTATATAACACTTCTAACACATTCTTAACATTTTAACACATAAAATTATACGAATTAACATCATCAAATTCACTGTTTTTCATAACTTTCAAGAGTTTAATGAAAAACATAAAAATCTCCTTACGGATTCGTTACTACACCGAATCTATTCATTTCAATTCCATTTTCTTTGTTTTAACATATACAATCATATTCATGTATCAATTTAAATATAAACATATGATTCAATCATTAATTTAACCCATATGGGTTATTCACCCATATTCAATACTCTGTAATTTCATCAAACCCATTTATTAACAAAGTTATTTGGTGTGATCAGTGTAAATCATGGATACATGATCCAACACATAATACTAACATATACGGTCACATATATAATAACCTCACACTTTAATTTCCCAAAAATAAGTACTGACAGAGAAATTTTACAACATCGTAGAAAACTCTGTAACTTTTCAAAAAACCAATTAAGGCCAAATTATATAAAATTGATTATTTTAAAACATGTATATACGTTAGAAAACATGTTATGATCACATACCCATACAGATAAAGCCATATCATAACCCATTGGGAAACCCAAATTTTCACAGACTTTAGAATACGTATATGAAAAACTTTGGAAAACTTAATTTTAAAAACTTTGAAAGAAGATTACCCTTTGTTAGTATGAAGATAAATCTAATACAACACTCAGGATTCCTCAAATCTCTTTCTCTCTTCTTCTTCTTCTCTCTGAAAATTTCTAAGTTTTTTTTCTTCTTTCTCTGACTTTGAACAAAATGAAAACAATTCCGTTTAACAGAATAATATACGTATATATAATATATCCGTTGTATCACAAACGGACTAACTCCCCTTAAGGCCTTGTTTGGCTACACCCTTAATTCCTTTTTCATTTATTTTAATTAACTAGTTTATTATATAGTTAATTGTAACACTTTTATTAACCAATCAATTTTATTTAAATCAATTAAATAAAATATAATAAATTTTACATTAAATCATATTGTCACATAATTAATATTTTTATTTATTAATTATGTCAATTTATTAATTCATTAATTAATTATTAAATTAACTAAAGTAACATATGCTTATTTAATTAATTCAATTAATCAAATAAACTCCATTAAATATATTCTTTGAACTATTAAATTACTATATATTAATTTAATTAATGTCACACATATAATTAAATTAATCGACCACAAATTCATGAATTAATTATTTAATTCAATAATTAAATTATTAAAAATATTTATTTATCTCCATAAATATTCAAATAACTTTACAAAATTCTCGTTCGTCACATCTTTCCCCCCTTAAAAGGATTCTGTCCTCAGAATCACAGTTCAATTAATAATTTCGTTCCATCACATTCTCATAACCAAAATATTTATTTATTTCAATAAATATTCAAAACAACTTTGCAAAATTCTCAATATTTATTTATTTCAATAAATATTCAAAACAACTTTGCAAAATTATCAATATTTATTTATTTCAATAAATATTCAAACAACTTTGCAAAACTCTCGTTTGTCACATCTTTTCCCCTTAAAAGGATTCTGTCCCCAGAATCACGTTCACATATTCAAGAAAATAAGTGTGGACAATTCTTCATCATATTCTCTTCGAGTTCCCACGTAGCTTCTTCAGCGTTGTGGTTCCCCCAAATTACCTTAACAGAAGGTATTACTTTGTTCCTGAGAACTTGTTCTTTCCTGTCAACAATCTGAACAGGAACTTCTTCGTAGGATAAATCTTTCTCAAATTATAGGGGTTCATATTCGATCACATGTTTGTAATCGGGTTTATAACGTCGTAATACCAACACGTAGAAGACATTGTGGACATGCTCCAGTGCCGGAGGTAAAACTACCTCATAAGCTACTTCTCCAATTCTTCGGAGTACTTTAAAGGGTCCAATGAACCTCGGGCTCAATTTTCCCTTCTTACCAAATCTGATCTTTCCCTTCCAAGGAGAGACCTTCAAAAATACAAAACTACCCGATTCAAACTCTACATTCTTGCGGTGTGGATCGGCGTATTTCTTCTGCCTATCCTGAGCCGCTGCTAATCTTGTCCGAATTACTTTAACTATTTCTGCCGTTTGTTGGACTAACTCTGGTCCTAGCAATTGTCTTTCACCAACTTCATCCCAGTACAGTGGAGTTCTGCACTTTCTACCGTACAACGCTTCGTAAGGCGGCATACCAATACTAGCGTGGTAACTATTATTATAACCGAATTCTATAAGCGGTAAATGTCATCCCAATTGCCTTTAAAATCCATGATACAGGCTCTCAACATATCCTCTAAGGTCTGGATTGTCCTTTCACTTTGTCCGTCAGTCTAAGGGTGATAAGCGGTGCTCATCCTCAATTGTGTTCCCATGCATTCTTGCAGTCGCTTTCAAAAATTCGATGTGAAGCGCGGATCACGGTCAGAAATAATTGACACTGGCACCCCGTGCCTCGAAACAATCTCTTTTACATATAACTTCGCCAATTGTTCTAGGTTAAATCTGATTTTGATCGGAAGAAAGTGTGCGGATTTCGTTAATCGGTCGACGATAACCCATACTGCGTCATAGCCTTTCTGGGTCGTCGGAAGGCCAACAACAAAATTCATTGTAATATGTTCCCATTTCCATTCTGGGATTTCTAAAGGTTGTAACAAACCACTTGGTCTTTGGTGTTCTGCCTTGACCCTTTGGCAAGTCAGACACTTGGCAACACAATCGGCAACGTCCCTCTTCAAATTTGGCCATCAAAAGTGTTGTCGTAAATCCTGATACATCTTGGTACTTCCGGGGTGAATGGAATACCTCGAACTATGAGCCTCGCTCAGAATGTCCTCCTTGATTTCTGGTATTGGCGGTACCCAAACTCTACTTTCAAATCTCAACAATCCTTTGCTATCCATTTTAAATCTAAGTTTAGTCCTTTAAGATATCTTTTTCTTTACTTCCTCACATTCCTTATCCAGGATTTGTGCTTCCTTAATCTTATCCAATAAAGTTGTACCAGCTTGCATTTGGAACAGTTTCTCGTCAGTCTCCATTGGACATCCTACTTCCAATTCTAGCTTTTCCATTGCTGAAATCAATTCTTCCTGTGCTGTCACCATCATCAACTTTTCCCGACCCTTTCTGCTTAAGGCGTCGGCTACAACGTTCGCTTTTCCTGGGTGGTATAAGATATCACAATCATAATCCTTTATTAACTCCAGCCACCTTCTTTGGCGCATATTCAAGTCTTTCTGTGTGAAAATATACTTCAGACTCTTATGGTCTGTATATATTTCACACTTCTCCCCATAGAGATAGTGTCTCCAAATCTTTAAAGCAAATACCACAGTAGCTAATTCCAAATCGTGGGTTGGATATCCCTTCTCATAATCTTTCAACTGTCGTGACGCATACGCAATGACTTTGCCGTTTTGCATAAGCACACAGCCTAGTCCTTTATGCGACGCATCACTATATACCACAAAATTTTCTGTGTCATCTGGAAGCGACAACACCGGTGCTGTACTTAACCTTCTCTTAAGTTCTTAAAAACTTTTCTCACACTTCTCCGTCCAAATGAATTTCACAACTTTCCTAGTCAAATTCGTTAATGGAGTGGCGATCTTGGAAAATCCTGAATAAATCTTCTATAGTAACCAGCTAATCCAAGAAAATTTCTTACGTTCGACGGTGTTTTCGACTGATCCCAATGCATCACCGCTTCGACTTTGGAGGGATCCACCGAAATTCCGTCCTTATCAATCACATGTCCAAGAAATTGTACCCTTTCAATCCAGAATTCACACTTTGAGAATTTGGCATACAATTTCTCTCTTCTTAATACTTCTAACGTCAACTTCAAATGCTCAACATGTTCTTCCTTGGTCTTAGAATAGACCAATATATCATCAATAAAAACCACTATGAATTTGTCCAGAAACGGCTTGAACACTCCATTCATTAGGCCCATAAATGCTGCAGGCGCATTTGTTAGACCAAATGACATAACCAAAAATTCGTAATGACCATATCGTGTCCTAAACGCTGTCTTTGGGACACCTTCTGGCCTTACCTTCAACTGATGATAACCACTTCTCAGATCTATCTTCGAGAAATATCTCTCTCCTTTTAATTGATCAAACAGATCATCAATCCTTGGCAACGGATACCTATTCTTAATGGTAACCTTGTTCAATTCTCTATAGTCGATGCAGAGTCGCATCGTTCCATCCTTCTTCTTAACAAATAATACCGGCGCTCCCCACGGTGATACGCTCGGTTGAATATATTTCTTGTCCAACAGCTCTTGTAGCTGTACCATCAATTCCTTCATTTCTACTGGAGCCATCTGGTACGGTGCTTTCGATATTGGAGCAGTTCCTGGCACCAAATCGATAACAAAATCTACTTCCCTGTCAGGCAGAAGTCCTGGCAGATCATCCGGGAAAACATCCACGAAGTCTCTTACGACTGGTATTTCTTCTAACTTTGGATTCTCTTTACGACTATCGACTATGTAGGCTAAATACCCCACACAGCCCTGTCTTAATAACTTCATGGCCTGCATCATCATCAGACAACTCGCTTGTCTAGGCGATTTGCTGCCATAAAACACAACCTTTGACGGAGTCATAAGGTTAATACGTTTCTTCTGGTAATTAATTACTACTCCATAATTGAATAACCAATCCATTCCCAGGATAACGTCAAATTCCCCAAGTTTAATCGGGATAAGATCTACATTCATAACGTTACCCTTAATATCCACTCTACAGTTCTTGTGTATATACTTAACAGGAATTATTTCCTTGTTCGCAATCTCTATGTTCATAGGGATTTCTAATTCGTCTTTAAGCAATTCTAAATTCTTTGCAAAGTCATCGAATATAAATGAACAAGTAGCACCCGAATCAAATAAAACATAAGCATTGACTTTATTGATCGGAATGATACCTGACACCACATCACGAGACTGCACAGCGTCTTGTACGGCCATGTTAAATGTCCTTGCAGTTGGTCGGTTTGTCGAAGTCGGTCCAGTAATGGTAAGAGGATTTCCACTATTATTTTCCTTATTTCCACCTGACCCTGTCCCTCCAGATGCCTTCTTTGGACAGTCTCTAGCCAAGTGATCCTTTGACCCACATGTGTAGCAGGCGCCCTTCTTAGGGTTAGGGCAGTTAGGTGCTATGTGGCCTTCCTGACCACAATTGTAGCAAACTCTTTTTCCTTTCATGCAGACTCCCAAATGAGTCTTCCCACAGGTTGGGCATGGTTCTAACTTTTTCTTCTGACTACCTTGCTGACTTACAGATGACGGGTTGTCATTCCATTTTCGTTTATGATTATTAGTTCCCCCTGTGTGACTGCCACTAGCCTTATTGTTTCCTTCACTATCATTCTTCTTCTTCTTTTGATCCTGATTGTACTTAGACACTACTTCGCTTCCACCTTCAGCGAGAATGGCCTTCTCCAGAACTGCAGCAAAAGTGTTCAATTAAAACATTGACACCTTGCTATACAACCAGGGTTTCAATCCCTGTTCAAAACGCCTAGCCTTTCTTTCGTCAGTATGCACCTGATATTGGGCAAACCTAGACAATTCGTTAAACTTTGCCGCGTAGTCGGGCACAGACATATTCCCCTGCTTCAACTCCAGAAACTGCACCTCCATTTGATTTTGGGAGCTGGTCGGGAAATACATCTCGAAAAACATTTCCTTAAACCTTTTTCAGGTTATTACTCCTTCTCCTCCCCTGATCTTATTTGCCTGCCACCAGTAGCTGGCTTCTGATTTTAACATAAATGTCGCGTAGGCGGTCTTCTGGTCCTCCCTAACTCGGGCAACCTCAAAAAATTTCTCCATTTCCATAACCCAAGTCTGAGCTTCTATCGGGTTCGTGGAACCCTTAAAATCTGGCGGTCCCACTGCCTTAAAGTCTTTAAATGAGGTGTTTGGTGGAGCTTGAGGCTGATTGTTCATCGCTCCAGCTAACAGATTTACCAACTGCTGAACGGGGTTCGCATTGGCATCATTGTTGTTATTGGTTGACCCTTCTTGGGCTTGTCGATAATTTTGTCTCCTTCTTGGCAGCATATTTCTGTTAAGAATATATGCTCATTAGATCTTTATTCGATCTCTTAAATATTTAAGACTTAACTCAAATATTTAACATAACCACTTTAACTCTTTTCTTTTCAAATAACCTTTGATATTTTTTTTAAATCAAAAATTTTAAACATAGTACTATAGCATCTCTGCCATTTACTTCAACTATCCCAAGATAAAAAATCTTCAGGATTTAATTTTTCAAAATATTCCTTTGTTTTTTAATCACATCGAAATTTACATTAACTATTCCAAAGAGTATCACATAATGTTAAATACTTTAAGATACTCACTTAACCCATATCATCTTGAACAACTTTATTATTTTATTAAAACCAAAAGCTTTTAATATAATACGATAACATTTCTGCCATTTACATCAACTATCCTGAAATAAAGTTTCTACAGGATTTACATTATCACAATATTCCTTTGTTTATAATCACATCAGAATTTACATTATTTACGATTATTTAAACATTAACAATATCATATTGTCCTATCACGGCTTACTAAGGCGTCGGACAGCTTCACTACGTTCCTTCTCTATAATGCGGGACATAGTCCTGCGATCTAACATATACCCAGGCAGTCCCTCGAACTGAATTGGATATCTCATAACTCGGTCCTGGACCTCATCCATTGCCCTTAGAAACGTCTAGCACGTCTCTGCAACCTTAACTCTATTTGCACGCGCATCATCCTCTGCCAGATCTGCACGTCGTGCATTTCTCACCCAATCTTCTTCCACTATGGCGAGCCGTTCAGATTTCTCTTTCAACTCATTCTTCAACCTTTCTATTTCCTCTGTCTTCTGCTCAGTTTGGCCCTTCTCGTGAGCCAAGTCCCACTCCACATTCCCAAGACGGGTGTGGAGTGTCTCAACTTCCTCATTCTGCTGCTCAATCGTATCTCGTAACTCTACGTTGCGATCATACAATAAAGCATACATATCAGCGCTGACAGAGTTCGGTGGGAACTCCTCAGGGTCTTCCTCCTCCTCTTCCTCTTCAGGGTCTTCCTCTTCCTCCTCCTCGGCTGCCTCAGCCGGGATCTTGACCTCCTCAGGGTCCTCCTCTGAGTCAATCTCTGGCTCATGCTCCTGACCAACATCTGGAATCACAGGAGATGGCTCTGGCTGTACTAACTGCTCCTAGACAGTATGTATGTCCCGGGGCTCCTCATCTCTAGTCTCCAGGGGTACAACATCCCTGGGCTGACTAGCTCCTCCAGTATCTGACATCCTGATAAAATAAATTTTAAGTCTTAGTTTTTTTACGTGATACTAATCAATACTCTAACAAGTATGAACACATAAGCACATAGCACATAAGGTAATTTTATTATCTTTCTTGGAACTCAATCAGAGTTGTCATTACTATCTTCACGAAGGCTACTATCCTAAGGTTTTCCCCCCACCTAAGGTTCATAACCTACGGCTCTGATACCAACTTGTGACACCCCCAAATTCGGTATCTTAATTTCCACAGGATTTGGTGTTCACTGTTCCAATATCATACAACTATCTACCCATAAATAATGAAATTCATTTATTAGATAAATAAATCATCATCTTACATCATCTGAAATAATAATACATCATAAATCCCAGGTTAAACTTAACCTTAAATCTCTGTTGCGGAAACGTAAATAAAAAAAGTCTTAAATCATCACACATAAGTCTTGAACTTTAACATTATTCATGACAACACAAGTCTTCATCACTTGTTAACTTTTTCTTTGCCCTTGCTACTATAAAGTACATCACTTCGTTCATTATTAGCTGCAATATTATTATGCAAGAGTGAGCACGAATGCCAGCAAGTATAAAAATATGACATAATAATAACATGCGAGTGAAAGAATTCTGAATAACAGAAAGCTCAACATTTGAATCAAGAATATTAATCAAGAGTCAAATTACTTCTCAACTTTTGAATCAAGAATATTAATCGAGAGTCAAATTACTTCTGAGGGTCATTAAGACCTTGAACCGAGTCTTAGGTTGTCAAGTATATTAACCTTTTCAACCTTTAACAGTCATAAGACTATAGACTTTACTTCTCGTACTTAGGGAGATCAGCCCTTCGTACTGATACTGTGCACACTATCTTAACGCTTAAAGCATCTTCATTAATCCCCTATATTAGGGTTGTTCATCTCAGTTTGACATCAGAATCCGCACCAAATAAAGTTGGTTTGGATAACTCAATAAATGATATTCAAATTTAATATTAACTTCTCAAGGTATACAATCGAATAAGTATTGTACACTTAAATGATACTTTTAAAAGAATCATGGCATCTCATGTGAAATTCTAAACTTGGATATTCAAGAGTAAGAATTTGCTCAACAATAGTAATTAAGCATAGCAATTGCTTAATTTAAAGAGTTTAGTATAGAAAACTTGCCCAACAATAATAATAAGTTAGGGATAGAAAACTTGCCTCGTGCGCAAGCTACAGTTATTACTCACTTCTTTAATTACTCTTACCTATCAATACATTCACAATATCAATTAATCACAAGTTCGATATGATTATTGATTTACAATAGTATTCTTCAAACTCATTATTAGGTTTTCAAATAATGGTTTACGTTGATTAATTAACTTGTTACGTAACTTAAGTTATTAACTTATATTAATAACTCATTACATACATAACATGTCATCATGTTAATTAGATTTAAAATAATGTCTTAATATTTATAACACATTATTTAACCTTTACAAATAATAATTTAAATCACGTAATTAATTTATTAATTAATCACATAACATAAATTATTAAACTCATATCAATATTTTATTATATTTATACATGTGTTCATGTTCATTAGACTCAAAACACATTTCAAAAATTTTCAACACCTAGCATTTTTTTTTTAAATTTTCGGACAGGCGCGGCCGCTCGCTATTTAGCCTTGCACTCGGCGAGGCCGCGCGACTGCGGAAACTCAGAATCTGAAGTTCGCGAACGAACACAGAATTTGGCCATTTTCTCCAATTTTACACCAATATAATAATTTGTAGTGTTACCCATGAAGTATAAACTTCATAGGAACATTATATAACACTTCTAACACATTCTTAACATTTTAACACATAAAATTATACGAATTAACATCATCAAATTCACTGTTTTTCATAACTTTCAAGAGTTTAATGAAAAACATAAAAATCTCCTTACGGATTCGTTACTACACCGAATCTATTCATTTCAATTCCATTTTCTTTGTTTTAACATATACAATCATATTCATGTATCAATTTAAATATAAACATATGATTCAATCATTAATTTAACCCATATGGGTTATTCACCCATATTCAATACTCTGTAATTTCATCAAACCCATTTATTAACAAAGTTATTTGGTGTGATCAGTGTAAATCATGGATACATGATCCAACACATAATACTAACATATACGGTCACATATATAATAACCTCACACTTTAATTTCCCAAAAATAAGTACTGACAGAGAAATTTTACAACATCGTAGAAAACTCTGTAACTTTTCAAAAAACCAATTAAGGCCAAATTATATAAAATTGATTATTTTAAAACATGTATATACGTTAGAAAACATGTTATGATCACATACCCATACAGATAAAGCCATATCATAACCCAATTGGGAAACCCAAATTTTCACAGACTTTAGAATACGTATATGAAAAACTTTGGAAAACTTAATTTTAAAAACTTTGAAAGAAGATTACCCTTTGTTAGTATGAAG
The DNA here is from genome assembly GCA_020205555.1 of Panax stipuleanatus. NCBI lineage: Eukaryota > Viridiplantae > Streptophyta > Magnoliopsida > Apiales > Araliaceae > Panax > Panax stipuleanatus. Next base: position 42,429,583 of record CM035116.1, on the reverse strand, counting down.
ATAAATCTAATACAACACTCAGGATTCCTCAAATCTCTTTCTCTCTTCTTCTTCTTCTCTCTGAAAATTTCTAAGTTTTTTTTCTTCTTTCTCTGACTTTGAACAAAATGAAAACAATTCCGTTTAACAGAATAATATACGTATATATAATATATCCGTTGTATCACAAACGGACTAACTCCCCTTAAGGCCTTGTTTGGCTACACCCTTAATTCCTTTTTCATTTATTTTAATTAACTAGTTTATTATATAGTTAATTGTAACACTTTTATTAACCAATCAATTTTATTTAAATCAATTAAATAAAATATAATAAATTTTACATTAAATCATATTGTCACATAATTAATATTTTTATTTATTAATTATGTCAATTCATTAATTAATTATTAAATTAACTAAAGTAACATATGCTTATTTAATTAATTCAATTAATCAAATAAACTCCATTAAATATATTCTTTGAACTATTAAATTACTACATATTAATTTAATTAATGTCACACATATAATTAAATTAATCTACCACAAATTCATGAATTAATTATTTAATTCAATAATTAAATCATTAAAAATATTTATTTATCTCCATAAATATTCAAATAACTTTACAAAATTCTCGTTCGTCACAGGACTGAAGTCTGGAAAGATTAAAGACCTTACTGCTTTAGAAGCTGTGGCTGAACACATTCAGGTTGAAAATTATGGTAGTAATCCTCGAAAAGTTGATAAGAAGAAAGAAGAGGATGTATCCTTGGTACTACAAGGTCAAACTCAAAGAGGCAACCTGTAATGACCGTAAAGTTTTAAACTCCATTATTAATTAAATATATGATTTAATTTTAATGAGTTAGTTTTGTGAGCTTATTTAAACCTTGCGTGGTTATGTGGTTATGTGAGTTTATGTCTATGCGAATGATTGCTAGGAATAATTAAAGGGAGTCACTAATGGTTTATTTAAATTAGTGGACTAGCCCTAAGACTTTTATATCAGAGTATTGATAGAAGTGTTAGTAATTAAATATTCAATTTACTTGAATATAGTGAAGGGATTTAAACGTGTTGATTAATTGATATTGTGAATAAATAAAAAATTAATGAGCAAAGGATTAATAACTATAATAAGATTATACTCCCTCCGTCCCAAAAGAACCTGCTCAATTTTGACTTTTTTTTTAGTCAAATTGACTATTTTTTAAAACTATTTTTTGTACCATTTTTGCCAAAATATAGGTGAAGAGGTTATAACAAAAAAAAGTATATACAATTTACTACTAATACCAATTTTTATAATGTTAAAAATATATTTATACATGATTAATTATTAATTTTAAAAATAGTCAATTTGACTAAAAAAAGTCAAAACTGAGCAATTATTTTGGGACGGAGGAAGTATTTACTTGATTAATTATTTTGTGCAAGCATGCGATAATTAAACCTTTAATATATGGTAGTTATCTATATTGTATATAATGCAATCTGACGCATTAATATAGCTATATATTATATATATACACTATATAGTAAGATTAATTGCATTAAGAGAGTTACATAATAATATTGCTTATGTGGCAGGATATATGTGAGTAGACCCTAAGGTATACCCTATTACCAAATAGTAACGTCAATAAACAATTGTTAATTGATGATGATTTCAATAAGTTATTATAATTATTATAATAACAGTTATGATAATGAGTAATAATAATGCCCAATTGAATTATATTTGGTGTTAATAAAATGTACATGGATTATATGTGAATATATATGTACTCCTACTTGATACATTGTATTACTTAGTTACTCATTGGAAATGACAGTGTGACTCTAATTCATTTGTAACCTAAGCTATATGAAATGAAATGTGTATATATATAATATAACTTAAGTATATATATTATGTGTATAGATGTTTAACCCAAGTGTTGTGTTGGGAATTGCATATTCAGATTTGATATTGAAAGTAAATATAAATGCTTAAGTTTACAGTCCTTAAGAGAATCATTGTACAAGGATTTAGATGATAGATCAAACATGTTAGGTTGATCTGAGCCTTAATGTTTATCATTTATGTAAATGAATGTATAGAAGAAAAGATCAAACTTGTTAGGTTGATCTATTTGAGTTGTAAAAGTTAAAGTCTTGATAGAACGTAGTCTGTCAAAGACAGCATTCGAAAGACAAGGCAGAATCGTGGAGCTTAAGCAAAGATATCGGAATCGTAGTCTGCCAAGAGATTCAAGCCTACAGAAGTTAAGGCAAAAAACGTGGAGCTTGAGTGAAGATATACAAACTAGAAGTCTGTCGAAGAATCAAGTCTGCAGAGGCCAAGGCAAGAATCGTCGAGCTCAAGTGAAAGCATCAAAGAATCGTAGTTTACCTCAGAAGCCACATTGAGAGTCATAAAAGTTGAAAAGCATCTGCCGAGCCAAGTTAGGAATCGCAGAGTGCTATCAGAAGTGTGAAGTCTGCAAGACAAGCAAGCAAGGAATTGTAGTCTACCGAGAGCTTAAGAGAAATCGTAGTGTGCTCTATGAAGAAGTCTGAATCACGCTGTGCAAAGCCAACACACAACGATTGTGTCACAATGACCATAATCGTAGTGTTCCTCCAGTCAACATCAAAGATTAAAGATCTAATGAAGGGAGGAAGAGAAACAAATGAAGAAAGGCTTATAGCCGTTGACAAAGTGATAGTCCCAATACTTCCATATTCATCCTTAGTCCAAATCGAAGAAGCGTATTGTAGAAGCTAAGGATAGGACTAAAGTAGCCTGCAAAAAACACCTTTTCAGGTGTTAGGTGAAAGATATAGTCTGCTGTGTCAGTGAGCCAGGCGGCAGAGCAGCAGAAAAACAGGACGTCAACATCACTGTACAGAAAACGTCTGGAGCATTAAATGAAGCAACGAGAGCATTCAAAACGGCTATTTTTGAATGGCTCTTTTATATGGAAATCAGACAAGGATTCAGACTAAGTAAGCAAGACGCATAAAGAAAGAATACATTGAAAAAAAGCTCAAGAACACTCAACGAGCAACACTACGATACTGAAGAAAGCTTGCTTCGCTACTCAGTCCTTTGAAAGACAGAAGATAAACTGCAACTGAGTAGCACACCTCAAACTAACAACTGCCTATCCAAGTGAGGTACCAAGTCAAAGGACTTGAAGAAGTTCAGAAGTGAACTAAGTGAAGATCCAAGTTAAAGGACTTGAAGAGTTCAGAAGTGAACTAAGAGCAGATCCAAGTCAAAGGACTTGAAGAGTTCAAAACTGAACTAAGTGAAGTTCCAGGGCTGCTGGCCTTGAAGGGATCTAAGTGATCCATTTGTAAGAAGACATCCTTAGTGGATTTCCAACTCGTGGAGTAGAAGAGTGGATTAGGAGTCGCGTTGGCTCTGAACCACTTAAAACCCTATGTCTCATTGTCTCTCATTAACTGCTATATCTGTTATAACTACTTTAACAGTTTATCTCGCCTTAACTGCATTATCTTGAAGAGGAACAAAACATATATTCCGCTGCAGTCAGTATCACAAGTACTGACTAAGTATTTTAAATAGAGAAATTTTAAAATATCTATTCAACCCCCCTTCTAGATAACTAACGTGCTTGTGGGAACTAACATGTTGTATTACATTTTTGCAAGTGTTGAGATTATTTCCTTGCCCCTAATTGAGAGTCACCTCTCATTTCTTCCCATGTGAATACTAAGAAGCTATCTACACTATTACTCTTCTCTCAAATTCATCAATTTTAGCTAATGATTATAATGGGAGTGGGATTCTTGATGAATTCACCAACTCTCAACCATTCTTCCTTAACCATTATACAATCCTACATTCCTTTGGTTTGATCTAATGGAGAATTGCAATGTCCGTTTATTTTGTTTGCCTATAAATTAGCTCTTCTCCTTCTATATTGCAATTGCTGAGAGATTCACTAAGTGTAGAATTGCCAGCAAGTTTTGAGAGAGATATCGGTGAGGGAGAAATTACTTTGGCAGCTCAATTCTTTAACAGAGGTATACTCCCATAACTATATTCAAAATTTTAAATCCTTGATTCTTGAATTAAGCATGTATTGATTGATATTTGAATTGGGAAATGCTTGTTAAGTGTTATGTAAGTTAGTAAGCTTGATTAAACTATAATGTGGCTGGTATAGAATTGATTGTCGTAAGAAATTTTGAGATGGGTTTACAGTTCTGCCCAAGCAGAGCAGTTTCAGGCCTGGCCGGACACCGGCCTAGCTGCGCCAGTTTTGTACTGGGTAGCGGCGCAGCTGCGCCAGGCCCTGGTCATGATTTTTGCCTTCTGTTAAGTTCTGTTATATGCTAATTGGTTGGTATCAATTAGAGCAAGCATGTGGACATGATTAACACACATATATGAGTATCTTGGCATAGCATGATGCATGTATAACAATGATAGTATACACTATTGATGAAAAGCTTTATGATTTTAAAATGAACTCATGGTTTTCAATATTAACTTTGACATATGTGTATCACGTGTGTATTCTGATTTTGTTAACCCGATCGTATGGTCTAAATAGATATGAAATGCATGTTTAAAGTGTTGAGCACACACTAGCATATATGATTGAAAGATTCAAATAATTTCAAAGGAAAAACTTAAGAACTTTGAAGTGAACTTGACCAAGACTTATATCTTGTAAATTCTGACCATTTGAATACGTTTATATAGTTTAGATATGTGTTTCAAATCCTTATGAATTATAAGTTGAGATGCCTTGCATGTACTAAGTTGACTTAGTGCAATTTTAAAAAAAAACTTAGGATTTGGAATCTAATATCATCAATTACCATGTGAGTTACGTTATGATCATGCAGGCATGTATATTAGGATTCATTATGCCTATAGACATGGTGACGTGAGAATCATTTTGGTTAAACATGGATATCACCTATGCACACGTATTCAAGAAATGAATTTCAAGTATGAACTATGTGATTAAAGTATACATGAGTAGTATACACACGAGCATGCATACTTAGTACTGTTTAGCCTCGTTATGTGATAATATGACCGTAGTAGTGGACCCTTGAAGCATGAACTTGATTTGCTTAAAGTGTAAGAATGACCGGCATTGAACCTTATAACTTTGAATTATGGACAGAACATTGCAATATGTGTACCTTAAACTGTATTGCATGCTTAAATTGAAGTGCTATGTGTTCAAGCATATGTTGATGCATAGAGACTAGATATTCTATAGTTATTAAATCTAAGACAGGATTAGATGTTTATGGACTCAGGCATAGTAAATTGACTTACGTGAACTATGTGATAAACCTATCTGATGATTAGATTCTTGTAAGTGTAGACTCATATTAGTTTACACATGCTAATTGAAAGACCGACTTGTTAATGTTATGTTGTTTCAATGCAATTTAATTAAAGCTAGACTACTTGTAGCTGAGCGAATAGGCAAGTCTCTTTGAACCCGTTCTTGTATTATTATTTGCAAGTATCTGAAACCTACTTTTATTGTGCAAGTATCCTAAATCCTTGCACTACTTTATTCAATGAATCTTGTAAGCAAGTTTCTTAACTTCAATTGATTTAAATGCAAGTTCCCTAACTTACACTCCTTATTTTTGCAAGTTTCCTATCCTTCTCATAATTTATTGAGCAGGTTATTATTATATTGAAAGTTATTTATTTAAGCTTGAACTTTATTTCTAAGTATGCTTTAGGTGGTTTAATTACTTTACAATTATTCCACATCGATCTTATTGATATTCGCACTTGGTGCACTTGAGTTCGTACAGTCTTGGACTTGTACACCATTTAAAGTTCTATAATTCTTGAATTGCGTCAGATAGAGTCTGAACCCTTGTTTGGTCAGACAATTGTATGAAATTTTATAAAAGCTATCCAAACTAATTGATGGTAGGGATTCTTAGATTGAAGAGAACACCCCTTATATATAGGGGAGTACCCCAGGTATTTAATATAAGATACAAACAGCAGAGTTGAATGTTATGCATATACATGGCATACGCGAGGCTGATCCCCTCAAGTACTTATTCTGTAGTCAGTAACCAAAGGGTCAATCAGCTATTGATTCCATTAGAGTTTTATAGTTCAAAGTTTACTTGATTATCAGATATTCTAAATGCAATTATTATTCTTGCTTCTGTTATTCATATTGTTGAATTCCTTGTCAGATATATTCCATTCATCATGATATATCCTTTATTGTTGTATTTAAATTTGCTGAGCAAACTTGTTGCTCATTCTTGCTATATCATGACTCCTATTGCAATTAAGCCCGAGACTTCAGGGAAGGACAAGGGTAAAGGAAAGATGTAGGAATAGTTTGCAAGGAGCAGACTTTGTTTTATGATTAGTTTAATTATTGTTATGTAATATGAACCCTAATGCTTATTCTATGGTATGTTTGTATGATTGTATTAAGGTTATCGAATCTTGGGACTAGTAACACCTTTTAAATGAACGACATACGTTTATTATATTCCTCATTTAGATATTGTATGTTGTTTAGAGGTGGATATTTGTATTGTATCGTGACGACCGAATCGGGGTTAGAGAACTCGGATTTGGGGGTGTCATAGGTTGGTATCAAAGCTGTAGGTTATAAACATTAGGAATGCGAAACCTAGGTTATAACCTTAGTGGAAAACTCAATTAGATTATGTAGATGATGGGTTGAGGAGATCCATCGAGTTTTATTATGATACTGAAGTTATTTATTTGAATCAAAAATGCTAACATGAATAACATATCACGTAAAGCCTAAAGTTTTCTTCCTTTCCTTAGATCATGCCGCCTAGGAGACTACCACGAAACCAAAGGGAGGAAGGATCTGTTAACAATGGAGGGGAAAATGCTGATCCAATGCAGAACTTCGTTGACCTGTGAACAGAAGCAATGCAAAACAGACCCCCGCCAGCGGCAGGGTAGCCAGGACATCTCTTGGCTAGCTTCAAGGATTTTAAATTGGTAGGACCTCCAGAATTCCAAGGAACCTTAGACCCAATCGAAGCCCAAACATGGGTGGAAGAGATGGAGAAAGTGTTTGAGGTCGCACGAGTGGTCGAAGCACAGAAAACGAGTTTTGCCACTTTCATGATGAAGTGCGAAGCTAACTATTGGTGGAAAGCCAATAAGGGACGAGCATGCGAAGGAGTTATTCTTTGGGATAGATTTAAGGAGCTATTCCTCGAGAATTACTTCTAGGAGAATACGCAACAGGATATGGAGGTTAAGTTTCTGGAACAGAAATAAGGTAGTATGACAGTCGCAGAGTACGCGGCAAAATTTAACGAGTTGGCCCGATTCGCTTCACATCAGGTGGACACGGAGGCCAGGAAGGCAAAAAGGTTCGAATTAGGATTGAAACCATGGGTACAGAAAGCAGTAGCTCTGTTGAAGATTAAGAGTTACTTTGATCTACTGGAAAGGGCTATCATTGCAGAAGGAGGCAATGAAGCCATAACACGATTTAAACAAGAAAAAAAGACCGGTCAAGGGGGACCGAAAGGGGGAAGCAGCGGTGTGACACCCCCAAATCTGGGTACTTCATTTTCACATGATTTGGTGTTCACTTTCTAAATATAACATACATCTACCCAAGAATAAAATAATTGCAAAGTAAATTACAACCTTTATAAATAATAAAATCTTCCTTATAAAAAAGATTATAACTTTTCAAAATAAATCCCAGGGTTTACTCTAACCTTGACATAACATTAACTGCGAAAAATAAAAACATCACATAAAGTCTGATTACAATTTCATTCAAAATAAATTAAACAAGCCTTCACTTGTTTAGCTTCCCTTTACCTTTACTAGTTGACAGGGCATCAACATTTTCAACTGTTTAGCTTCCCTTTACCTTTACTAGTTGACAGGGCATCAACATTTTCAACCTTAGCTGCAATGGTTATTTAATACAAGAGTGAGCAAACAATAGCTCACTGGAATACAACAATATATAAGACATACAAGAATATCTGTGAAAAGGTTTGAATAACTTTTACTTTCACAACGATAAAGAATTGAATAATAATTCTCTATCAATATTAAAAATTCGAATATAGAATTCATCTGAGGGTCATAAGACCTTGAACTTTTGTCCTAGGTTATAAACATTTCTATTTAAACCTTTAACAGACATTTAGACTATGGACCTTAACTCGTACTTAGGGGGATCAGCCCTTCGTACCATGTATTGTGCACAAACATCTTAACGCTTTCGCATAGTAACCTCCCCTAATAATTAGGGTTGTTCATCTCAGTATTTTGAATACAAGTCCGCACCAAAGAAAGTTTGGTTTGGATAAGCTTACAAGGGTAATTTAGAATTCACGTTCATCAACTAAGGATTAGTTGAATCGACTTACAACAATCAAGAATAATTCATAATTAAAAGATTATGAATCTATTATATGCTTTAGAATCAAACTTAAAGCATTTAGAAGACAATATAGACCTTGCTTGAACAATTAAGTCAAAGTCATATTAATTCAATAACAACTTTGATAATATTTGCTCAATATGAAATTATAAAGAATACAAATAACTTGTATCATTATGATTAATAAAATAGCTCAAGTAAGGTTTGAGTTTAGAAAACTTGCCTCAAGCGCAAGCTACGTTTAAAACTCACGTTCTTTAACACTTCCTACACATATTTGTTTAATCACAATAATCTAAATTAGCTAACACGTAACTAATTCACATAATTAGTTAACCCCTCTAAGTTAACTCATTCTAGTTTAATTAATTAATTAATTTAATAATTAACCATCATATAATTAATTATACCACATAAGCATGTTCACATAATTAAATCAACTAATAATTATGTATTTCATATTAATTATAATTAAATGAATTATAATTTAAACATTTAATCTAATTATAATTACTCAAATTATAATCACAACTTATTTAATTAAATTATAAACAATTATAATTAATTAACTACATCATGCATTTACTAAATTATAATCACACAAATTATAATTAAGCATGCAAATATTAAATTATAATACCAAATTTATAATTTATAATTAATCATGCATTATAATACACAAATTATAATTTAAATCAATATTTACTTGATTAAAAAGAAATCAAATAGTATTCATTATAATTTAACAAAATTATAATTGAAATTAAACATTTACTCTAATTATAATTATTCAAAATTATAATAACATATTATATTTTACCAATATAATATATTATAAATCATTTAGCATTTTAATGTATGCTTAATATATCATGTCATCCAATTATCACATTCAATTAACCTTTTATGATACAACAAAATGTATAAAAAAATACATCTTGAATCCCTGCAACCCCCCTGCCGGGGCGGGGGTTTTACTCTTGATAGGCCCGCCGGGGCGGGTCCTTTCCAGCGAATGCAGACAAGTTTGCGAACTGTGCAGAGAAAAAGCCAATTTGGCTTATTTCTTCACACCAAATTCTAATTTCAGTTCATGCAATTCATATCAATTAATAGAAAACACAAACTTAAAGTTTTTAACATGATTCTAACATACATAAACATTATAACACATCATCAAACAACCAATTTTATAATTTTTTTGAAGAAAAACCATTATTAAGTGTTCTTCATGAAATTGAACACTGCACTTTTGTTTTTAAACCAATTCACCAATTTTAATCATAGTAAGTCAATTCTTAAACATGCTATCATCATCTACAACTAATTTAAACAAAGATGAACAATTAAACATGAACTCCTTTGATTTTTTTAAAAGAAAACCATATATATATAAAATTTCAAAATACTTTCACTATAATTCTTTGAAGAACATGAATTCTTCATTGTTAATCATGAGTTACACAATTAATTAGGCATACAATCATACATAGACATGGTATGAACACAGTTATATATATATATATATATATATATATATATATATATATATCCATCATGCTATATAATTCTCATAAGAACATGTTTTACAGAGAACTATCACTACGAAGAACATAAACACATAATTTCTAAAACTATAAGTTAGGATTATACCGTTGTTGATTAGAAGAAAAGTGTGAAGATGGTTATGGTTGTTTTGGTTAACACGGTTTCTTCCTCCTTCTTCTTCTTTTCTCTTCTTCTCTCTAACTCTATCTTTTTCTCTGTATTCTTTTCTCTCTTCTCTAATACTGATATTCTTCTAACACTGATATAAAACTAACGTAAAACTATATACGTATACTAATAGATATAGGATATAAATATAATATATAACTGATAATTAATTCTCCTATTAAATTTCATCAGTTATAGAATTTCAAAAGCCACTAGGGCTTGTTTGGCAAAAGCATTTTATAAAAATTGATTTTAGTAACTAAGGCCTTGTTTGGTAATTTCATTTTAAAACAAGTGCAAGGGCCCTGTTTGACAAAAATCTTTTAAAACAAAAAGTAAGGGCCTTGTTTGGGTAAAACTAATTTAAAACCCTTTTCTTTATTTTAATAAATTATTTTAACACATACTTTAATGTTATACTTTAATTAATTAAATCTTTTAACATCTAATTTAATCAATTAAAATCTATCATCAATTAATCACATACAAATTTGCCACATAATTATAATTATTCGCTAATCATAATTCATGTAACACTTATCACATAATTCATCTAATTTAATTATCTCAATTAAATTAGAACAGTACTAAAAATTAATATACATTAATTAAATTAAATATTAAATATTCATTTAATTAATATATAACACTTAATTAAATCACTCCACAAAATCACATAATTTATTTATTCAACTCAATAAACATAATTTATTTAGTCAATTCAATAAATAAATCACACAAAATATTTATTTAACTCAATAAATATTTATAATTATTATATAAAATCTCAATCGTTACAAGCGGAGGCAACAACCCCAACAAGCGTAAATGGATGGAGAGCCAATCCTCTGAAGCCAACAAGTCCGGGGGAGAGGCCAAGAAAAGTAGAAAGTGCAATAACTGCGGAAGGAATCACTCGGGAGAGTGAATGAAAGAGAAGAGCGTTTTCTATCGTTGTGGACAACCGGGGCACATGGCTCCTCAGTGTCCAAATAAACAGAAAGGAGGATGTTTCTCGTGTGGAGCCCCATATCAACAAATTAAGGACTGGCCGAAGAGAAAGGGCGATGCAGCTAGCGACAATTGCAACAACAACAACAACGGGCTGAGCATTGGAGGGCCAGCCAGCCAAGCCAACAGACCAGCGGCACGCACATTCAACATGACCGTACAAGATGCAGTGGAGTTCAAGGACGTGGTGTCAGGTATCATCCCAATTAACGATATAGATGCCTATGTGTTGTTTGATTCGGGTGCTACCTGCTCTTTTGTTTCCAAAGATTTTGCTAAACAGTTAGACTTACCCTGTGAAAGATTAGAACACCCTATGAACGTAGAAGTAGCAAACAAGAAAATTATTCCCGTAGAATACATTCATAGGAACTGTTATACCGAATTGCGAGGATTTAAGCTCAACGTGGATTTGATACCGATTCGTTTGGGGGAGTTCGATGTAATCCTTGGAATGGATTGGTTATCGATTCACGGAGCAGTTATCGACTGTAAGAAGAAGTGTGTACACCTTAAGACTCCGAATAAGTCAAAGGTTGTATTTTATGGTAGTAAATCGCCGAGACAATTTCATTGTTTAACTATGATGTAAGCACAAAGATTGCTTAGGAAGGGTTGTATAGGTTATTTGGCTCACGTGGTTGATACTCGACAAGTCAAGGGTGAACTGGGTCAGATAGCTATTGTAACGAAATTCGCCGATGTCTTTCCAGACGAGATTCTGGGATTGCCATCGGATAGAGAGATTGAGTTTGTTATTAATTTGGCACCAGGATCAGCACCGGTATACAAAGCGCCGTATTGTATGGCACCGGTAGAGATGAAAGAACCGATGGCTCAATTATAAGAGTTGTTAGATAAGGGATACATTCGACCAAGCGTATCACCGTAGGGAGCACCAGTCTTATTTGTAAAGAAGAAAGATGGGTCGTTAAGTCTTTGTATCGACTACCGAGAGTTGAACAAGGTCACCATTAAGAACAAGTACCCGTTACCCAGGATCGAAGATCTGTTTGATCAGTTGAAGGGGGCAAAATACTTTTCAAAGATTGACTTGAGGACCGGTTATCACCAACTGAAGGTGAGGTCGGAGGACATTCCAAAGATGGCATTCAGAACTCGGTATGGACACTTTGAGTTTCTGGTAATGTCATTCAGATTGACAAACACGCCGGCATTATTTATGAACTTGATGAACAGAGTGTTCAAACAGTATTTGGATAAGTTCATTGTCGTATTCATCGATGACATTCTGGTGTATTCAGAGACGGAGGAAGAATACGCCAAGCATCTTCGGATAGTGTTGGAGACATTAAGGAGGGAGAAGCTGTATGCAAAATTCTCTAAGGGTGAGTTTTTGTTGCAGAGAGTGCAGTTTTTAGGGCACATTATCGATAAGGATGGTGTTTCGGTGGATCCAGCAAAGGTAGAAGCGGTTATCAATTGGGAGAAGCCGAAGACGCCAACAGAGATCAGGAGTTTCTTGGGATTAGCGGGATACTATCGGAGATTCATCCAGGATTTTTTGAAGATAGCGTCGCTGTTGATTAATCTTACCAGAAAAGCGGTTAAATTTGTTTGGACGGAGAAATGTGAGGAGAGTTTTCTAGAATTGAAGAAGAGGCTTAGTCAAGCACTTGTGTTGGCTTTATCGGACAACATGGGAGGGTTTGTAGTGTATAGTGATGCGTCACACAAGGGTCTTGGCTGTGTACTAATGCAGCATGGCAGGTTCATTATGTACGCTTCACATCAACTGAAAGATTATGAGAAGGGCTATCCAACTCATGACCTAGAGTTAGCAGCGGTAGTTTTTGCCCTGAAGATTTGGGGGCATTATTTGTATGGCAAAAAGTGTGAGATATATACGGATCATAAGAGTCTGAAGTATATCTTCATGCAGAAAGAGCTAAACATGAGGCAGCGCCGATGGCTAGAATTGATCAAAGATTATGATTGTGAGATTCTATACCATCCAGGCAAAGCAAATGTAGTGGCAGATGCCTTGAGCAGAAAAGGTAGAGAGAAGTTATTGAAGTTGACCATTCAAGAGGAATTGGTGAAAGATTTTGAACGACTAGACTTAAAGGTTAAGTATTCGATGGAGACCAATGAGAAATTATTTATAGTGACAGCAAGCTCGACTTTATTAGATAAGGTTAAAGAGGCACAAGAGATGGACAAAGATTGCAATAACATCAAGAAGCGATTGACTGAAGGTGAGGAATTGAAATACAAGATTGATAGCACTGGACTGCTGAGATTCGAAGGACGAATCTGGGTACCGTTAGTACTAGAACTGAGGAAGGAGATTTTGCAAGAAGCGTACAGTACAAGATACTCGATACACCTAGGAAGCACAAAAATGTACCAAGATTTGCGTCACCACTTCTGGTGGCCAAACATGAAGAGAGAGGTTGCGGAATGCGTAAGCAGATGTCTAAATTGTCAGAGAGTCAAGGCAGAGCCCCAACGACCATGCGGGTTATTACAACCTTTAGAGATTCCAGAATGGAAGTGGGAGCACATCACAATGGACTTTGTGGTGGGACTTCCAGCAACGCAGAAAGGGTACGACGCCATATGGGTGATTGTAGATCGTCTTACCAAGTCGGCTCACTTTTTGCCGATTAAGATTAAATATAGTTTGGACCAGCTAGCCAAATTATATGTCAAGGAAATTATCTCGAGACATGGGGTGTCGGTATCTATTGTATCGAATAGAGATCCGCGATTCACGTCAAACTTCTGGAAGAGTTTTCAAGAAAGAATGGGGACACAACTACGAATGAGTACCGCGTATCATCCGCAGACTGATAGGCAAAGTGAGAGAACGATTCAAACACTTGAAGACATGCTCCTAGCTTGTGTGATGGACTTCAAGGGTAGCTGGGAGGATCACCTTCCATTAGTAGAATTCACATACAATAATAATTATCAGGCTAGTATTGGAATGCCATCGTACGAAGCGCTATATGGGAGAAAGTGTTAAAAACCGTTGTGTTGGGACGAAGTAGGTGAACGTCAACTGTTGGGACCAGAACTGGTACAGCAGACAGTAGAGATCATCAAGGTGATAAGAGCACGCCTGGTAGTAGCTCAACATCGCCAGAAGAAGTATGTGGACTTACATCGCAAGAAGAGAGATTTTGAATTAGGAAGCTATGCATTCTTGAAAGTATCTCCCTAGAAAGGGAAGATTCATTTTGGGAAGAAGGGCAAGTTGAGCCCTAGGTTCATAGTACCGTTTGAGATTCTGAGGCGAGTCAGTGAAGTGGCGTATGAGGTAGCGTTACCTCCTGAACTTGAGCACATTCACAACGTGTTTCATGTGTCAGTATTGCGGCCGTATAAACCAGACTACAAGCACGTTATCTCCTATGAACCAATCCAAGTCGAGAAGGACTTATTATCGTACGAGGAAGTTCCTGTCCAGATACTGGATAGGAAGGAACAGAAGCTGAGGAATAAGGTCATCCATTCCGTCAAGGTTCTCTGGAGGAATCACGCAGTAGAAGAAGCTACGTGGGAAATAGAAGAGAAGATTAAAGCGAATTATCCATTTTTATTTGAGTAACCTTATTTTTTACAATTCCGAGGACATAATTTTTATAAGGGGGGAGGGATGTAATGACCGTAAAATTTTAAACTCCATTATTAATTAAATATATGATTTAATTTTAATGAGTTAGTTTTGTGTGCTTATTTAAACCTTGCGTGGTTATGTGGTTATGTGAGTTTATGCCTATGCGAATGATTGTTAGGAATAATTAAAGGGAGTCACTAATGGTTTATTTAAATTAGTGGACTAACCCTAAGACTTTTATATTAGAGTATTGATAGAAGTGTTAGTAATTAAATATTCAATTTACTTGAATATAGTGAAGGGATTTAAATGTGTTGATTAATTGATATTGTGAATAAATAGAAAATTAATGAGCAAAGGATTAATAAATATAATAAGATTATATTTACTTGATTAATTATTTTGTGCAAGCATGCGATAATTAAATCTTTAATATATGGTAGTTATCTATATTGTATATAATGCAATCTGACGCATTAATATAGCTATATATTATATATATACACTATATAGTAAGATTAATTGCATTAAGAGAGTTACATAATAATATTGCTTATGTGACAGAATATATGTGAGTAGACCCTAAGGTATACCCTATTACCAAATAGTAATGTCAATAAACAATTGTTAATTGATGATGATTTTAATAAGTTATTATAATTATTATAATAACAGTTATGATAATGAGTAATAATAATGCCCAATTGAATTATATTCGGTGTTAATAAAATGTACATGGATTATATGTGAATATATATGTACCCTTACTTGATACATTGTATTACTTAGTTACTCATTGGAAATGACATTGTGACTCTAATTCATTCATAACCTAAGCTATATGAAATGAAATGTGTATATCTATAATATAACTTAAGTGTATATATTATGTGTATAGATATTTAACCCAAGTGTTGTATTACATTTTTGCAAGTGCTGAGATTATTTCCTTGTCCCTAATTGAGAGTCACCTCTCATTTCTTCCCACATGAATACTAAGAAGCTAGCTACACTATTATTCTTCTCTCAAATTCATCAATTTTAGCTAATGATTATAAGGGGAGTGGGATTCATGATGAATTCACCAACTCTCAACCACTCTTCCTTAACCATTATACAATCCTACATTCCTTTGGTTTGATCTAATGGACAATTGCAATGTCCGTTTAATTGTTTGTCTATAAATTAGCTCTTCTCCTTCTATATTGCAATTACTGAGATATTCACTAAGTGTAGAATTTCCAATAAGTTTTGAGAGAGATATCAGTGAGGGAGAAATTGCTTTAGCAGCTCAATTCTTTAACAGAGGTATAATCTTATAACTATGTTCAAGTTTCTAAATCCTTGATTCTTGAATTAAGCATGTATTGATTGATATTTGAATTGGGAAATGCTTGTTAAGTGTTATGTAAGTTAGTAAGCTTGATTAAACTATAATGTGGCTGGTATAGAATTGATTTTCGTAAGAAATTTTGAGATGAGTTTATAGTTCTGCCGAAGCAGAGCAGCTTCAGGCCTGGTCGGACACCGGCGCAGCTGCGCCAGTTTTGTACTGGGCAGTAGCGCAGCTGCGCCAGGCCTTGGTCATGATTTTTGCCTTCTGTTAAGTTCTGTTATATGCTAACTGGTTGGTATCTGTTATACCCAAAAATTTCCATATATTATTAAATGAATATATTAATGGAAGTGAATATTTATTCATATATAAATAATTTTGTGTTATGAGATGAATTAATTCAATTATATAAAATTGAATAATTATAATAAGTGAGAATATGTGGAGTTTGCGATAAACTCGTTGATAGCCTTGTGTGGCACAGTGACGTAATATAAGAATGATTATATTAATTTAAGCAAATAATTAATCTATATTAATCGTAGAATATTAATTAGTTGTTGTGGAATATTAACTATGATTGATTAATAATATGTGATTATTATTATTATTGCAAGAAATATAATAATAATAAACCACTTGTTTATAATTGTGCTGAGATTTATATTTGTTAATGTGATAATTAATCCTATGATTATTAATTTGGTGTAATTAATAATCAATGAGGAATAGATTAATTAATATTATTGTTAATTAATTAATGAGATAAATAATTTATTTATTTGACATTACGAATAATAAAATAAATAAGTAAGTTATTAACGTAATAAAATTATATAAATCGTTACGTGCAAGTATATTTAAACTATATGATTGTACATAGTAAAACTATGTCTTTTGATACTTGAGGTGTAAACATGCATTATAATGCTACTTTTTGTGACATTAGCATGTGTGGGTATTCATACAATAAAGTTCCTTATTAGATATGAAAGGTAGTGTGACACTAGTATATAAATAATTAATAAAGTTCCTTCATTCATTGGATAAGGCAAGATGTGCTGTGACATTAAAATAGCCTATGTGACAATATGCATGTAAGTATACATTAAAATATTGTATCATGAATATAAATAATAATTGATGATTATTTATATATATAATGGAATAATAAAATTCAATAAATGAGATAATGTGATGTGATTATATCCGAGTAAATTATATCCGGTATTAATAAATGTACATGGATCAGATGTGTGTGGATTATACTTACTACATTATGTGAATAACATGATTATTGGGATTACATTATAATTCTAATTGTAATCTAGATATATAGTATGAATATATATGTAATAGCCTAAGTGTATGATATATGTATATATGGCCTTAGTGTTAATACACTTCATGTTGCAAAATGCTGGATACTTAGAAGCTTGTCCCATATAATTAGTCACAAACCTTGTACACGTGAAATGCATCATGAAGCTAGCCTACTCTCTTCTCTCAAACTCAGCATTCTAGCCATCATGAAGGGAGTGGGCAGAATAATGGAGATCACCAACTAATTACCAACTCCCTCTTATCTAGCATGCAATCCTTCAATCCGTTGTTTTAGTTTGGAAAATAATAGCATGGCCTGGACATTAATTTCTCTATATATATAAGCTCTTCCCCTTCAAATTGATTTGCTGAGAATTTCTTAAGTTTGGAATTGAGTTGGGAGTTATATATACATATCAGTATAGCAGCAAGTTCACATACGTTTGACAGAGGTATAATTCCAAGTTTCATATTCTTCATTGCCACTCTTGTTCTTTGTCAAAACTTCATTCTTGATATTGTAGAAATTGATGACAATTGAAGTATGAATTGCTTAGTTAGTTGATATATAGACTTATAAACATGTTTAAACCACAATGTAACTGTTTAAAAAAGTTTTCATGAAGTAATTTTGTGATTTGGGATAATGTTTGCAGAGGCTAGCTGCTCTCTAGACTGGAACAGGAGCCGCGCGTCTCCCTAGTACAATTTGGGCGTGACCGCGCGCCACTGCAGAAATTGTTGATGATTTCTTTTATATCTTCTGATGTATTGAGCATGTTGTACTGTTAGGATATGCATATAACTCACAATAACATATGGAATAAGGGTACTAGGTTATAGTAATCCATGCTAGTCGTTTTAGTTGAGTATTTTAAAGAAAACTGAAAGGTATGAAAAGAGGAACTTTAATATGTTAGCTTTATATTGACATTCTGACTTTTGAAACATATTTGTATGACCTTGAAATGCGTGTCAAATATGTTAACATATGAATCTAGATAGCATGAGCATGTTAGGCCTTATTAGCAAGCTTTACTAATGACAACATAAGCTTTAAATGTGGACTTTGACATGTTATATTAGGACTCTACATTCTGATATTTTCAACATGATTGAATGTGCTTTGAAGGCATCATACATGTACGTACTTGTTAGACGTAATGCAAGTTAATCAAGCATGAGTTCGATTAAGTCACGAACTAGTAACAGTGCTAGAATCACACATCCATGACATAGAAACATATGAACATGCGTATCAATAAAATATATGACTACTTTATATGTCTAAATGATAAGCATGACAACTTATGTAAATTCATGGCATTGTATAACCCTAAGTCGTTAGGAATCGTGAATTAAAACTAAATCATATATGATTAGAATTAGAAAGGTTGAACAAGCATGAAAGTATCCTGTAAATATGTATACATACTTTGTGATATCATATGTTATATGTTACTTGAACCCGATTTTGACGGTTAACTTATGAGAATGCCATAACTTGCTAAAATGAAATATATTTTAGTATTGCTTGTAGTCTTATGTGATATTAATAAAATGCGAGTATGTTTGCTAATTGTGACAGTCTCACATGATAGTAATGATGTAAGAATATGATCAACTTGAAGAAAAGAGGAACGTTAAGGATAGAAATTATATTCTATATAACTGTATAGCTAGGTTAAAACTTAGCTTATGTGTTGATTGTATATTCGAAGACAAAATGTGAAGTTAAATTATATGACTAATGAATATCATATATATACATAACTATATTACGATAGGATTCGAAAAGTGTTGATTAAATTACGGGGATAAACTACGCTTAAGGCAAGTTTCCTAACTTACACTCTTTTACGGTGCAAGTGTTCTATCCTTGTATATTGCGAACTAGTTTCTTTACTTAATCGTTTGAATTAAATTTGCATACTTGAACTCTTATTTCATTAAAGCTATTATTCATGTGGAACTTAGTATTGTTCTTGAATATTGTGAAAGTGTCTATGCCATTTGATTCGGCTAGACTTATATTATTGAAAAGCGACCCAAA
Source organism: Panax stipuleanatus (assembly GCA_020205555.1). Lineage (NCBI taxonomy): Eukaryota > Viridiplantae > Streptophyta > Magnoliopsida > Apiales > Araliaceae > Panax > Panax stipuleanatus. Next base: position 42,410,150 of record CM035116.1, on the reverse strand, counting down.
CCAATTAATTGGTGAGGGATCTTGTATTTGTCTGAGAAGAACAACCTTCTTTGAAGGAAATATATAATTATCGAAGAACCGGACGTGCACACTTGAGTATGATTGATTGTTATGCATAATAATGGTGCTTTAGGCTGATCACCTGTTGTACCTGTTTTTGTTGGATTTTCAGTTTATTACTGTCAATTCTAGTAGAAGTTCATATTCCTTAGTGACTGCTCAGTATTCAGTTATCCTAAAATCTTGAATTAATTTATTATTGAATCACATTGATATTATTCTGTTCTTAGCGACTGTTATTGAAAGTTGTTGATATTCTTGTTATCCTTGAACTATCAAACCTTGTTATACCCTTTCGGGAATTGAGAATTATATCACTTACCCTTATTGTATATTACTTGCTGGGCAATTTGTGCTCATTCTTGCTTTCCCTAAAACATTTCAGTTAAGGCAGAGCAGGGCGAACCTTCAAGCATTGATAAGGACAAGGGCAAGGCTACCAACTAGCTTGTGTCTTTTATGTTTTAAATATTTTAATGTTGTATTAAGATGTTGTAGTAAGACTGGATTTGATTATGTTTAAGCTTAAGTTAGGTTATGTAATAAGTCGTTAATTGATATTATTATGTAATCTATTAAGTACTGTAGGTTGCGAGACTTGGGGAAATAATTATAATAAATCATTGTAAATTATTCTAGATTAGATTTTCCGCTGTGATTGTGTGATTTTAGTTATCATTGTAGAACCATGAGCACGTGACGAACCGAATTAGAGAGACCAAGTGGCGGTCCCGGATTTGGGGGTGTCACAGTATCAATTAGAGCAAGCATGTGGACATGATTAACACACATATATGAGTATCTTGGCATAGCATGATGTATGTATAACAATGATAGTATACACTATTGATGAAAAGCTTTATGATTTTAAAATGAACTTATGGTTTTCAATATTAGCTTTGACATGTGTATCACGTGTGTATTCTGATTTTGTGAACCCGATTGTATGGTCTAAATAGATATGAAATGCATGTTTAAAATGTTGAGCACACACAAGCATATATATTTGAAAGATTCAAATGATTTCAAAGGAAAAACTTAAGAACTTTGAAGTGAACTTGACCAAGACTTATATCTTGTAAATTCTGACCATTTGAATACGTTTATATGGTTTAGATATGTGTTTCAAATGCATATGAATTATATGTTGATATGCCTTGCATGTACTAAGTTGACTTAGTGCAATTTTCAAAGAAAACTTAGGATTTGGAAGCTAATATCATCAATTACCATGTGAGTTACATTATGATCATGCAAGCATGTATATTTGGATTCATTATGCCTATAGACATGGTGACGTGAGAATCATTTTGGTTAAACATGGATATCACCTATGCACACGTATTCAAGAAATGAATTTCAAGTATAAACTATGTGATTAAAGTATACATGAGTAGTATACGCACGAGCATGCATACTTAGTATTGTTTTGCCTCGTTATGTGATAATATGACCGTAGTAGGGGACCCTTGAAGCATGAACTTGATTTTCTTAAAGTATAAGAATGACCGACATTGAACCTTATAACTTTAAATTAAGGACAGAACCTTGCAATATGTGTATCTTAAACTGTATTGCATGCTTAAATTGAAGTGCTATGTGTTCAAGCCTATGTTGATGCATAGAGACTAGATATTCTATAGTTATTAAATCTAAGACAGGATTAGATGTTTATGGACTCAGACATAGTAAATTGACTTACGTGAACTATGTGATAAACCTATCTAATGATTAGATTCTTGTAAGTGTAGACTCATATTAGTTTACACATGCTAATTGAAAGACCGACTTGTTAATGTTAGGTTGTTTCAACCCAATTTAATTAAAGCTAGACTACTTGTAGCTGAACAAACAGGCAAGTCTCTTTGAATCCGTTCTTGTATTATTATTTGCAAGTATCTGGACCCTACTTTTATTGTGCAAGTATCCTAAATCCTTGCATTACTTTATTCAATGAATCTTGTAAGCAAGTTTCTTAACTTCAATTGATTTGAATGCAAGTTCCCTAACTTACACTCCTTATTTGTGCAAGTTTCCTATCCTTCTCATATTTTATTGAGCAGGTTATTATTGTATTGTTATTTATTTAAGCTTGAACTTTATTTCCAAGCATGCTTAAGGTGGTTTAATTACTTTATAATTATTCCACATCGATCTTATTGATATTCGCACTTGGTGCACTTGAGTTCGTACAGTCTTGAACTTGTACACCATTTAAAGTTCTATAATTCTTGAACTGCGTCAGATAGAGTCTGAACCCTTGTTTGGTCAGACAATTGTATGAAATTTTATAAAAGCTATCTAAACCAATTGATGGTAGGGATTCTTAGACTGAAGAGAACACCCCTTATATATAGGGGAGTATCCCAGGTATCTAATATAAGATACAAACAACAAAGTTGAATGTTATGCATATACATGGCATACGCGAGGCTGATCCCCTCAACTACTTATTTTGTAGTCAGTAACCAAAGGGTCAATCAGCTATTGATTCCATTAGAGTTTTATAGTTCAAAGTCTACTTGATTATCAGATATTCTAAATGCAATTATTATTCTTGCTTCTGTTATTCATATTGTTGAATTCCTTGTCAGATATATTCCATTCATCATGATATATCCTTTATTGTTGTATTTAAATTTGCTGAGCAAACTTGTTGCTCATTCTTGCTATATCATGACTCCTATTGCAGTTAAGCCCGAGACTTCAGGGAAGGACAAGGGTAAAGGAAAGATGTAGGAATAGTTTGCAAGGAGCAGACATTGTTTTATGATTAGTTTAATTATTGTTATGTAATATTAACCCTAATACTTATTCTAGGGTATATTTGTATGATTGTATTAAGGTTATCGAATCTTGGGACTAGTAATACCTTTTAAATGAACGACATACGTTTATTATATTCCGCATTTAGTTTTTGTATGTTGTTTAGAGGTGGATATTTGTATTGTATCGTGACAACCGAATCGGGGTTAGAGAACTTGAATTTGGGGTGTTACACAACCAAAACCTGCCTATTCAAAGGAAAAATTATTCCTCTTTTCAAACATCTGTGCAACCTGCAAATCCGACGTTCCAAAGAACTGAAGAGGCTAAACGTAGAAGAACATTCACACCCTTAGGGAATTCACTTGAGAATATACTCAAGCTTCTGACAACAGAGAAGAAAATTGCTCAGTTCCTTCCACCAGCTAATCCAAGTGGGAAGAATTTTGACCCAAGCAAGAAATGTGCTTATCATTCTGGTTCTCCTGGACATGACACCCAAGAATGTTGGTCTGTAAAGCACAAGATCCAAGACCTGATAGATAGTGGTGAGATAGTGGTGACAAAACCAAAGCAGCCATATGTTCAAGATAACCCTTTGCCTCAACACAATGAGGAGATAGTCAACATGATTAGTATGGGGAATGGAGAAGGTTCCAAGTACCTCAAATATGTAGGGGATTCTCCACAAACAAGCAAGTATAGCGTTGACAAATGGGACTATTCAGAATGCTGCTTCCTGATAGAACAAGAAACAAAGTCTATCAAGGATCAGATTGGTCAACTGGCAGAACTGATGGTATACCAGCACCAAGTGACACGATAGTTGATAACTCAAGTTAACCAAAGGATAACAAATCTTCCCACACCCCAAATTATTCCAATTTCAAGGAAGGATCACTATTGGCTCCCTGAACATGAAACCTGAGCAGACAAAGTTGCTAGGGAAGAAAGAGTTTGAGCTCACAGAGAGTTTGCTTTCAAGAGAAAATTCACAGCTTTGAATCAGCCCATGGAGGAAATTCTCCAGATGTTTGATCAATGAGGGAAAAGTCACAGAGCTGTTACCTCCAGAGGACCCTTGATCAAGGAAGTTCAATCCTTCCAAAATATATCAACATCATTCCAACACTCCTGGGCACGATACATAAGAATGTTGGGGACTTCGTCACCTAATCCAGAACCTGATTGAAAGCGATAAATTGCTAAAAGCAAGTCCAGGCAATAGCTTTCCTGATGAAGAAGCAATATTTTCTCCTATGTCATGGAGTCGAAAGGAAATTATAGCAGTTATTTCCTGTGAGAAGGACACAACTGCTATGCCCCTGATAATTCAATGAAAGGGGGAAAGATTTCTTTGAAAGTGGCTGCACCAGAACCATTGATGTTGCCATTCAAACCGCAGTATCCCTTGATCAGTTTAAAGAGAGTCCAATGGAACTATGGGGAGAACGATGGGTCAACATTAAATCAAATGGCTGCTATATCAAAGGAAAACCCGCTATATCTACCTCAGCAAGTGATAAAGCTAGTCTCCAAAGCCAGGGGTAGAGTGCCCGAGGAAAAGATTGAAGAATTCCTCAACAAATAGGGCATAATGAAGCCAAGGTGGTGCAAAGATTAAAAGAGGCACCTCGACAGATATCCTTTCTGGATTTGGTCTTATCTTCAGAAGACCACCACAAAATCTTAATACAAGTGCTGGAAGAAGCACATCTACCCAAGGCAGTAGATACAAAAAAGTTCCGTCACGTGATAGAGCACATTTTTAACAGCAATGTGATATCTTTCACTGATGATGACATACTAGTTGAAGGGACTGATCATTACAAGTCACTGCATATAGCAGTGATATCCTCTGGATACGTAATATGGGGAGTGTTGATCGATGGAGGATCCTCTTTGAACATATATCCTTATGACACTTTGAAAAGAATGAAGATCAGTCCAAATCAAATTCGAAGCAACCATATAGTCATAAGAGCCTTCGATGGGTCTCGACGAAATGCTGTAGAAGAAATTAAACTACTTGCGGAGATTGGTCCACATACATTCTATATATCCTTCCAAATGCTGAACATGACCACGAGATATAACTTACTGTTGGGAAGACAGTGGTTCCATATAGCAGGAGTAGTCCCATCCACTCTTCATCAACAAGTCAAGTACATTATCAATGACAATCTGGTCACTGTCAATGCCGAACCAGAGTATCCTGTCTATGTACAAGGGGATAGGCCTATGATCATCCTCAACGAAGGAGTTGAGCCAGCCAGTTTTCAAGCCTTCAAAGTGAGCAACACTCACTATCGACCTATTAGAGCTCTAGCTTTGAAGCCAAGAATTTCTTTCGAAGTGATGTCTGTCGGTAAAGAAACGATATCTTTGGATTTCTGTCCCGGCAAAGGGCTAGGGAAAAATTAACAAGGGATCAAACATCCAATTCAGATACCTAGCCAAGTAGGGAAGGACAGATTAGGCTATTCCTATGGATCAAATCACAAGAACCCGTACAAGCATCAGCTGATTCAGACATCCACCATTCTCTTACCAAATCTCACGGATGCTGGATTTGTGAAGCCAGCAAGGAAAGCCCCTGCTTTTGTGTCAGGTATGCTAATTCCTCAGGTCAAACCGGCCGGTGAGAAAGAAATCCAAATTCCTGCTAAGGAAAATAAGGAAATGAATGAAAGGTTCCTACAAGAAGTGCAAGGTAGATTTGCAAAGATGTATTTTCTGGCACATACTGAGGGTATGAACGATAATATCCCAGATGATGACTTTTCAGAAGATCAAATCCTGATCCCTCGCATCAACAGGGCTAAGAAGAACTTTAACGCTTGAGAAAATTGAATGATTATGTAAAGGGATTTTATTTGATTTATTGAATAAAATTTGATTTATTTGTTTATTAAAGTGAGTAAGCAAATTAAAGGTCATTCTATGACCTAGAGATGACCGAAATGGTTAGTATTCTGGCCTTGTACTAGAATTCATGAATGTGAATTTTCAAGACGAAAATAAATTTTTTTTGAGAAAATGACGAAATAGGCACTATTTATGAAACCCTAAGGGTTAGGGTTTGACCCTAAGGGTTAGGGTTCATATAACACTAAGCTCTTCTTAGAGTTCAGAATGTTGGAATGACATTCTGTCGAAAGATTTGACGGTAGTATACCGTGAAAAGTTAAGTTAGCCACAAAGAGATTTCCTCGAAAGAAAAGTATGGAAATCACTATTCATCCATTTCTGATCGGGAATTTATTTTGAAATTCTGAGAAACGCGTAATAATAGGATTTTGAGGCGAGGTGGAATATGTAATATTATTTCACTTATGGTTCATGAAGTTTTCGCACGGGGACTTAAAATCCTAAGCTTTAGGGAAAGTAAAATCAATGATTTAATTGATTATGTATAATAATAAATGATTATTACACGGAAGGAATACGTGTATAATACGAGGTATTATACAAGAATAATTCGGAAGGGATACGAGAATTAATACGACGTATAATACGAATTTTATACGGAGTAAATACGTTAAAATGAATTGAAATTGAATTAAAATTTAATAAAATAACCCGTGGGTCAAACCATTGGGTAAATGGGTGGGTTTAGCCCATGGTTCAACCCACAACCCATGTTGAACATGGGGGGATAAGATGGCCACATGGGGAGCCATGTGGGGGCACAAGGTGCCCATGTGGTAGCACATGCTAGCACATGGGGAGACATGGTGGTGAGGTGGAGAGGAGGTGGCTTGAAGAGGTTTGGTCCTAATAACCAAACTACCACAAGTCTTGCAATCTCTATAAATAGAGGGCTTGGCCCTTCATTTTGTTGTTTGAAATTTTCTACCAACACACTTAGAGAGAGAGAGAGAGAGAGAGAGAGAGTTAGCTTGCGTACTTGCTAAGAATTCCATCAACCAAGAAGAAGAAAGCTTTGAGTCTCCATACTCACTCAACAAAGAACAAGAACCTTAAAGGTATAACACTAAGAATTATGTAAAATTTTCTTCTTCTTTCAATAATGATTTTGATAGAGAAATGATTAAAGGAGGTATGACCATGGAGAAGTGATATGGATGGAATAATGGTGAGGAACTCTAAGAAGCCATACATGATAAGATATTAAGAATTCATGAAGAACAAATAAGGAACTTGATGAATTCATGAGAAATGGAATAATGAATATGTTAAACCATGAAAACTTAATTGTTTTGAATGGGTAGAATCATTAATAATCAACCATTGGATTGCTTCCAATTGGTTTGAAGTAAAAATAACGAAGAACAAAGATTCGGCTAAAGTTACGCGATTAGACGATAATCGTCGAAAATGTACTTCTATCGGATTGAAGGTTAAAAGTCACCGTGTGACTCAGAAACGGTGGTTTTCGATTGTAACACGTGCATTTAGGTAAATAAGACTTGCGAGATCAAGAACGAACAAATTCTGACTGAAAATAAAGAATTGAGCGTCGAACATTCACGAACGTTTAACGAAAGCATAAAAATGGACTAATCAGTGAATTTTTTTTCGACGGATTCAGAAATGAATTCTGAATTGATAGAAAGATAGAACATAACATTTATAACGATCACGTTACGGACTCGGGAATCTCAGAATTTTTTATAACTTAGAAAAATTTTCTGAGATACAGGGTCGGCACTGCTGCACTGCCTAAAAAGCTTAACCCGGCGCTGTTGCGCCAGTTCGGGGTAGGATCCCAGCATGGTGGGAGCTGCAGCGCTGCCGACAAGAGTAAACCCGGCGCCGCAGCGCCAGGACGGAGTAACTTCCCTGCATAGGGGGCGTTGCCGCGCCGTGTAGCAAGGGAAAGTTGGCGCTGCCGCGCCAGCAGGGGAAAACGGTTGACCAAGTTTATTATTTACTTAACCTTTTCCATAAGGATTAAAGGGTTAGTAAGTAATGAATGAACATGAATGTATACCCTTTAAACGACTTGTTTAATCAAGGGTTTATAAGAACTAAACGTTAATCAAAACGTAAATGAACTTGAACTTTGGAAACGTAAACCGTAAACCGTAAACCAAAGATTGAGTTGAAGACGAAGTTGAAGAACAAGTTAAGGTCTTGTATATCATCACACTTAGTGGTGATTAATGGGAAATTGGTTTACAACATAAGGTATATTAATAAGCCGAAATAAACGTTAAATAACTTGAACGAATGTTATTAGTTTAACGTTTCGGTTAAGTTATACAAGAAGGAGAAGTTAGGCAATTACATTGTATATCGATTATAAATTCTCATTGGTATACTATGTCTTATGCTTGTAGAAGTGGTAGAGGCCAAGTAGCATACTTGAAGATTTAAGAAATGCAAAGGCAAGTTTTCTAACTTTTATATTAACGTTGCGTTATACTAGTTTTCTAACTCTTGTTTATACCTTATGGTTGGACAAGAGGTCATTATGCATAACTGCTTATGCATAAAAGAGATTATTGAATGGTCAATGCCAATTTTTTCGGCTAGACTGAAAAGTAAATATATTTTGGTGGGTTTTTCCACGAATCTTTCCAGAATATATATATATATATATATATATATATATATATATATATATATATATATATATATATTGAAGCTATCCTATGCCAAGTGATTGGTAAGGATTCTCAGGGGAACCTTAGAGTGAAAGACAAATGTTTTTACATCGTTAATTCGACGGGCACGCGAGTTTGCCAATGATTAAACGTAAACACGTTTAATGAATGAATGTTGATCAATATAGAGTACTATAGGCTGATCACCTGGATGTGCTCGTAAGATATATCGAACTTACGACCTTAGTGACAGGTTGTTCCTTTCAAAAATTAAGAACCAAGTGATGGTTCATGGTCTTTGACCAGGACAGATTCTGAGGAGACTATATGTCCTTGGGAATGGTTTTAAAGAAATCAAAACGATATTTTGATTGTTCAGAAGTAATTTATAGCTACTGTACAACTATTAAAGTGAAGAGATATGATTCTTGATTTTGTGGTTTTAAGATAAAATGTTAACTTGCTGAGCTGCTTATACTCATTCTTGCTTAAACTAAATTTTTTCAGCGAGGAATGAACGGACAGAAGGATCTAGGAAAGACAAAGGCAAGTCCAAGATGAACAAGTAGAGACCTTTGTAATAGCATAGTATTAGTGCTGTATTTACTGATATTATAACACAGAACAATGTAATGGTTATCGAGAACCTGGGAAGGAATGAATAGAATGTATGTTTAGTAAACTCATGCGTGATATTAAAGTCTTTCAATGGAATGTATGAGTAGAATATAGTACCGTGTAGCACCAGGTCAAGGGTTTGAATGTACCCAGATTTGGGGGCGTCACAGGTTGGTATCAAAGCCATAGGTTATAAAACTTAAGGGGTGAGAACCTTAGGTTATAACCTAGAGAAGAGGAGTAGAAGTTAGAATTATGTAAACTCTACCTGGGGGTTTCGAAAGAAGAAAGTAACCTTAAACATATTAAATGTGATATATTGTTCATATTTTGATTGTATACTAATCTAGTTATTATGTTTTATTGTAGATAACAGGAGTAATGAGCATGTATAATGAAATACATGAGGTTAGCGAAGATTCAGTCAACTTTATAGAGGTGGTACCTATGCCAGTAGCGAAAGTACCCATGATAATGATAGAGGAGACTGACATAGAAGAAGAAGACCTGTCCGAGTATTCCGACAACTTTGACTTTGCATCATTGTTCGAGGGTATGATGGAGGAGGAAGTTGAGTCAGTGCTGATTAATACGGTACTGCTTACTAAAGAGGTGGAGGATTCTACACCAGAAGAGTCCATGAAACTCTTGTTCATGGCAATATTGGACAGAAATGTCCAACTGAGTAAGGAGGTCCGTGACCTCAAGAAAGTAGTCGATGATGTGGTAGAAGACAGAGAAGATATGGAGATCTTCTGGGAGGCCGAGCATGATGAGAAAGTGCTGGCCAAGGATAAAGTCCGGGACTTGAAACTAGAAGTCCAGGAACTGAAAGCGGAGCTTCTGAATAAGAAGCAGAAAATAGGTCGGATGACCTATATTGATAGGTGTTCACACAAGGATTACCAGCAACAGATTGCTGAGTATCCTGTGGAAGAAGGACATACACGACATACGATTAGCTGGGACGTTGTGGCCGGTATGGCCGATACGGATTACATGAATGCCGTGAGGCAGATGTAGTTCCGTAGTATGTATAGAAGAGATAGCGATATAAATAGCTATGCAAATTTTTGTATAGTTAGTAATGATGTAAAACCCTCTTTTGTATAGGTAAGGGTAGGTTTTTGTAAATCCCAACTTTTGAAAGTAAATGCGGGATGGTAATGTAAATGGCTGAAGCCATGTGATGTACAGTGTGGTGTTATACCACGAAGAATAATTTTAATATAATAGTTTATTGAAGTGCTTGCTAATGTGATTGAGTTATTATTTAATTGTTAATAATAACCAAAGAAAGAATTAAGTAATAACGAACGTGTTTCGTATTAACAGAAAATGCCGCCAAGAAGACGACACAGAACTCGTGAAGAAGAACCTCGTAAGGAGGAAGAGCATGGGAATGATAACCCGATGCAAGAATTTGTGAATTTGTTAGCGACGGCTCTTAACCGAACAAGAGGTATCGTACGTGCGAATCCTGGGGTAGGTCGAGGGACCACCTTTAAGGAGTTCAAAGTAATAGGTCTGCTTGAGTTCCATGGAACTACGGACCTTATAGCATCCCAAGGTTGGGTGAAAGAGATCGAGAAGGCATTTGTTATTGCAAATATCGGTGAGGCGCAGAAGACTTCTTTTGCGACTTACCTAATGAAAGGCGAGGCCAACTACTGGTGGGAGGCCAACTAGAGTAGGGCCGGAACAGGAGTGGTTGCATGGGAACGATTTAAGGAGTTGTTCTTTGAGAACTACTTTCCCCTGAGTGTGTAGGGGAGGATGGAAATTCAGTTCTTGGAACTGAAGCAGGGGAAATGACGGTTCCCCAATATGCAGCCAGGTTCAATGAATTGGCGAGGTTTGTTCCACACCGGGTGGATACAGAATTGTGGAAGGCACGACGGTTCGAGAAGGGACTAAAGCCCTTGCTCTATAACTGTATCTCAGTTCTCCAAAGTGATACCTTTGGAGCTGTGTTGGAGAAGGCTATTATAGCCGAGGGTGGTAGTGAGGCGTTGACCTAATACCACAAAGAGAAAAAAATAAGGCTAAGACTGAGGTGTCAGTCAAAATCGAGGGAGCCAGTGGGAGTGGCCAAAAAAGAAATGTTTTTAGCTCCGGGAATACTGGGGTAAAACAAGAGTTTCCCAAGAGGAAGATGGAGACATGCAAGACTTGTGGTAAGGCTCATTCAGGAGTCTGCTTCAAGGGAAAGGCGGTTTGTTACAATTGTGGACAGAAGGAACATATTTCGCCTAACTGTCCCAGCTCTAAGAAGATCCGCAGATGTTTTATGTGTGGATCTACGGACCACATGGCACAGAACTGTCCGAAATAGTGGGAAAGGAGCTAGCACTGGTATGTTAGCTATTGGTGGCGCAGTACCACAAGGTAGACCGATTGCCCCTTACATTTAATATGACGATCCAGGATGCGGTAACATCAAGTGATGTCGTATTAGGTATTATCCTGGTCAATGACATAAATGCCTATGTGCTATTTGATTTGGGTGCAACATGTTCATTCATAGCACGTGAGTTTGCTGAACAACTAGAATTACTCCCCGAGAAGCTTGTAATACCTTTGAACATAAGGTAGCAAACGAGGAGGTAATTCCTGTTGACTCTGTTCACAGGAGTTTTTATGTAGACATAAGGGGTAACAGGTTATCAGTAGATCTTATACCGATAAAGCTGGGAGAATTCGATGTAATTCTCGGAATAGACTGGTTAGTTAACCATGGGGCGATGATAGATTGCCAAAATAAAAGTGTAAACCTTCGGATTTCCAAGAAACCCAAGGTAGTGTTCTACGGTAGTAAATCACCGGGACGCTCTTGTTGTCTAACCATGACGCAAGCCAGGAAGCTGTTGAGGAAGGGATGTGAAGGTTCCATGTGCCATGTTGTTGATACCCAATGATTGGGAGCAACGTTGGAACAGATACCTATTGTCAACGAGTATGCGGATGTATTTTCGAGTGACTTGCTAGGTCTTCCACCTGACAGGGAGACTATGTGACGCCCCCAAATTCAGACCGTCGCTGATCTCGAATTCGGTTCATCACGTTCTACAATCTAATACAATAATAATATATCGCACAACGAAATAACACAATACTACGAATATATTATATTTATTTAATATAATCATTCACGTCCCAAGGTCTCGTAACTTAAACATCGATTACATAGCTTAAACATATCTTAAGCATATATAAACTTAACTAATACATAATATATAATAAGATCTTATCACAACGTCATAGAGTTCTACATAATATAAAGCTACTCCGTAGCTTTGCCTTTACCCTTGTCGGTGTCCGAAGGTCCACCCTGCACTGCCTTAACTGAAATGTTTTTAGGAAAAAGCAAGAATGAGCAACAAGTTTGTTCAGCAAGTAATATGACAATAAGGGGATAATATAGTTTTTAATTCCCAAGAGTATGACAATAACTGATAGTTCAAGGATAGCAAGAAGTATCAAGAGTTTTTCAACAATAGTTGCTAAGGACAAACAGATATCAATAAGATTCAAGATATAACCTTTTCACAGTTCAAGAATAATGAATACTGAGCAGTCACTAAGGACTATGAACTTTTACTAGAATTAACAGAAATATACTAATAATCCAATAAAACAAGTACAATAGGTGATCAGCCTAAAGTACCCTATATTATGCATAACATTTAATCGTACTCAAGTGCGCACGTCGGTCTCCTGATAAATATAGTTTTTCCTTCAAAGAAGGTTGTTCATCTCAGTCAATACAAATTTTCGTACCAATCAATTGGTTTGGATAGTTTTCTAATCATGATATAGGTCTAGCCGAATCAAATGGCATAGACCGCTCTTTCAATGTGTATAAGAACAATCATAAGTTCAAAACTCAATATTTAAAGTTCGAAGAATATAAATCGACTTTATCTTTATCCACGAAGTATTTAAGTAATAAAACATGAATCGTAATTCCAATAGCTTACTTGTACGACAATAATAACATAAGTTCAATAAATGCTCATTAAGAATAGAGTTCAAGTACTTGCTTACAATATTTGTTGAATAAAGTAATGCAAGGATTTAGGATACTTGCCTTAAGCTTAGATTACCAAAGTAAAGCTTATCAACACTTCGGATTCTTATCGTAATATATTTATGTATAGGATATTCATTAGCTAAGTATATTCGGTACACAAGCTTGATATGTAAGTTGAATATACACATGATTCTACTTTAGTCATATAACTCTATACGTACGTCATTACGTACTTGTACTGTAACGATTGAGATTTTATATTTAATTTTAAATATTTATTGAGTTAAATAAATATTTTATGTGATTTATTTATTGAGTTAAATAAATAAATTATGTGATTTATGGAGCGATTTAATTAAGTGTTATATATATTAATTAAATGAATGTGTAATATTTATTTAATTAATGCATATTAATTCTATATTATAGTTCTAATTTAGTTGAGATAATTAAATTAGATGATTTATGTGTTAGAATTACATGAATTATAATTAGCGAGTAATTATAAAATGTGATAATTTTAAGTGATTAATTAATGTTGAATTTTAATTGATTAAATTAGTTGTTAAATGATTTAATTAATTAAAGTGTGACATTAAAGTATGTGTTAAAATGATTTGTTAAAATAAAAGAAAAATGATTTTAACCAAACAAGGCCGTTGTAATTGTTTTAAACCTATTTCTACCAAACGAGGCCCTAACTATCAAAAAGCTGTTTTAAATAAACTGTTTACCAAACAAAGCCTTAAGGCTTTTTGAATTTTAAAACTTACATAACTGATATACTTAATAAGGGTATTATTATTTTGTCAGTTATTATATCGTATAAGTTATATCGTATTATATTATACGTTAGTTTAGTTTACGCTAAGTTAGTCTAAGCTAAAGAAAGAAGAGAGAAAAGAGCAGAGAATGTTAGAACTATACAGTGTGTTAGAGAGGAAGAAGAAGAAGAAGGAAAAAGTAAGAGAAAAGCTTGAGAAGGCTAGAGAAATCATCTTCATATTCTTCTTCAATCACTAAGCATAAAGGTAATTACTATCTCATAGTTTTAAAAACGTTAAGTAGTTGTTCTTCATTGTTTTAAGTTCTGTAAATTTTAGTTTCTGTGAATTTCATGAAATTATAAAATCATGAATTATATATATATATATATATATATATATATATGTATTGTATCCATGTGTTGATTGTGGTAATTGTATGACATAAGAGGATTTTCAGAAATCAAAATTGTCAGAAACATGTTTTAATGAATAATATATGTTCATATGAAGTTCATGTATTTGGTTGAGTTTTGGAGTAAAAGTTATAATTTAATTATTTTAATATTCCTATTGGAATTGTTAGGATGCTATATCCTCAATCATGAAAAGAATACATGTGTTATAAGTAGAATTGATTTAGAATCGAATTTACAGTGAATTATTTTGTAAAATATATGAGTTTTATAAAAATGTCAAAATTGAGTTTTTAAAACCTTTGATTCTCGTTGTTTGGACAAATTCGATGATTGGTAGTGGTTATAACATGAGTATTAAGGCATGGGTCTTAAGGCATGGGTATGAATTATATTATCTGTGTTGCTATATTTTTGAGTTTGTTGGCTTGTTTGGGTTGTTTCGTAAAGCAGAGGGTCGCAACTGTCTGCGTCTGGCCGTGTTGCTGCGCAGCTGCTCTGGCAGCAAGGCCAAGAGCAGCGTAGCTGCGCCGCTTGCCCTTCCTTGATTCTACCCCTGCGCAGCTGCGCCGGTTTCAAGGCAGCTGGCTGCGCAGCTGCGCCGTGCCCAGTACTGAGGCAGTAAAGTTTAAGTGTTGTGCAGTTTATTTTTTAGCCATAGTTTAATTGTTGCTAGAATAATAACCATGTATTAAGTGGCATTATCATATCATTAACATGAAATTGAGAATTTCGTAATTTGAGAAAAAGAAGTTTTGAAAACCTTAATGTAATATTTAAATTATAAGTTTTAATTGTTTAATTGGAATTTCGTTAATATGAATTACTTAATTATAATTTTAATAATTATAATTTAAGAGTAAATGTTTAATTTAAATTATAATTTTGTTAGATTATAATGAATATTAATTGATTTATTTTAATCAATTAGATATTAATTTAAATTATAATTTATGTAATTATAATTTAATGTATGCTTAATTATAGATTATATTTTATAATTGCATGATTAATTATAATTTGTGTAATTATAATGCATGATATAGTTTAATTAACTATTAATTATGAATTGGTGATAATTTAAGAAGTAATTATAATTTAAGTAATTATAATTTGATTAAGTGTTTGAATTATAATTGTTAATTATAATTTAGTTAAATACATAATTGTGGTAATTATGTGAGTATGTATGTGATGTGATTAACTATGTGATAGTTGATTATTATTATTTATTTAATTAGAGTGAGTTAACCAGGAGGGTTAACCACTTATGTGAATTAGTTACGTGCTAACTAATTTAGGTTATTGTGATTAAATATATATGTGTAGGAAGTATTAAAGTACGTGAATTGTGTTAAGTAGCTTGCGCTTGAGGCAAGTCTTCTAACCCTAAACTTGTTAATTATATACAATTTCTTGAGTTCATATATTCTTTATTGAGAATGTCCTTTCCATTTCTGTATTGGACAATTGCATATTTAATTGAAATGATTTTAACTTATTGTCTAAGTAAGATCCAGTGATTATTTTAAATGCTTTAAGTTTACTTCTAAAGCATATGTTAATTCATAATTCTTTTATTTATGAATTATTGAAAGTCTATTCAACTAATCCTTAGTTGATGAACGTGAATTCTAAATTTCCATGTAAGCTTATCCAAACCAAACTTTCTTTGATGCGGACTTGAATTCAAATTACCGAGTTGAACAACCCTATTTACTAGGGGAGGTTACTACGTATAGCGTTAAGATGTTTGTGCACAATACATGGTACAAAGGGCTGATCCCCCTAAGTACGAGTTAAGGTCCATAGTCTTATTGACTGTTAAAGGTTTAAATAGAAATATTTATAACCTAGGACAAGAGTTCAAAGGTCTTATGACACTCAGATAAATTCTATATTCGAATTTTAATGTTAATAGAGAATTATTATTCAATTCTTTATTGTTGAAGTAAGATAAGTTATTCAAATCTTTTTGAAGATATCCTTTCATGTATATATTATTGTTGAACTCTAGTGAGCTGTGGTTTGCTCATTCTTGCATTAAATAACTGTAACGATTGAGATTTTAATATTTAATTTTAAATATTTATTGAGTTAAATTAATATTTTATGTGATTTATTTATTGAGTTAAATAAATAAATTAAGTTAGCGAGGCTATACGTCAAGGAAATTATTTCTCAACATGGTGTTCCAGTGTCGATTGTGTCCGACAGAGATCCACGTTTTACGTCTAATTTCTAGAAGCGATTGCAAGAATGTCTGGGAACGCAATTGCGGATGAGTACAGCATATCATCCTCAGACTGACGGACAGAGCGAGAGAACGATTCAGACGCTTGAGGATATACTGAGAGCTTGTGTGATGGACTTCAAAGGAAGCTGGGAGGATCATCTACCGTTGGTGGAGTTCTCCTACAACAATAGTCATCAAAGGAAGCTGGGAGGATCATCTACCGTTGGTGAAGTATGCTGATCTTCATCGACAAAATCGAGAATTCTTACCAGGGAGTTTCGTGTTCCTAAAAGTATCTCCCTGGAAGGGGAAGATTCGATTTGGTAAGAAGGGAAAGTTGAGTCCTAGATTTATTGGACCTTTTGAGGTGTTGGGAAAAGTTGGCGAGGTGGCTTACGAGATTGCATTACCTCCGGAGCTCGAGAATATACATAATGTCTTCCATATTTTTGTGTTAAGACCTTACAAGCACGATTGTAAACATGTAATAGAATATGAACCTTTGCTATTTGATAAAGACTTAACGTATGAAGAAGTGCCTGTGCAAATAGTTGATAAAAAGGAACAAGTACTTAGGAATAAAGTTATACTTTCTGTTAAGGTAATCTGGAGGAACCACAGTGCTGAAGAAGCTACGTGGGAACTCGAAGATGTCATGATGAAATCTTATCCGCATTTATTTGCTTAGATGTGTGTAACCCCTTATATACTGATTTTGGGGACAGAATACTTTTAAGAGGGAAGAATGTAATAGACGAGAATTTTTTTTTATGTGTGATTCTGGGGACATAATCCTTTTAAGGAGGGAAGATTGTAACGATTGAGATTTTAATATTTAATTTTAAATATTTATTGAGTTAAATAAATATTTTATGTGATTTATTTATTTAGTTAAATAAATAAATTATGTGATTTATGGAGTGATTTAATTAAGTGTTATATATTAATGTGTAATATTTAATTAATGTATATTAATTTTATATTATAGTTCTAATTTAATTGAGATAATTAAATTAGATGAGATATGTGATGAAGTGTTACATGAATTATAATTAGCGAGTAATTATAATTATGTGGCAATTTTATGTGATTAATTGATGTTAGATTTTAATTGATTAAATTAGATGATTAATATGTAATTAATTAAAATATGACATTAAAGTATGTGTTAAATAATTTGTTAAAATAGAGAAAAGGATTTTTAAATTTGTTTTGCCAAACAAGGCCCTTGTATTGGTTTTAAACCTATTTCTACCAAACATGGCCTTAGTGACTAAAATCTGTTTTTAAATAAAAGGTTTGCCAAACATGGCCTTATGGCTTTTAAAATTCAAAACAAATTATAAACTGCTAATTATTTAATTTAGGCATTATATATTTGTCAGTTATGTTGCATGTTATTATGTCTATTATATACGTATATTATCATGTAACAGTCATATTTTCCTAAACTACGTTAGTTTTTCCTAAGTCTAAACTAAGAAAAGAGAAGAAGAGAAGACAGAGAGAAAAAGAGAGGAAACACTGTGAATTTTTTTTAACAAAGAAGGTAGAGAAGAGTTGGAATTCTGAGAATCAAAGTAGGATTATCAGAGCTATTCTTACCCTCTATCAAAGCTTAATCAAGAATTAAGGTAACAAGTCACCTCTTGTTTTTAGTTTTTGTATTCTTGAGTTTTTGGTAAATAATTGGTATTGTAATTGATAAATTTGTTATTACATGTTATATGAATTGAGGGATGTTGTAATCCATTACCTGTATGCTATTAATGATTATTTTCAAAATCAAAGTACTGTAAAAACAAGTTTTATGTGTGAAAATAGTGTTCATATGTAGTTCATGTGTTTGGTTGAGTTTTAGAGTAAAAGTTATGATTTAATTATTTTTAATATGCCTATTGGAATTGTTAGGATGTTATATCCTGAATCATGAAAACAATACATGTGTTATAAGTTGAAATTGATTGAGAATTGGATTTACAGTGACTTATTTTGTTAAAGTATGAGTTCATATGAAAATATCAAAAAATAGTGTTTTTAAAACACTAATTCTTGTTACTTAGGTGATTTTTGTGTTTAAATACATGTTGTACATATGTATTGTTGCATGTATGTGACGAACGAGAATTTTGTAGAGATATTTGAATATTTATTGAAATAAATAAATATTTTTAATGATTTAAGTATTGAATTAAATAATTAATTCATGAATTTGTGGTATATGTGTGACATTAATTAAATTAATATGTAGTAATTTAATAGTTCAAAGAATATATTTAATGGAGTTTATTTGATTAATTGAATTAATTAAATAAGCATATGTTGCTTTAATTAATTTAAAAATTAATTAAAGAATTAATGAATTGACATAATTAATAAATAAAAATATTAATTATGTGACAATATGATTTAATGTAAAATTTATTATATTTTATTTAATTAATTTAAATAAAATTGATTGATTAATAAAAGTATTACAATTAACTATATACTAAACTAGTTAATTAAAATAAATGAAAAGAAATTAAGGGTGTAGCCAAACAAGGCCTTAAGGGGAGTTAGTCCGTTTGTGATACAACGGATATATTATATATACGTATATTATTCTGTTAAATGGAATTTTTTTCATTTTGTTCAAAGTCAAAGAAAGAAAAAAAAACTTAGAAATTTTCAGAGAGAAGAAGAAGAAGAGAGAAAGAGATTTGAGGAATCTTGAGTGTTGTATTAGATTTATCTTCATACTAACAAAGGGTAATCTTCTTTCAAAGTTTTTAAAATTAAGTTTTTCCAAAGTTTTTCATATACGTATTCTAAGTCTGTGAAAATTGGGTTTTTCAATTGGGTTATGATATGGCTTTATCTGTATGGGTATGTGATTATAACATGTTTTCTAACGTATAAACATGTTTTAAAGTAATCAGTTTTATATAATTTGGCCTTAATTGGTTTTTCAAAAAGTTATAGAGTTTTCTACGATGTTGTAAAATTTCTCTGTCAGTACTTATTTTTGGGAAATTAAAGTGTGAGGTTATTATATATGTGACCGTATATGTTAGTATTATGTGTTGGATCATGTATCCATGATTTACACTGATCACACCAAATAATTTTGTTAATAGATGGGTTTTAAATAAGACAGAGTCTTGAATATGGGTTAGTAACCCATATGGGTGAAATACATGTTGTAATCATATGTTTTAATTAAAATTGACACATGATTATGATTGTATGTGTTAAAATAAAGAAAATAAAATTGGAATGAGTGGATTCGGTGTAGTAACGAATCTGCAATGAGAAATTTTATATTTTTCTTTAAAGTTTGCAAAATGTTGAAGAACAGTGAAATTAAAAGTGTTAGATTGTGTAATTATGTGATTATGATTGTTAAGAACATGATATAAGTGTTGTATAATGTTTTTATGAAGTTTATACTTCATGGGTAACGTTATTAATCAGTGTAATGTGTGAATTGGGAGAAAATCTGTGTTCGTTCGCGAACTTCATATTCTGAAATTCCGCAGCCGCGCGGCCGCGCCGGCTACAATGCAAAATGGCACGCGACCGCGCCTGTCCGAAAATTTTGAAAAAATTGCTAAGTGTTGGAAATTTGTGAAATGTGTTTTGAGTCTAATGAACATGAACACATGTTGTATAAATATAATAAAATATTGATATGAGTTTAATAATTTATGTTATGTGATTAATTAATAAATTAATTACGTGACTTAAATTATTATTTGTAAAGGTTAAATAATGTGTTATAAACATTAAGACATTATTTTAAATCTAATTAACATGATGACATGTTATGTATGTAATGAGTTATTAATATAAGTTAATAACTTAAGTTACTTGATTAATTAACAATTAATTAATCAACGTAAACCATTATTTGAAAACCTAATAATGAGTTTGAAGAATACTATTGTAAATCAATAATCATACCGAACTTGTGATTAATTGATATTGTGAATGTATTGATAGGTAAGAGTAATTAAAGAAGTGAGTAATAATTGTAGCTTGCGCACGAGGTAAGTTTTCTATCCCTAACTTATTATTTTTGTTGGGCAAGTTTCCTAAACTAAACTCTTTAAATTAAGCAATTGCTATGCTTAATTACTATTGTTGAGTAAATTTTTACTCTTAAATATACAAGTTTAGAATTTTACATGAGATGCCATGATTCTTTTAAAAGTATCATTTAAGTGTACAATACTTATTCGATTGTATACCTTGAGAAGTTAATATTCAATTTGAATATCATTTATTGAGTTATCCAAACCAACTTTATTTGGTGCGGATTCTGATGTCAAACTGAGATGAACAACCCTAATATAGGGGATTAATGAAGATGCTTTAAGCGTTAAGATAATGTGCACAGTATCAGTACGAAGGGTTGATCTCCCTAAGTACGAGAAGTAAAGTCTATAGTCTTATGACTGTTAAAGGTTGGAAAGGTTAATATACTTGACAACCTAAGACTCGGTTCAAGGTCTTAATGACCCTCAGAAGTAATTTGACTCTCGATTAATATTCTTGATTCAAAAGTTGACAAGTAATTTGACTCTTGATTAATATTCTTGATTCAAATATTGAGCTTTCTGTTATGCAGAATTCTTTCACTCGCATGTTATTATTCTGTTATATTTTTATACTTGCGGGCATTCGTGCTCACTCTTGCATAATAACATTGCAGCTAATAATGAACGAAGTGATGTACCTTCTAGTAGCAAGGGCAAAGGAAAAGCTAACAAGTGTTGAGGACTTGTGTTGATGTTAAGAATGTTAAAGTTCAAGATTTATGTGTGATGACTTAAAACTTATTTATTTACGTTTCCGCAACAGAGATTTAAGGTTAAGTCTAACTTGGGATTTATAATGTATTATTATTTTAGATGATGTAAGATGATGATTGATTTATCTAATAAATGAATTTCATTATTTATGGGTAGATAGTTGTATGATATTGGAACAGTGAACACCAAATCCTGTGGAAATTAAGATACCGGATTTGGGGGTGTCACAAGTTGGTATCAGAGCCGTAGGTTATGAACCTTAGGTGGGGGAAAAACCTTAGGATAGTAGCCTTCGTGAAGATAGTAATGACAACTCTGAGTGAGTTCTAAGAAAGATAATAAAATTACCTTATGTGTTATGTGCTTATGTGTTCATACTTGATAGAGTATTGATTAGCATCACGTAAAAACTAAGACTTAAATTTTATTTTGTCAGGATGTCAGATACTGGAGGAGCTAGTCAGCCCAGGGATGTTGTACCCCTAGAGACTAGAGATGAGGACACCCGGGACATACATACTGTCTAGGAGCAGTTAGTACAGCCAGAGCCATCTCCTGTGATTCCAGATGTTGGTCAGGAGCATGAGCCAGAGATTGACTCAGAGGAGGACCCTGAGGAGGTCGAGATCCCGGCTGAGGCAGCCGAGGAGGAGGAAGAGGAAGACCCTGAAGAGGAAGAGGAGGAGGAAGACCCTGAGGAGTTCCCACCGAACTCTGTCAGTGCTGATATGTATGATTTATTGTATGATCGCAACGTAGAGTTACGAGATACAATTCAGGAGTTGAGGGAGCAGTCAGTTGCTCAGAGTGGTGAGATTAAGACACTCCACACCCGTCTTGGCAATGTGGAGTGGGATTTGGTTCATGAGAAGGGCCAAACTGAGCAGAAGACAAAGGAGATAGAAAAGTTAAATAATGAGTTGAAAGAGAAATCTGAAAGACTCGCCATAGTGGAAGAAGCTTGGGTGAGAAATGCACGACGTGCAGATCTGGTAGAGGATGATGCGCGTGCGAAGAGAGTTAAGGTTGCAGAGACGTGCTACATGTTTCTAAGGGCAATGGATGAGGCCCAGGACCGAGTTATGAGATATCCAATTCAGTTCGAGGGACTGCCTAGGTACATGGTAGATCGCAGGACTATGTCCCGCATTATAGAGGAGGAACGTAGTGAAGCTGTCCGACGCCTTAGTAGGCCGTGATAGGACAATATGATATTGTTAATGTTTAAATAATCGTAAATAATGTAAATTCTGATGTGATTATAAACAAAGGAATATTGTGATAATGTAAATCCTGTAGAAAATTTATTTCAGGATAGTTGATGTAAATGGCAGAAATGCTATCGTATTGTACTAAAAGCTTTTGGTTTTAATAAAATAATAAAGTTGTTCAAGATGATATGGGTTAAGTGAGTATTTTAAAGTATTTAACATTATGTGATACTCTTTGGAGTAGTTAATGTAATTTTCGAGGTGATTAAAAACAAAGGAATATTTTGAAAAACTAAATCCTGAAGATTCTGTATCTTGGGATAGTGGAAGTAAATGGCAGAGATGCTATAGTACTATGTTTAAAACTTTTGATTTAAATAAAATATCAAAGGTTATTTGAAAAGAAAAGAGTTAAAGTGGTTATGTTAAATATTTGAGTTAAGTCTTAAATATTTAAGAGATTGAATAAAGATCTAATGAGCATATATACTTAACAGAAATATGCCGCCAAGAAGGAGACAAAATCGTCGACAAGCCCAAGAAGGGTCAACCAATAACAACAATGATGCCAATGCGAACCCCGTTCAGCAGTTGGTAAATTTATTAGCTGGAGCGATGAACAATCAGCCTCAAGCTCCACCGAACACCTCATTTAAAGACTTTAAGGCAGTGGGACTGCCAGATTTTAAGGGTTCCACGAACCCGATAGAAGCTCAGACTTGGGTTATGGAAATGGAGAAAATTTTTGAGGTCGCCCGAGTTAGGGAGGACCAAAAGACCGCCTACGCGACATTTATGTTAAAATCAGAAGCCAACTACTGGTGGCAAGCAAATAAGATCAGGGGAGGAGAAGGTGTAATAACCTGGGAAAGGTTTAAAGAAATGTTTTTCGAGATGTATTTTCCGACCAGCTCCCAGAATCAAATGGAGGTGCAGTTTCTGGAGTTGAAGCAGGGAAATATGTCTGTGCCCGACTACGCGACAAAGTTTAGCGAATTGTCTAGGTTTGCCCAATATCAGGTGCATACTGACGAAAGAAAGGCTAGGCGTTTTGAACAGGGACTGAAACCCTGGTTGTATAGCAAGGTGTCAATGTTTCAATTGAACACTTTTGCTGGAGTTCTGAAGAAGGCCATTCTCGCTGAAGGTGGAAGCGAAGCGGTGTCTAAGTACAATCAGGATCAAAAGAAGAAGAAGAATGATAGTGAAGGAAACAATAAGGCTAGTGGCAGTCACACAAGGGGAACTAATAATCATAAATGAAAATGGAATGACAACCCGTCGTCTGTAAGTCAGCAAGGTAGTCAGAAGAAAAAGTTAGAACCATGCCCAACCTGTGGAAAGACTCACTTGGGAGTCTGCATGAAAGGAAAAAGAGTTTGCTACAATTGTGGTCAGGAAGGCCACATAGCACCTAACTGCCCTAACCCTAAGAAGGCCGCCTGCTACACATGTGGGTCAAAGGATCACTTGGCTAGAGACTGTCCAAAGAAGGCATCTGGAGGGGCAGGGTCAGGTGGAAATAAGGAAAATAATAGTGGAAATCCTCTTATAATTACCGGACCGACTTCGACAAACCGACCAACTGCAAGGACATTTAACATGATCGTACAAGACGTTGTGCAGTCTCGTGATGTGGTGTCAGGTATCATTCCGATCAATAAAGTCAATGCTTATGTTTTATTTGATTCGGGTGCTACTTGTTCATTTATATCCGAGGACTTTGCAAAGAATTTAGAATTGCTTAAAGACGAATTAGAAATCCCTATGAACATAGAGATTGCGAACAAGGAAGTAATTCCTGTTAAGTATATACACAAGAACTGTAGAGTGGATATTAAGGGTAACGTTATGAATGTAGATCTTATCCCGATTAAACTTGGGGAATTTGACGTTATCCCGGGAATGGATTGGTTATTCAATTATGGAGCAGTAATTGATTGCCAGAAGAAATGTATTAACCTTATGACTCCGTCAAAGGTTATGTTTTATGGCAGCAAATCGCCTAGACAAGCGAGTTGTCTGATGATGATGCAGGCCAGAAAGTTATTAAGACAGGGCTGTGTGGGGTATTTAGCCTACATAGTCGATAGTCGTAAAGAGAATCCAAAGTTAGAAAAAATACAAGTCGTAAGATACTTCGTGGGTGTTTTCCCGGATGATCTGCCAGGACTTCAGCCTGACAGAAAAGTAGATTTTGTTATCGATTTGGTGCCAGGAACGGCTCCAATATCGAAAGCACCGTACCGGATGGCTCCGGTAGAAATGAAGGAATTGATGGTACAGCTACAAGAGCTATTGGACAAGAAATATATTCAACTGAGCGTATCACCGTGGAGAGCGCCGGTATTATTTGTTAAGAAGAAGGATGGAACGATGAGACTCTGCATCAACTATAGAGAATTGAACAAGGTTTCCATTAAGAATAGGTATCCGTTGCCAAGGATTGATGATCTGTTTGATCAATTAAAAGGAGCGAGATATTTCTCGAAGATCGACCTGAGAAGTGGTTATCATCAGTTGAAGGTAAGGCCAGAAGATGTCCCGAAGACAGCGTTTAGGACACGATATGGTCACTACAAATTTTTGGTTATGTCATTTGGTCTAACAAATGCGCCTACAGCATTTATGGGCCTATTGAATGGAGTGTTCAAGCCGTTTCTGGACAAATTTGTAGTGGTTTTTATTGATGATATATTGGTCTATTCTAAGACCAAGGAAGAACATATCGAGCATTTGAAGTTGACGTTAGAAGTATTAAGAAGAGAGAAGTTGTATGCCAAATTCTCAAAGTGTGAATTCTGGATTGAAAGGGTGCAATTTCTCGGACACGTGATTGATAAGGACGGAATTTCAGTGGATCCCTCCAAAGTCGAAGCAGTGATGAATTGGGATCAGCCGAAAACACCGTCGGAAGTAAGAAGTTTTCTTGGATTAGCCGGTTATTACAGAAGATTCATTCAGGATTTTTCCAAGATCGCCACTCCATTAACGAATTTGGCTAGGAAAGTTGTGAAATTCGTTTGGACGGAGAAGTGTGAGGAAAGTTTTCAAGAACTTAAGAGAAGGTTAAATACAGCACCTGTGTTGTCCCTTCCGGATGACACAAGAAATTTTGTGGTATATAGTGATGCGTCGCATAAAGGGCTAGGCTGTGTGCTTATGCAAAATGGCAAAGTCATTGCGTATGCGTCACGATAACTAAAAGATTACGAGAGAGGATATCCAACCCATGATTTGGAATTGGCTGCGGTGGTATTCGCTTTAAAGATTTGGAGACACTATCTCTATGGGGAGAAGTGTGAAATATATACCGCCCATAAGAGTCTGAAGTATATTTTCACACAGAAAGACTTGAATATGCGCCAAAGAAGGTGGCTGGAGTTAATAAAGGATTATGATTGTGATATCTTATACCACCTAGGCAAAGCGAATGTTGTAGCCGACGCCTTAAGCAGAAAGGGTAGGGAGAAGTTGATGATGCTGACAATACAGGAAGAATTGATTTCAGCAATGGAAAAGCTAGAATTGGAAGTAGGATGTCCAATGGAGACTGACGAGAAACTGTTCCAGATGCAAGCTGGTACAACTTTATTGGATAAGATTTAGGAAGCACAAATCCTGGATAACGAATGTGATGAAGTAAAGAAAAAGATATCTGAAGGGACTGAACTTAGATTTAAAGTGGACAGTGAAGGATTGTTGAGGTTTGAAATTAGAGTTTGGGTACCGGCAGTACCAGAAATTAAGGAGGACATTCTGAGCGAGGATCATAGTTCGAGGTATTCCATTCATCCCGGAAGTACCAAGATGTATCAAGATTTACGACAACACTTTTGGTGGCCAAATATGAAGAGGGACGTGGCCGATTGTGTTGCCAATTGTCTGACTTGCCAAAGGGTCAAGGCAGAACACCAAAGACCAAGTGGTTTGTTACAACCTTTAGAAATCCCTGAATGGAAATGGGAACATATTACAATGGATTTTGTTGTTGGCCTTCCGACGACCCAGAAAGGCTACGACGCAGTATGGGTTATCGTCGACCGATTAACGAAATCTGCACACTTCCTTCCGTTCAGAATTAGATTTAACTTAGAACAATTGGCAAAGTTATACGTGAAAGAGATTGTTTCGAGGCACGGAGTGCCAGTGTCAATTATTTCTGACCGAGATCCGCGCTTTACATCGAATTTCTGGAAAAGATTGCAAGAATGCATGGGAACACAGTTGAGGATGAGCACCGCTTATCACCCTCAGACTGACGGGCAAAGTGAATGAACGATCCAAACATTAGAGGATATGCTTAGAGCATGCATAATGGATTTTAAAGGCAATTGGGATGATCATTTACCGCTTGTAGAATTCGGTTATAATAATAGTTACCACGCTAGTATTAGTATGCCGCCTTACGAAGCGTTGTACGGTAGAAAGTGCAGAACTCCACTGTACTGGGATGAAGTTGGTGAAAAACAATTGCTAGGACTAGAGTTAGTCCAACAAACGGAAGAAATAGTTAAAGTAATTCGGACAAGATTAGTAGCGGCTCAGGATAGGCAGAAGAAATACAACGATCCACACCGCAAGAATGTAGAGTTTGAATTGGCAAGTTTTGTATTTTTGAAGGTCTCTCCTTGGAAGGGAAAGATCAGATTTGGTAAGAAGGAAAAATTAAGCCCGAGGTTCATTGGACCCTTTGAGGTACTCCGAAGAATTGGAGAAGTAGCCTATGAGGTAGCTTTACCTTCGGCACTGGAGCATGTCCACAACGTTTTCCATGTGTCGGTATTACGACGTTATAAACCCGATTACAAACATGTGATAGAATATGAACCCCAACAATTTGAGAAAGATTTATCATACGAAGAAGTTCCTGTTCAGATAGTTGACAGGAAAGAGCAAGTTCTCAGGCACAAAGTAATACCTTCTGTTAAGGTAATTTGGAGGAACCACAACGCTGAAGAAGCTACGTGGGAACTCGAAGAGAATATAATGAAGAATTATCCACACTTATTTTCTTGAAAAGGTGAACGTGATTCTAGGGACAGAATCCTTTTAAGGGGGAAATATGTGACAAACGAGAGTTCTGCAAAGTTATTTTGAATATTTATTGAAATAAATAAATATTTTGCTTATGAGAATGTGATGGGATGAAATTATTAATCGAACCGCGATTCTGAGGACAGAATCCTTTTAAGGGGGGAAAGATGTGACGAACGAGAATTTTGTAAAGATATTTGAATATTTATTAAAATAAATAAATATTTTTAATGATTTAATTATTAAATTAAATAATTAATTCATGAATTTGTGGTATATGTGTGACATTAATTAAATTAATATGTAGTAATTTAATAGTTCAAAGAATATATTTAATGGAGTTTATTTGATTAATTGAATTAATTAAATAAGCATATGTTACTTTAATTAATTTAATAAATAATTAAAGAATTAATGAATTGACATAATTAATAAATAAAAATATTAATTATGTGACAATATGATTTAATATAAAATTTATTATATTTTATTTAATTGATTTAAATAAAATTGATTGATTAATAAAAGTGTTACAATTAACTATATACTAAACTAGTTAATTAAAATAAATGAAAAAGGAATTAAAGGTGTAGCCAAACAAGGCCTTAAGGGGAGTTAGTCCGTTTGTGATACAACGGATATATTATATATACGTATATTATTCTGTTAAACGGAATTTTTTTCATTTTGTTCAAAGTCAGAGAAAGAAAAAAAAACTTAGAAATTTTCAGAGAGAAGAAGAAGAAGAGAGAAAGAGATTTGAGGAATCTTGAGTGTTGTATTAGATTTATCTTCATACTAACAAAGGGTAATCTTCTTTCAAAGTTTTTAAAATTAAGTTTTTCCAAAGTTTTTCATATACGTATTCTAAGTCTGTGAAAATTGGGTTTCCCAATTGGGTTATGATATGGCTTTATCTGTATGGGTATGTGATTATAACATGTTTTCTAACGTATAAACATGTTTTAAAGTAATCAATTTTATATAATTTGGCCTTAATTGGTTTTTCCAAAAGTTACAGAGTTTTCTACTATGTTGTAAAATTTCTCTGTCAGTACTTATTTTTGGGAAATTAAAGTGTGAAGTTATTATATATGTGACCGTATATGTTAGTATTATATGTTGGATCATGTATCATTGATTTACACTGATCACACCAAATAATTTTATTAATAGATGGGTTTTAAATAAGACAGAGTCTTGAATATGGGTTAGTAACCCATATGGGAGAAATACATGTTGTAATCATATGTTTTAATTAAAATTGACACATGATTATGATTGTATGTGTTAAAATAAAGAAAATAAAATTGGAATGAGTGGATTCGATGTAGTAACGAATCTGCAATGACAAATTTTATATTTTTCTTTAAAGTTTACAAAATGTTGAAGAACAGTGAAATTAAAAGTGTTAGATTGTGTAATTATGTGATTATGATTGTTAAGAACATGATATAAGTGTTGTATAATGTTTTTATGAAGTTTATACTTCATGGGTAACGTTATTAATCAGTGTAATGTGTGAATTGGGAGAAAATCTGTGTTCGTTCGCGAACTTCATATTCTGAAATTCCGCAGCCGCGCGGCCGCGCCGGCTGCAATGCAAAATGGCACGCGGCCGCGCCTGTCCGAAAATTTTGAAAAAATTGCTAAGTGTTAGAAATTTGTGAAATGTGTTTTGAGTCTAATGAACATGAACACATGTTGTATAAATATAATAAAATATTGATATGAGTTTAATAATTTATGTTATGTGATTAATTAATAAATTAATTACGTGACTTAAATTATTATTTGTAAAGGTTAAATAATGTGTTATAAACATTAAGACATTATTTTAAATATAATTAACATGATGACATGTTATGTATGTAATGAGTTATTAATACAAGTTAATAACTTAAGTTACTTGATTAATTAACAATTAATTAATCAACGTAAACCATTATTTGAAAACCTAATAATGAGTTTGAAGAATACTATTGTAAATCAATAATCATATCGAACTTATGATTAATTGATATTGTGAATGTATTGATAGGTAAGAGTAATTAAAGAAGTGAGTAATAATTGTAGCTTGCGCACGAGGTAAGTTTTCTATCCCTAACTTATTATTTTTGTTGGGCAAGTTTCCTAAACTAAACTCTTTAAATTAAGCAATTGCTATGCTTAATTACTATTGTTGAGTAAATTTTTACTCTTAAATATTCAAGTTTAGAATTTTACATGAGATGCTATGATTCTTTTAAAAGTATCATTTAAGTGTACAATACTTATTCGATTGTATACCTTGAGAAGTTAATATTCAATTTGAATATCATTTATTGAGTTATCCAAACCAACTTTATTTGGTGCGGATTCTGATGTCAAACTGAGATGAACAACCCTAATATAGGGGATTAATGAAGATGCTTTAAGCGTTAAGATAATGTGCACAGTATCAGTACGAAGGGTTGATCTCCCTAAGTACGAGAAGTAAAGTCTATAGTCTTATGACTGTTAAAGGTTGGAAAGGTTAATATACTTGACAACCTAAGACTCGGTTCAAGGTCTTAATGACCCTCAGAAGTAATTTGACTCTCGATTAATATTCTTGATTCAAAAGTTGACAAGTAATTTGACTCTTGATTAATATTATTGATTCAAATATTGAGCTTTCTGTTATGCAGAATTCTTTCACTCGCATGTTATTATTCTGTTATATTTTTATACTTGCGGGCATTCGTGCTCACTCTTGCATAATAACATTGCAGCTAATAATGAACGAAGTGATGTACCTTCTAGTAGCAAGGGCAAAGGAAAAGCTAACAAGTGTTGAGGACTTGTGTTGATGTTAAGAATGTTAAAGTTCAAGATTTATGTGTGATGACTTAAAACTTATTTATTTACGTTTCCGCAACAGAGATTTAAGGTTAAGTCTAACCTGGGATTTATAATGTATTATTATTTTAGATGATGTAAGATGATGATTGATTTATCTAATAAATGAATTTCATTATTTATGGGTAGATAGTTGTATGATATTGGAACAGTGAACACCAAATCCTGTGGAAATTAAGATACCGAATTTGGGGGTGTCACAAGTTGGTATCAGAGCCGTAGGTTATGAACCTTAGGTGGGGGAAAAATCTTATGATAGTTGCCTTCGTGAAGATAGTAATGACAACTCTGAGTGAGTTCTAAGAAAGATAATAAAATTACCTTATGTGTTATGTGCTTATGTGTTCATACTTGATAGAGTATTGATTAGCATCACGTAAAAACTAAGACTTAAAATTTATTTTGTCAGGATGTCAGATACTGGAGGAGCTAGTCAGCCCAGGGATGTTGTACCCCTAGAGACTAGAGATGAGGACACCCGGGACATACATACTGTCTAGGAGCAGTTAGTACAGCCAGAGCCATCTCCTGTGATTCCAGATGTTGGTCAGGAGCATGAGCCAGAGATTGACTCAGAGGAGGACCCTGAGGAGGTCGAGATCCCGGCTGAGGCAGCCGAGGAGGAGGAAGAGGAAGACCCTGAAGAGGAAGAGGAGGAGGAAGACCCTGAGGAGTTCCCACCGAACTCTGTCAGTGCTGATATGTATGATTTATTGTATGATCGCAACGTAGAGTTACGAGATACAATTCAGGAGTTGAGGGAGCAGTCAGTTGCTCAGGGTGGTGAGATTAAGACACTCCACACCCTTCTTGGCAATGTGGAGTGGGATTTGGTTCATGAGAAGGGCCAAACTGAGCAGAAGACAAGGGAGATAGAAAAGTTAAAGAATGAGTTGAAAGAGAAATCTGAAAGACTCGCCATAGTGGAAAAAGCTTGGGTGAGAAATGCACGACGTGCAGATCTGGTAGAGGATGATGCGTGTGCGAAGAGAGTTAAGGTTGCAGAGACGTGCTACATGTTTCTAAGGGCAATGGATGAGGCCCAGGACCGAGTTATGAGATATCCAATTCAGTTCGAGGGACTGCCTAGGTACATGTTAGATCGCAGGGTCTAACAATAAATAACAGCACGTATGGGTCTAACAATAAATAACATCCGAAATGCCATTCTTCGGTCCACCAGCCTCTTTGCTCACTCTTGCATTAAATAACAATTTCAGTTAAGGTTGATAACGCTGATGCTCCGTCTACCAGTAAGGGCAAGGGAAAACAAAGCAAGTGAAGACTTGTTTTATGTAATTGAGAATGATTGTAATAAGACTTGAATGTTATGTTTTTATTTCTGTACTTTATTATATTCATGACAGGGTTAGAGTAACCCGAGATTATTTTACAAAGGTTGTAATTTAATTATTTTAATTTAAGTTGTAGTTACTTTGCATTATTCATTTCGTAGATGTATGTTATATTAGAAAGTGAACACCAAATCATGTGAAAACAAAGTACCCGGATTTGGGGGTGTCACAATAACAATTTCAGTTAAGGCTGATAACGCTGATGCTCCATCTACAAGTAAGGGCAAGGGAAAGCAAAGCAAGTGAAGGCTTGTTTTTATTTATTTGAAATGATTGTAATAAGACTTTTATGTCATGTTTTTATTCGGCATTTTATTATTTATGTCAAGGTTAGAGTAACCCCAGGATTTATGTGGATGAAGGTTGTAACCCTTGTTTTAAGGGAGATGTTATTATTTTGATTAAAGGTTGTATTTAATTTTAGTGTCATATTGGGTAGAGGTATGTTTACAATAGAAAGTGAACACCAAATCATGTGGAAACGAAGTATCCAGATTTGGGGGTGTCACAGGTTGGTATCAAAGCTATAGGTTATGAAACCTTAGGTGGGGGAAAACCTTAGGTAGTAGCCTTATAGGTAAGATCGAAAAGATAGATGTGATAGGTAAAAGATAATAAACTACCTTATGTGCTATGTGTTTACATTATAGTATTCTAAGAGTGACGACTCGATATCACGTAATAATGAACTTTAAAATTATTTTGTCAGGATGTCGAACGTTGGAGAACCTAGTCAGTCTAGAGAGGATGTACCTCAGGTGCCTAGAGAGGAGGAGCCCCGTGACATACATGTTGTCTGGGAGCAGCTGGTTAGGAGAAAGCTATCTCCAGTGATCACCATAGCTTGTCGGGAGCATGAGCTGACACTTATTCCAGAGGATGAGGACGAGGACGAGTCTGAAGAGGAGGAAGAGGAGGAAGAGGATCCCGAAGAGGAATTCCCACCTCACTCTACTAGTGCTGAGATGTACGAGGCAGTCTACGATAGCAACGTGGAGCTTCATGGACGAGTAGGAGATCTCGAGGAAACTATCCAGCAACGAGACGAGACGATCGAGGAAATGGCAAGTGACCTAGGAGATGCACAGTGGAACCTGATACATATGGAGGTTGATAGAGATGCTGCTCGATTTGAACTGGCAAAGCTGAAGCAAGACATCCAGGAGGAGTAGAGGAAGCGTGCCAGAGCTGAAGAGTCAAGCTTGAGGGCTAATCAACGAGCCGATCGAGCTGAAGCTGAAGCTGAAGCCAAGAGGGCCAAGCTGAGGGAAATGGAATATGCTTTTAATACAGCGATAGAGAGAGCTCAGGACTGTATTTTCTACTACCCAGCTCAGTTCCAAGATTTACCGTGGTATGTGGTGGACCGAAGAATGGCATTTCGGATAATGGAAGAGGAACGCAGAGAGGCTGTGCGACGTATTAATATGCGTAGGCAGTAGCAGTAGTAGCAGTGGTAGCAGTAGTAGAGTTTTGTTTATGTATTATTTTTTTTGTATTAAATAATGTAAATCCTATAATTTGAGATAAGAATGGGATAAGTTAATAATGTAATCCTGCAACTTTTCCAGTTCAGAAAGGATGATGTAAATGGCAGAAATGCTATCTGATTGATGTTTTTAAACTACGACTAATGAATAAAAGAAGTTTATGGACGTGCTATGTGTTCTATGTGAACTGAATTGTTTAAAACATTTAAGTATGAACTTGAATACTTAATAGTTGAATAAAGGATCTAATAATAATATTTTCTTAACAGAAAATGCCTCCTAGAAGAAGAATAACACGTCAAAACCCCGAGGGTTCGACGAACAACAATAACGATGGGACGAACCCCAACTCGGTTCAGCAGTTGGTGAACCTGTTGACCGGAGCTCTTGCGAATTAGCCGCAGGTGCAGGGTACTACATTCAAGGAATTCAAGGCAGTAGGACCGCCTGAGTTCAAAGGATCGACTAACCCTATCGAGGCTCAGACATGGGTTATGGAAATAGAGAAGGTATTTGACGTGGCTAGGGTAGGGGAAGACCAGAAGACAGCGTTCGCGGCTTTCATGTTGAAGTCGAATGCTAGCTTTTGGTGGCAGGCTAACAAGACCCGAGAGGGAGAGGGAGTCATCGTGTGGGAACTTTTTAAGGAAATATTCTACGAGATGTACTTTCCAGCGAGTTCGCAGGACCAGATGGAGGTCCAGTTCCTAGAGCTTAAGCAGGGGGGAATGACGGTGTCCAAGTATGCAGCTAAGTTTAACTAATTGGCCAACTTCGCTACTTACCAGGTCAGCACTGACGCTAGGAAAGCGAGAAGGTTTGAGCGGGGACTGAAGCTCTGGCTCTACAGCAAGGTTTCCATGTTCCAGCTGAATACCTTTGCAGCGGTGCTGGAGAAAGCCATACTTGTTGAGGGAGGAAGCGAAGCGGTGACGAAGTTCAACCAAGAGAAGAAGAAGAAGAATGAGGTAGAAACCAAGACTAGGGGTAGCAGCGCTGTGAACTAGAAGAGGAAGTGGTCTGATAATACCTTTGCTGGGAGTCAACAGGGAAGCTAGCAGAAGAGGAAGTTTGAAGCATGTGCTACATGCGGCAAGAATCACACTGGCGTGTGCATGAAGGGGAAGCGGGTGTGCTTCAACTATGGTCAGGAAGGACACATCGCGCCTAATTGCCCAAACGCGAAGAAGGGAGCTTGCTTTATATATGGATCCAAGGATCACATGGCTCGCAACTGCCTTAAGAAGCTGACGGCAGGGTCAACAGGGAGCGGAGGGAATGGAAGCGGCAGTACCGTTACTATCGATGCACCATTGCAAGCTGTTCGACCCACTGCACGGACATTCAATATGACGGTGCAGGATGCTGTGCAATCAAAAGACGTGGTGTCAGGTATTATTCCGGTCAATAGTATAAATGCATATGTATTATTTGATTCGGGTGCTACTTGTTCATTCATATCTGATGATTTTGCTAAAACCTTAGACTTACTTGTAGAGGAGTTAGTTTACCCTTTGAACATAGAGATTGCGAATAGGGAGGTTATTCCTGTTAGGAAAGTTTATAAGAACTGTAGATTGGACATTAAGGAGGAACTTAGAGTAGATTTGATTTCAATTAAACTTGGGGAATTCGACGTTATACTGGCTATGGATTGGTTGTTCAACCATGGGGCGATAATCGACTGTTAGAAGAAGTCGGTGAACCTTACGACTCCATCAAAGTTGGTCTTCTATGGTAGCAAATCGCCTAGACAAGCGAGTTGTCTGACGGTTATGCAAGACAAGAAACTTCAGACGCAAGGCTGTGTATGATATCTAGCCTACATAGTAGATACGCGTAAGGAAAGCCCGAAGGTGGAGGAAATATCAGTAGTTAAGGAGTTTGTAGACATTTTTTCGAGCGATTTGCCAGGACTTCCGCCGGATAGGGAGACAGAGTTAGTGATCGATTTAGCGCCGGGAACTGCTCCAATTTTGAAGGCTCCGTACTGAATGGCTCCAGTTGAGATGAAGGAACTGATGGTTCAACTGCAAGAATTATTAGACAAGAAGTATATCCAACCAAGCATTTCACCGTGGGGAGCGCCTGTGTTATTCGTGAAGAAGAAGGTGGATCGATGCGTCTCTGCATTGATTATAGGGAGTTGAATAAAGTTACGATCAAGAATAGGTATCCTTTACCTAGGATCGATGACTTGTTCGATCAACTGAAGGGTGCGAAGTACTTCTCGAAAATTAATTTGAGAAGCGGGTATCACCAATTGAAGGTGAGGAAAGAAGATATACCTAAAACGGCTTTTAGGACTCAGTATGGTCATTACGAGTTCTTGGTAATATCATTTGGTCTCACGAATGCCCCAGCTGCATTTATGGACTTAATGAACAGGGTGTTCAAGCTATTTCTGGACAAGTTCGTGGTAGTGTTCATAGATGACATCCTGGTTTATTCCAAGACCGAGGAGGAGAATGCTGAACACTTACGACTAACCTTAGAATCCCTGAGATGAGATAAGCTTTATGCTAAATTCTTGAAATGCGAATTCTGGTTAGAACGTGTGCAATTTCTTGGCCACGTGATCGACAAGGATAGTATTTCGGTGGATCCGTCGAAGGTTGAGGCTGTAATGAGTTGGGATCAGCCGAAGACGTCGTCTGAAGTGAGGAGTTTCTTGGGATTGGCAGGTTATTACCGTAGATTTATCCAAGACTTTTCTAGAATAGCAACTCCATTGACGAATTTGACTCGTAAAACAGTTAAGTTTGTTTGGACGGAGAAGTTTGAGGAAAGTTTTCAAGAGCTGAAGAAGAGGCTGAGTACTGCGCCTGTATTTTCTTTACCGGATAGTTTAGGGAATTTCGTAGTATATAGCGATGCCTCACATAAAGGATTAGGCTGTGTGTTGATGCAGAACGGCAAAGTCATTGCCTATGCGTCACGTCAGCTGAAAGATTATGAGAAGGGGTATCCGACCCATGATCTAGAATTGGCGGCAGTAGTGTTTGCCCTAAAGATTTGGAGGCACTACTTATATGGAGAGAAGTGTGAAATATACACAGATCACAAGAGTCTGAAGTATATATTTACCCAGAAGGATTTGAACATGCGCCAAAGAAGATGGTTGGAACTGATTAAAGACTACGATTGCGAGATACTTTACCATCTGGGTAAAGCTAACGTCGTCGCTGACGCTTTGAGCAGAAAAGGTAGGGAGAAGCTGAACGTGTTAACTGATCAGGATCGGTTAATAGAACAAATGGCTAGATTGGAGTTAGAAGTGAAGTTTCCGAAGGAATCAGATGAAATGTTGTTTCAAGTAACCACAGGTTCTACTCTAGTAGACAAGGTGAAAGAAGCACAACTTCATGATGAAGAATGTGAAAAGATTTGAAAGAGGATAACCGATGGCAAAGAGTTCAAGTTCAAGATCGATAATGAAGGTCTGTTACGATTTGAAGGTAGAATATGGGTACCGCCAGTACCAGAGGTCAAAGAGGAGATTCTGAGCGAAGCTCATAGTTCTAGATATTCTATTCACCCTGGGAGTAAGAAGATGTACTAAGATCTCAGGCATCATTTCTGGTGGCCGAATATGAAGAGGGACATTGCTGAAGGCGTTGCAAAATGCTTGACGTGCCAGAAAGTCAAAGCAGAACACCAGAGACCAAGTGGACTGCTGCAACTGTTAAAAATTCTAGAGTGGAAGTGGGACCACATCACGATGGATTTCGTGGTAGGTCTTCCTGCGACTCAGAAGGGATTTTATGCAATATGGGTTATAATGGATCGACTGACGAAGTCAGCCCACTTTCTGTCGATCAGGGTTAAGTACAACCTGGATATGTTAGCGGAGCTATACGTCAAGGAAATTATTTCTCGACATGGTGTTCCAGTGTCGATTGTGTCCGACAGAGATCCACATTTTACGTCTAATTTCTGTAAGCAATTGCAAGAATGTCTGGGAACACAATTGCGGATGAGTACAACGTATCATCCTCAAACTGACGGACAGAGCGAGAGAACGATTCAGACGCTTGAGGATACGCTGAGAGCTTGTGTGATGGACTTCAAAGGAAGCTGGAAGGATCATCTACCATTGGTGGAGTTCGCCTACAACAATAGTCATCATGCGAGTATTGGCATTCCTCCTTACGAAGCATTATACGGCAGAAAATGTAGAACTCTTTTGTGCTGGGATGAAGTCGGTGAACGGCAATTGTTGGGACCAGAATTGGTACAACAAACCGCCGAAATTGTGAAGCTAATTAGAACAAGATTAGTTGCTGCTCAAGACAGACAAAAGAAGCATGCTAATCTTCATCGACAAAATTGAGAATTCTTACCAGGAAGTTTCGTGTTCCTAAAAGTATCTCCCTGGAAGGGGAAGATTCGATTTGGTAAGAAGGGAAAGTTGAGTCCCAGATTTATTGGACCGTATGAGGTGTTGCAAAAAGTTGGCGAAGTGGCTTACGGGATTGCATTACCTCCGGAGCTCGAGAATATACATAATGTCTTCCATATTTCTATGTTAAGACCTTACAAACACGATTATAAACATGTAATAGAATATGAACCTTTGCTATTTGATAAAGACTTAACGTATGAAGAAGTGCTTGTGTAAATAGTTGATAGAAAGGAACAAGTTCTTAGGAATAAAGTGATACCTTCTGTTAAGGTAATCTGGAGGAACCACAGTGCTGAAGAAGCTACGTGGGAACTCGAAGATGTCATGATGAAATCTTATCCGCATTTATTTGCTTAGATGTGTGTAACCCCTTATATACTGATTCTGGGGACAGAATCCTTTTAAGGGGGGAAGAATGTAATAGACGAGAATTTTTTTTTATGTGTGATTTTGGGGACAAAATCCTTTTAAGGAGGGAAGATTGTAACGATTGAGATTTTAATATTTAATTTTAAATATTTATTGAGTTAAATAAATATTTTATGTGATTTATTTATTGAGTTAAATAAATAAATTATGTGATTTATGGAGTGATTTAATTAAGTGTTATATATTAATGTGTAATATTTAATTAATGTATATTAATTTTATATTATAGTTCTAATTTAATTGAGATAATTAA
Source organism: Panax stipuleanatus (assembly GCA_020205555.1). Taxonomy (NCBI): domain Eukaryota; kingdom Viridiplantae; phylum Streptophyta; class Magnoliopsida; order Apiales; family Araliaceae; genus Panax; species Panax stipuleanatus. The sequence goes on along the minus strand of CM035116.1, from coordinate 42,371,828 downwards.
ATTAGATGAGATATGTGATGAAGTGTTACATGAATTATAATTAGCGAGTAATTATAATTATGTGGTAATTTTATGTGATTAATTGATGTTAGATTTTAATTGATTAAATTAGATGATTAATATTTAATTAATTAAAATGTGACACTAAAGTATGTGTTAAATAATTTGTTAAAATAAAAAAAATAATTTTTAAATTTGTTTTGCCAAACAAGGCCCTTGTATTGGTTTTAAACCTATTTCTACCAAACATTGCCTTAGTGACTAAAATCTGTTTTTAAATAAAAGGTTTGCCAAACATGACCTTATGGCTTTTAAAATTCAAAACAAATTATAAACTGCTAATTATTTAATTTAGACATTATATATTTGTCAGTTACGTTGCATGTTATTATGTCTATTATATACGTATATTATCATGTAACAGTCATATTTTCCTAAACTACGTTAGTTTTTCCTAAGTCTAAACTAAGAAAAGAGAAGAAGAGAAGACAAAGAGGAAAAGAGAGGAAACACTGTGAATTTTTTTAATAAAGAAGGTGCTAACATGCATTATTACATTATATCTGACTTTAGTTTAAGAGTCTTAAGGTTAAGGAGTCTGTGTACCTTCTTAAAAAAAAGAAATAGTGCAAGCTTCTCGTTGCCCTCTTCCTTTATAGACTCCTCTGAATTACCGAACTGCCAAGTTCCTCTTGGGCTCTCCCTTTATCTCTCAGACTCTCTCTTTCTTTATACTAGTATTCAGCAGGTGAAACAACTTTGAAACAAGATTTGGAAGCTCTTATTTATAGGGGAACTCCTCTACGTATTTTAACCATGTATATGAACACTTACGGGTACTTAATCCAGCACAACTGGTTTTTGGTCCAGCACGAGTTGTCTTTGCACAACGGTTAAGGAAGATTTGGTGAAAATCTACTTACCAACCCACCATAACCATGCTGCAGAACAGTCCTTTCTCACTTTATCTTGAGCCCAAGCAACCTAAGGTGGCTGTAGGCCACTGCTGAGTCTGTTGGCAGTACTAGGATCACTGTTTATTATTACCATTTAACCTTTGGTTATCTCATTATATACAGATTTCTAATTTTTGGGTTAACCTTCCTAGACAATCATTTCTGGGCTTATTGCCCTTCATTTTAACTGGGCTTGTCTAATATCATATACATAAACGTTGGGTTCTAGCAGTTGCCTAAAACACAATTCGACTGGGCTAGTGATGTTACTTGGTTAAATTTAAACTTGGCAACCACTTAGCAGTCCATACTCTTCACAACAAGAATATTTAGTTCTTCCATGACTCACAATTAAACTTGGTGAACCACATATAATGCTAACACCAACAACACTTATTAATTACCAACCTGATATCAACTATCCTTTGGACCCATAACAACTCCCTCATTCATAGCTTAATTAAATACTTGAATTAACTCCTCACGAATCATTATGCCACACAAGGCTAATCATTTTAAGCTTAGTTAATTTATAACTTAAGCTCGGCCATATATTACACGTAAATGCACATAGTTATTATCACATAATTCTCATAATAATAATAATAATCTTTCCAATTTCTTGGGTATTACGATTACTCTCTTCTAGTATAGCAAGAAAATCATTAACACTGAGATTAATGTAGCAGCTTGCAAGAATACTAAGTACCAATTTAATATGGCCCAATAGTTAAATGCGGATACTCATACCTATAAATATTTATACATTTCGCCCATCTCATTTATTTAAGCTAGCAAAATAGTTAGCACCTACATTATTAAAAATGATGGTTTCATGTAATTTAAATAATTCATGGTAGTACCCACCATTCTCTTTATTTGTAACCAAAATATACTTTTGAATGAAATTAATTATATTATAATTATTTCATTGATCTCATAGATAGACTTATGTCAAGAATATTTTCCAATTAAGCCCTGTTGGCTTCTCTTTTTATTTTGAATAATAAAAGTATACGTTTAATAATACCCTTACTTACTATATCTCATAAAAATTATTTAACTCCACATATTACTTTCCTTTCATTATGAATGAGTAATATTTATAATGTCTCATATATTCTTAGTTAGAACCTTTCTTCTTATAGGTCTCTCTTCCCAATCATTTCATACCTTATGGGCTCTTTATAGCACATAGAAAAAATAAATAAATTAATCCACTCTTTTCACGTTTCCTTTATCAATATTAGGTTAAATATCTAACCTTTATTTAATCTTTTAATATTTCGCTTAAAGGAAATATTACTAATATTCGAGATATTACATTCACCCCTCCTTCAAAGAATTTCGTCCCCGAAATTACAGCATACTCATTTCAACACATTCTACTCAACATAACTATGTTTTCATACTAACCTTTATATCCTCACCTTCCTCTAAAAGCTCATACCTTCTTATCATTCAATTTCCAAAATATTGAAATATCTTTCAAGAGTCCTCAACAATTGTTCAATAATTGTGAAGCGGTATGAATAACTAGGAAGTAGAAGATTCCTTTAAAAACTTTTCATATATTGTTGAGGGGTAATAATAATAATAATAATAATAATAATAATAATAATAATAATAATAATAATAATAATAAAACTCCTCTTATTAATTTATATTTAATATTTCTAAAATATTAAATAATACACATTAAGCTATTTAATTTATTCTATCAGCATAGATTAAATTAATTATACTTAATGCATTATTACTATCATGCCATTTTCTTCTTAAATAATTCTTCTTCCTTTTATGGTGTGACCCTTTAGGTTCTCCATATTAAACCGGTTGTGAATAAATCAATTAGAACAATTCTAATCTTATTCAAATAAATAAATTAAACTAATAATCTATTTAAATAAATAACATTTATTCTACAATAGGGATAAGCCTCCCTAGCGATCAACGACTTTTCAGATAATATAGATTTCAACATTAATCATAAAAGAACCTGTGAGTTAATAGTTACCGTACAATTCAATTCTTTCACCATACAATGCCCCAATTAAATATAAGACATGGATTTACTGTCAAGTCTTAATTTATTTAATAATATGTATTTCGATTAGAAAACGCACAACTCCAAATAATGCAAATTAGAAACCTCTTTCTAATTTCATTCTACCTTGGCCAAGGATTCCTGAGTTGTCATTTAACGAATCACATAGGATATATCTCCTTTTTTACTAAAAATGGTAGATTCTTTATTGATCATACATTATCTCCATATGCAACTCATTATATCCAAGCATACCCTATATATGCCTTAAAAGGCCTTAAGGAATAAGTCAAAGTATAATTTGTTACATACAAGATACTATGATGATCTCAAGTCCAAGGATCACTTGTACTACTATCACATTAGGAATTTCTATTGACAAGCGAGTAAATTTCCATTAGGTATTCCATAACGAGTCACGTTCAGTGAACTTATTCTCCAATAAGCACATACATACTTGTTTTAGTGTCTCCACACAAATGACCATGAGATCAATCATCCTCATCCAATGAGCAAGCAACATATGTACCAATCTATCCGGATTTACTAATCCCCATTTTAGTAATCTCACAATTGGGAACTATTTTAGTTTTTTAAGCTTTCTAAGAATTTAGATCTCATCATGATTCTAAAATCATTGCTTAAAACTATGGGTTATTTACATATTATTAAAACGACAATAATACCTCCAATATTGGATTTATGTCATTGTCCTCAGCAGGCAGTATTGGATCTATGTCAAGCACTCTCAGTATCCTGTTTTCAGTTATCTTTACTGCTTGCAATCTTATCGTTGGCATCTATTTCTTATTTGTTGCTCATTTTTAAATTTGTTTTGGCCACTATTTACTTTAAAAATAACAACTATTATTATGCTTTGCAGCTGAAATGACTAGGAGGCAAGCTCTGTTCCCTGGTGACTCTGAGTTCCAACAGCTTCTTCACATATTCAGGTTTACCTTTTAGTTTGATAGAAACACGTGAAACTTTATTTTGGTGCAAAAAATAATTTGACAAATGAGACTCCTTTTGATGAACGCGGAGGATCTGCTTTTGCTGGACTGTGCACTGTTATAAAATGAATACTGTTTTATCATGATGTACTATGTATTATTTGGACTGTGTATTCTCTTTCATTAATTGAATACTGTTTTAAACTCATAGCGAGGATATTTGTTTATAGTTTATACATAGTGGAAAGGACATACAATTTTTTTACTTAATGCATACACTTTAAAATAATGGGCAGGCTTTTAAGTGCCTTTAATCCAACACATCATTGTACAGTTCCATTTTGTATATTTCGAGTCGAAGAAAACGAAGTGTCACCATGTATGGTTTTATGATGCTCATTTTGTTCTTTTTAAGTATTGATATTTGTTCCTTTGTTGTGGATGCATGCACTTATTGTTTTGAGTCTTGTGGTATCTAGTGAGTTTCAACTTATATACACTTATGCCGGCACTTACTGTTTTGATTACTCTTTTGTGCAGTTTCCCTTTTTCTGTAGCGATAGAGAGTATATAATTGGCCGTCGAATATGGGAATCAGGAAGAACATATTACTGTAATATCCGAGAGTATTATGTCTTTTAACAATTATCAATAAACGAATTTATGTGAAATTCTTGTGTGTTTTCTTTTATTAGATGTATCTGTGTTATACATACATGTGTTATTTTATGATATGTGATGAGGAGTATTTAAATGGTTAGTTCAGTTTAATTCAACTATTTAAATTGGTTAAGTATGGAATTAATTCTATTAATTTCGTGGGATGGCTTTAAAGCATGATTTTGAGTTTGGAGCGGAATTTAGAGACGCGGACTGCGTATTTGAGTCCGGAACGTCGAAATTAGTCAGGACAGACTATAACTACGAAAATGTGTCACAGTTGACTTTTTGGTCAAAGTCAACTGGTTGACTTTTCGGGTAAAAAGTCAACCACGAATTTTGGAGATGAATTTGACGAAACGGATAGTCCCATGACGTCCGGGACGTCGATTTTAGTAGGAGTCGATATGAGTATCGAAACGTTTAGCTACGGAGGGCAAAACGGTCAAATGGTTATTTAATTGATTAAAATAATATTTTAATAAGGGAATTGCAGCAGCTGATGGGGCCATGTGTCAGCCAAATTGGGACAAGGAGGGAGAGTATATACGTATATTCTAAATGATTAGGAAGGGAGTTATATTTTCTTCCTTAAAACCAAAGCTCTTTCATTTCTCTAACTCCCACCTTCTTCAATTCGGTTAATGGTGGCATGGGGTGTAACTGATGAATTGTGGAGATGGAAGGGCTGGAGCAAACAATGTATATTATGTGTTATATATATATTCCCAATCCAAGTCTCTTCTCCTTTTCACAAAAAGTTCTAACCGAGAGAGAAAAAAATATTGAGAGTTTGAGAGTGATACTAGGTTGTCTAAGAATTCTGGAGATTACAGAGGAGTTAGCAAGCAAGGAGTGAGGCTCTATCAGATTAAAACAAGAAGGAATTCGTCCAAGAGGTAAGCCGTGAAACCTATTCTATGTTCTTAAGAAAATAGTGAAGAAAATGCATGTATAATTGTGGTAAATAATTTGTTTTGACTGTGTGATGCTATCTTAGTGTTGTTTACTGATATGGGGATATTGAGAATGAAAATTCTGGTCTAATCATGCTTCAAATACGTAGAGAATCAAAGAATTCAAGTTTGCATGCTAAGTGTTCGATAAAATGCCTCATAGATGTCAATTTGTTCAAATCATGGTAACTTAGTGGGTTTGATTATTGTAACATGTGTATATATGTTAGTATATGTGATCTGGACAGTAGGAATCAACCTCATGCATGCTAGAATCAAAATCATGGTTTTTGTCAAAGGTGGGTTAACTTAGAATCTGTGACTTTTTGGGTCCTTGGAATCATAGCTTCTGCGACTCGTTGGTTGTATGTGTTAATATTGTAAAATACTATGTAGTATGATGTCTCACCTGACCAATTTTCAAAAGAAACGGAGTTAAAATGAGCAAGTTATGAATTTCGTAAGCAAGCATGTTGGTATAAAAATTTGCATAATTCTGGGAATTTCCAGAAATTTTCTAAGTCTGGAAGGCAGTCTGGCACGCTTATCTAGGCTGCTGGATCGAGGTCTTAACATGTTAGTTTCATGTATGTTGTATTTTTGTAAAATACTATGATGTATGGAGTGTATGGTGTCCAAATATCATGGTCATACAACCTGTAAACAAGTGGGAATTAAATTGTAAAGTGGGCTGCTCGAAAACAAAAATCAGGATTTGGGCCTGATGAGCAGAGCAGCTGCACCTTTCATAAGGCTTATACCTGCGCAGCTGTGCCACACAAAGATGGATTCTGGGTTGGCCAAACAGCGCAGCTGCGCCGGTAACACGGCTTGAGGCTGCGCAGCTGCGCCGTACTGGGTCGGGTCGGGTCTGATCTGGGTCGGGTCGGGTCGGGTCAGAAAAATGTCAGAAACTTATTTTGCTCAGAATCTCATACTGAACCACTTTACCTATAAGACGCAACATGTTATATGATTAAATTAGCTTGATGATAGCATACATGGTTGTTTAATAATAAAATTAAATAAAAGGAAATCCTTTACTTGCAAATTAGAGTTCGAGGACCTAATTGCTTAACGTGACATATGTGATTAGGTTACGTGAAGGACTAATTGATAGCTTAAACTGTAGAAGACGTATCAGGCAAGTTTCCTAGCCCTAATTTCTATTGGGTATTTATTCAATCCTTACTTATTTTATCTCAGTGAGGGTAAGTATTGGACTTATGCTAGCTATTTATTCGTGCAAGTTCCTTTGTTGTGAAGTTATACAACTTCAATTATCTTGCAAGCTTATCGATGATTACTCAGTTATTATTCTAACAACTATGCTTATAAGTTTCATGTCATTATCGAACTGTTTCTAAGTATGTTTCCTGGCCTTTGTTTTCGGCTAGTTATTATTGATGAAAAATGATTTAATTCAAATCTTTCGAAGCTATTTAATGTTTACCAATCCAAATTGCTTTGGTGCGGTCTCGCATGAATACTAAGATGAACAACCCGAATAAATGGGCAAACAGATGTCGGGCATATAGTCCCATTTATGCTTATGCAGTTTAAACTTTATACTTGTGCACAATGTAGGGTACGATAGGCTGATCACCTGGAGTACTTGCAGAGACCGTTTACAATCTATTTGATTGTTAAACCGTCTGATGGTTTTCGATGAAACAAAGCAATGTTCAGGGTATTTTACACCACTTAGTATGCTATTGAGAATTCTAAACTCTTATATTTGATATTCTTGTTTAACACTTGATAATTCCTTTAATTGTTGAGATATTGTCATACAAATGTTTTTACTCGTGATGTATGTTTCCAAACTTCTTTATATACTTGCTGGGCAATTTGTGCTCATTCTTGCTTAAACCTTTCAGTTAAGGATGAGAAGGCTGAGGGCTCGGGCAAGGACAAGGGGAAGTCTAAGATGAAATGATGCTAGTTACCTTATGAAATAAGTTTATATTTCCGCATATGATGTAATGTAGCGATAAACGCTAAGTTTAAGTTTTGGTTTATTAAAGGTTGTAAAGACTTGGGATTTTATTTTGTACGTAATAGTTATAATATTATTATTATTATTGCTGGAGTTACTTAGATAGATGATGATGTATGTTGTATCGTGAGTACCATGTCCTGTAATCGATGTTACACGGATGTGGGGGCGTCACAATTACTGTGTGACAAAGGTATGTCAAAAGATATTATTTTGGTACTATAATTAAAAGGTAATGTTATTAGCAATTAGCAGTAAAGTCGCTAGTTCTTAATGATAAGCCAACGAAAAAGGTAAATTATGTTACTTGGCCATAAGAGCATTTGAGCAAGTAATAATAGTCAAAGGCAGTATGAGGGAAGAGTAAAGCTTAAAGAATGATAGTAATAAAACAGGTAAATTTTACAAATGAAGATGTGCATAGCGATTTCAGATAGTTAAAAAATGCATTATACTGGTAACGGAATTTTGCAATGAAATATCAATGCTGCTTCAGACAACACTATGATGCCAAAGAATTAGGATCCTCTCCATTTCACCCTCCATTTCATGGTCCAGATTTAAAATGTGCGCTCTCTCTAATGTCAGCATGATGTCACATTCCCTTACAATTTAAATATGGACTATGAAATAGAGAGTGAAATGGAAGGTGAAATGGAGAAGATCCTAGTCTGATGCCAAATGACATTTTTGCATTTCTTTGTATTTTAGTTTTTCTATTCTTTTTTCCTGTTCTGGTTACTAAAATTTTGACTTCTTATTATAATTGCATTATTTTTTTCTACAAGAGAGTGCCCTACTCTTCTATTCATAGGCGGTAGAAACCAAGACGTGTTGACCATTACTATTCAAGCTGGTCAATTCAAGCAGGTAGTGTAACAATGAAGGTTTTTCTTTTTTTCCTCTTTGTAATTTATGAATATATTTAGACTCCTACTGGTGTTGGATTTTCCTACTCAGGAAATGGAGGTTATTGCCGGTTGAAGACTGGCACTGCAAGATTTGCTCAACAAAGAAGGGATTCTGTAGTGAGTGTATGTGTCTTGTGTGTTTGAACTTTGACTGTGCCAATAACACTTGCAGTTGGGTTGGCTGTGATGATTGTTCCCATTGGTGCCATGCAGCCTGTGGCATTCAGAGGAATCTCATAAAGCCTGGTCCTAGCTTGAAAGGTCTATCAAGGACTAGTGAGATGCAATTTCACTGCCTTGGTTGTGGTCATGCTTCTGAGATTTTTGGGTTTGTTAAAGATGTGTTTATGTCATGTGCGAAGGAATGGGGTCTTGAGGCCTTCGTTAAAGAGCTTGATTGTGTTAGAAAAATATTTAAGGAAAGTGAAGATTTCAAAGGTAAGGAGTTGTATGTAAAGGCTGATGAGATGCTATCCAAGCTCGAGAACAAGATGATGTCTCCTTCCGATGTCTGCAGTTTCATATTTCAGTTTTTCACTTGTAAGTATCTACACTAAATTTTACTACATTTAGTTCTCAACTTAGCATATATCTGAGCCAGTAATGGGGTGCTTTGTAAGTGTCTTCTAAAATTACATGTGAACCAAAATATATGTGCCATTAAGGATTTTTGACATGATTCTCCTTTTCTTTTCTTTTTCTAATGGCCTCTCTTAGATTTCAAACTTTATTGATATCTTCTTCCTGATTATTCATATTCTTATTATTAATAATATAGTATAATAATATGCTTCATTTTGAAAATGATGAATAACAAATTTGTGGTAAAAACATTTTAAGCTCCAATGCTTATTGTTATAAATAAAAGAAGAAAAAATGTTTAGTTCCAAGTCTTGGAATCAGGCTGCAAGTACAAGACCCCGAATACAAGGACGTCGAATTAATGAAGAGATGAAATATTAACTTAGTTAAATAAATGATGAGAAAGAAAATAAAATATATGACACTGGGAATTAGATCTCAAGTGAGTATATTTTAAAAGGTGTAAGATACGAGGACATAACCTCCTTGTGGTTTCTGCCAAAACTAGTTTATCATGTGAGAACTGCAGGATTAGATGTCAGAATGGTGGAATTACATTTAACGAGGATCTCGTGCACAGTGCATATAGGATGTGGTTACGTGTTCTTCCATGTTTTACATTTATGAATTCTGCTCCATGTTTTACTATTTATATAGTGTCAGGTACTTTGTTAATTCTATGTACTTTTAAGTTATGCAGTTAGCTTATCATACACAAACCCAAATTTTCAATACTGATATTCTGTGTATATTGCAATGTTGCCTGGTTGGATTATGACAGGTGGAATTGAGGCGAGATCCGTTACTGAGATATATGGCGAGTTCCATTCTAGAAAGACTCATCTTTGTCGGTTTGTCACACACTATGCGTCACTTGCCAAGTAAGAAGTAGACAATCTCTTGTTTGTGGGTAATGATAGATGTGCTTCTTTTTTGCTAAATAAAATCTGGTTTGATAGGAAACTTAATGTTTTTTTCTTCCAATGAAAAAACACCACTGCCAGTGTTGGCTAAAATCTAATACGCGCAACACGCAAGTGTACGTAATCAACAAGTAATATAATGATAAGAAAAGTATCGTTCCCATAGAGACAATAATTACAATTTATCCTAACAATTACTAATTTTATACTATCTCAATTTTATTAAACCAATGATTAAATGATGATATTTATGTAAAACTACCATTTAAACTATAACTAACACTATCCAGGAAGTTAACAAGTTTTCGGAGAATTAAGTTTACAACTTCACTTATTGTTTCACTTCGAATGATATACTTCCTTACAACTTAAATCAATTATTCCATATTATTAACCAAGAACACAAAAGTAGATATAACCATCTCTCAATGCATTACATCCATACTCATTTAAATCCACAATTGATAGAATTAAGCAAGACACCTTAATTAACTAACTCACTATATCTATATGTGAATTATAATTGAAAAAGATTTAATATCAAGTTATCTTTAGATTCCGCATGATGTATAGATATCTTTATCCTACACATGAATTATGAATTATAACTTACTGTAGAAATCACATACGACACTATGGTCAGTTTTAATTCCATACGTCTTCTCTCAAGTTCATATGGAATAACAAGTAATCGGTGATCAATCAATAACATAAATTAAGCGCAAACCATAGCAAATAATCTGGAAATAATCTCAATAAACTAAATAGAAAGCATGTCAATTCTTAGTTACATAATAAGCTTCGTTGTAGACTTAAATAGTAGATTAGTTTATCATAGACAAAGTAAAAACTATCATCCACAAAGTAAATATCATCCTGAATAAAAAGAATAGATGAAGAGAGAAAATATAATCTGAAATTGTATAGCTACTCGTCTTCAATCTCGCCTTGCATTCGTCGTGCTTCGCCTTGCTTTAATCCTCCTCACGTGTCAACTCCAACAGTTTAAGGTTTGTTAATGTCCAAGAATATCCCATATATGCCCCTCTGTTAGCCTTATTGTAAGAACTTGGAAATTTCTTATATTTTTGTTATAATAATAATATTAAAATAGTGAATAACTTTTATTTATTTATTTACTTTATGTGAATTGTGCATGTTTAATGTAGCATGTAAATGAGATTTAATAATTATATGTTCTGCATATGTATTTAATTATTACCCAATGAAATGATCATTGTTGTGAGCAATTGTGAAAAAAGAAAGGAAGAGGTGGTATATGTATAATAACTATATACCTTAACTAGAGATATTTTTAATATGTTGTTCAATTGAGGATGAAAATATAAGAACGTCATCAATATAACAAATAGCAAATTCTGTAAAAGGGTTAAATATATCATTCATAATATGCTGAAATTCTGATGGTCCATTTTTGACTCCAAATGGTAAAACATTCCATTCAAAATGACCAAAAGGTACGGTAAAAGAATATTCCTACCAAATCCAGGCCAAGCCAGATGAAAAAGGAATATCTTATTTTGTGCAAAAATGAAATTGAATCTCTTAAACAGAAAGGTCTTATCAAACCTAGAATTATTAATCCGTATGTTGAAATTTCTGAAGATTTAAAATTTTCTACAGGATCTTCATCTCAAATTAACGTTATTTCTGATAAACATTCTTGTTTGATTGTAGGGTAATTTAAGTAAGAGAAGTGTGTGTATGTGTGAGCTTGGACAAGTGGAAGACAAAGGATAGGATTAGTAGTAGGATATCAAAGCTTGGATTACTTGAAGATAAGGAGTTTAAGGTATAAATACTTATTTAATTTGAATTTTCTCAAAGTTATGTAATAATGTAATATTAATTGCTAAACTTCATTTATTGAAGTTAGTAGTGTATGATGTAATTTCTCATGAACTTTCTTTGTAATCCATCTATTTTGATTCATGTAAAGGTATTATGGGTATTGTATGGATTCTAAATCCAAAGAATGAAACTAAATTTGTTAATAAACTCTAGTTATTCAAGTTCGTTGATTTTATTCAATTTTGCACATGAATTATTTATGAATTCATGATAATAATAATGTTGGGTGATGTATTGGTGTTGTGTGAAGATATAAGGATTGAATATGGAAGAAATCGTTAATAAACGGTTAGGAAATCGAACGAAACTATGAACGCATGTTATATGTTCGTATTAAAGCCATAAAGAACAAACCCAAGCAAGAACACATAATTTTAAGGAGTTGAAACCTTAAACGGGTCAATATATGATTAACTAAGGTTAGTTGTTAAGAAAGTCGGGCTGGTTTGGGTTGAGGCGAGTTTTGAACAAAAATCGCAAAGTTAAAAACTGTTGCGGGCAGCCATTTTGAGCACACTGTTTGGTCAGTCTAATGTCCTTAAATTTCAGTTCTAATATTTTTAAAAAATACTTTGCCATACCATGTACAACATATCCAAAAATCAGCTTAAACGGAGTTACGGGTAGCGTAGGAAAAAATCGTAAAGTAGGCACCTCGCTAAGCCGTGCTGCAGAGCAGCAGGCCGCTGCCAGCCGCACATCGCGCACGGGGGAGCACGCACGCCGCACGGCGCCGCGCGGGCGCGCTGCTGTGCAGTTGGCTGCAAGCTATTTTGAGGCAGTTTTTGAGGGGCTTCCATAAACTGTTTGAGCGAGCTAATTTTTGGTAAAAATACTATGCCATGAGGTCTATAATATATCAAAAATTCACTATTATTCGACTTGTGATTTGAGAATTAAAAATAAGCGAATAGACATGTCGGATCAGAAAATTGGGCGACGACGAACGTCGACGCGTTGAGCGATTTTGACGTTTAACGTTCCGATTCGCGTTCCGTCAACATTTTAAGACTTATTAAAGTTAATAAAGCCTTACGGGGCGAGTTTTGACCGAAAATGAGAACTAATTTTCGGGCATAATTTAAACAATATAAATATGTAATAAATATAAAATTTCATATTATGACAAAATAAAAACTCGCATGGCCTATAAATTTATTTTGTGAGACAAAATAAATCGAGAGACCTTTAAAAATTCTCATAAGTCATAAAAGTGATATTTTGTGGTTTCTGAGGCCCGAAATGATCTTTTTGAGCCGAGTGACTTGTGAAGGAGTAAAATAATATAAAAAAATTGTTATTATTTCAGAAATAATATAGCAAGTTAAATTTTGTTATAAAAGCTAAATGTAAGCTATTTATGAACCGAACTCGCATAATAAATTGTGAAATATTCGTGAAAAAGAATATTTAAGGTTTAAGTTCAAATATGTAAAATATTTACATATTAATATTGTAAGGGACCATTACACATTAATGAATGGTTAAAATGGAATAAATTCCTAAATGAAACAAGGTGAAATTTATGATTTGAGTAAATAATGTTGGTTTATGAACTAACAATTATTAATAAATATACATGCATGTTGATGATATATATTATGATCTAACGTGAGTATGCATGTGAATATAATTATGTAGGGATTGTGAGAGGATTGTAAATTAGAATTGTGTGATAATCTCCTTATAAGGCAAGTTTCTTAACTTTGCTCATACTTAAATTGAGTAAGTTTCTTAAACTTTTGCGGTTATTGTATGCAACAGTTATTATAAAATTCATAATTTACTCATTTGGGGTAATATTTCCTGTTTAATTATATATAAGCAATTAATTCTTCTTGTTTATATATAATGCTATAGAGATAGAATTTTTATTCCAGTCAGCTTCGAAAATTGCATGAGATAACGATGTATACATTGAATAAAACTCAGTATACATGTACAATTGATATATTTCAAATTCTTTCATATTAAGTCTTGAAATATAATTGTTTAATTAAGCTATCCATTTATTTTATTCTTCTAAATGGATTATAATGAGCAAGAACTTCCCTAACTTGGGGTTATTTTTATATTGCGTCCTGGGGACGGCAAAGAGGAACTGAAAGAATTTGTTCCACTTAGATAGTATTGATCAATGCAGGGCATAAAGGGCTGATCACCCATCGTGCTCGTAAGACTATGTCGGTTCATAGATAAAATTTTTGATTGAACCCTTTTAAAAAAAACAAGTTCTTGAGTTATTAAACGACTTAGCATATTTAAATCACTACGTCGTTTCAAAAATTGAGATTATTATCACAGTTTATGTTAATTGCTTTACAGATTTATTTACTGTGAAATCGAAATCAGCTGAAAACATTTATTTCTTTTGTATGTTAATTATTGATTATTATACTTGCTGAGCAATTAAATGCTCATTCTTGCTTTATTATAAATGTTTTCAGTTAAGAAAGATGAAGGTGAGAGTTCTGGAAAGGATAAGGGCAAAGGAAAAATGTCAGCATAGCTAGAAGAATCTTATGTAATAGATAGGTTTTTGGGTGACATTACTACATACCTATCATGTTAAGAATTATTTAAGGTTTTCGTACTTGGGATAGAAGCACTTTGATGTAATAACTTTAATTTAATAATGCTTTAAGTTTATTAATATTTAGAATCGTGTAGCACCAAATGCAGGTTTTAAGTTCTTATTTTTGGGAGCGTCACAAGTTGGTATCAAAGCTGTAGGTTTAAAGCCTTAGGTTGGGTTACCTTGGGTTAGAACCTTAAGATAAATTATTTAGAAAATGAGGGAGATAATTTATCTGGAGTTAAGTAGTATGAATATTAGAAATTCATTTATAAGAATAATAGTGATAATAAAATAATATATAGATAACTGTTAATTGTTATTTATATTTAAATGCATGTAATAAGTACTAATGAAATTATTGTTATCATTTTCTTATAGATGTCTGAGGTCTAGGTAGAATTTGAAGAGTAGATAGGTCAACCACCGATAGAAGCACAACATGTGCATATACCAGTACCAGTGGTAGAGATAGACTCCGAGCCTGAGGAAAATGAGGATCATAATGAGGGATTATTTCTAGATGAACTGGATGGAGCTCTAGAGGATAATGAGTTTGAGGATATATCGCCAGGGATGCAGGAAGCTTTAGCTCAGTTAGGAGATATGATTCATAATCTGATGGGTCAGAAGATAGATTTGATAGCCAGGTTGCAGGTTGCTGAGAATAGAAACCAATACCTAGAGGGTAAACTGCAGAATGTGCAAATAGATTATCATGAACTCCAGAACATTAGGACTTATGAATTACAGAGGCAAGAGGAGTCAGACCAGTATACCCGTCATGTAGAGTATAATATGAGAATGTGGAAAAAGAAGGCTAGGGAAATGGGGCAGGAATATAATACTTATCTGGAAAGGGTACAAGCAGCAGTCTGAGAGTATCCCAATGAGGTGGAACAGTATAGGCGTTCAATCACTCGTGCCCGAGTGATAGCTATTGCAGAAGATGAGCGTGTGGGAATTAATGTTGCGGGACACGAGGGAGTCTAGTGGTTGGGTTTTCATAAAAACAATGTGACTTTTGGGGAAACTTTTGTAAATATATGTAAATATGGTAGCAAGTAGGTGATCCCAACTTTTGATATTAATATTGGGAATACTTTTGGGGAATCTTAACTTAGTAGTAGTTAAGGATTCGAGCAAGAAAAAGAAACACCTTTTGATGTACAGTGACTATGAAATGTAAATAGCAAGCGAATGTTATGGTTATGTAAATAGCTAGAAATGCTATGAAATATGTAAAACAACATGTTTAATATTTAATTAAATATTGGATGTATTTTTTTTGTGTGCATGATTTTTTTTTATATATATGTGTGTAAGCAATAGTTTAGTAATAATAAATTTTATTAAACAGATAATGTTGCGAAGAGTTCGAGGTCGAGGAAGACCAGCAAGAAACAGAAACAGAAACAGAAATAGGGATGAAGAACCAAATAATGAAAATAATAATAATCAAGGTGGAGGTCAAGAGGATCCAATGCAACAGTTTATAGACCGTTTAGTGGGAGCTTTTCAAAATAGAGATGTTCCTAATGTGAATATACCGGTAGTACATGTGGCTAGTTTCAAAGATTTTAAAACTGTTGGACCACCAGAATTCTGAGGTACTACTGAACCATTAGAAGCTCAATCTTGGATACAAGAAATTGAGAAAGCATTTGAAATAGCAAGGGTTGGGGCTGAGCAGAAAACTTCTTTTGCCACTTATATGTTAAAAGGGGAAGCGAATTTCTGGTGGGAAGCAAATAAGGCAAGAGCAGGTGCAGGAATAATTACTTGGGAAAGTTTTAAAGAAATTTTCTTTGAGAATTATTTTCCTCCTGGTATGCAAAGTAGGATGGAAGTTCGATTTCTGGAACTTAAACAAAATAATATGACAGTATCACAGTATACAACTAAATTTAATGAGCTGGCTCGATTTGCTCCACACCAGGTGGATACTAAGGAGAGGAAGGCAAGGCGTTTCGAGCAAGGATTAAAGCCTTGGATTTATAATAAATTGTCCGTTCTGCAAATCGGATCTTTTGGTGCAATTCTTGAAAAGGCAATTATCGCTGAGGGAGGTAGTGAGGCAATGAATCTTTACAAAAAGGATAAGAAAAACAAAGGAAAGATCGAGGGAATGGTTAAGACAGAAATAAGTAGTGGAAGTGGAATTAATAAGAAGCGGAAATGGAATAACCCTAGAAATGTTTATCCTAGTGGTCAGCAGAAGAAAAAGTTTGAACCTTATAAGAATTGTGGTAAGAACCATTCTGGAGTTTGCCTGAAGGAAAAGACTGTGTGCTACAAATGTGGACAGGAAGGTCATATCTCTCCAAACTGCCCTAATCCAAAGAGGAGTCTTGGTTGTTTCGTTTGTGGAGCATTGGATCATTTGACAAGGAATTGTCCGAAGAAGGGAACTGAAGGAGGAACTGGCAACAAAGGAAATAGTAGCGGGAAAGTAAGAGTACCAGGTTTAACTCCGCAGAATAGGCCGGTCGCCAGAATTTTTAATATGACGGTGCAGGATGCGGTGGCATCAAGGGAAGTAGTTGCAGGTATCGTCTCAATCAACAATATTAATGCTTATGTATTGTTTGATTCTGGAGCAACTTGTTCTTTCGTATCCCATGAATTTGCTAGACGGTTAGAAATGCCTATATCAAATTTAGAGATTCCCTTAAAAATTGAGGTTGCCAATAAAGAAGTGATTCCTGTAGAGCATGTATATAAGGATTGTAGTGTTAAAATAAAGGAATTTAGTCTAAATGTGGATTTGATTCTGATTCAATTGGGGGAGTTTGATGTTATATTGGGAATGGATTGGTTATTTAAACATGGAGCAACCATTGATTGTTAAAAGAAATTAGTAAACCTTAAACCTACAAAGCAATCTAGGTTGGTGTTTTATGGTACTAAATCTCCAAGACAATCTCGATGTCTGTCAATGATGCAAGCAAAGGAGTTGTTGCAAAAAGGGTGTGAGGGGTATCTAGCTTATGTAGTGGATACTCAACGAGAAATGGGGAAGATAGAACAAATTGAAGTGGTAAATGAATTTATAGATGTTTTTCCAGAAGAAATACCTGGTTTTCCACCGGACAGAGAAAATGCATCTGATCCCTTATGACCTCTGATTCCATCGTGGGAATCAGATTCTGATTAGTTTGATCACGAATCCCACAATTCCTAGGCTCACAGAGGGAAGCCAATAGCACCTGCACAGCTCAAATATGCATAGAAAATGGATATTTACATCCCGATGTCGCAAGAACCAAGGAATCATCAGTAAATCCTGGCATACGCATAGACAAAGCTTCTCGTCCCCATTAGATAGTGTTCTAAGGGCCGCGAGGTTGCTTAAAAAATGAATAAAACTAGAAAAACTGCTAGATTTAAGTAAATCTTAGCCATTCTAGCTTCCTGATTCTGTCTGAACCTATTTTGAACCGTTTGAAAGATAGAATTGATGAGATTTAAAGAAATCTAGTTCGCCCAAATAGATGTCAGCGCCGATTCATATCAAATGAATATTTACAGAAGCAAATTAATCACAATGAATAAAAGAAATATATATATATATATATATATATATATATATATATATATAGTCATATATATACGAAAACTGTAAAGGGCGATGGGTTTTCACTCCGATGCCCGGACTGAAATGTAAATATATATATATATATATATATATATATATTTATAAAATCTGTAAAAAGCCATGGAATAATCCAGGCCTAACAGAATGGAAATATATATATATATATTTAAAAGCTGTAAAGGGCGACGGAGTCAATACTGTGCCCAGACTGGAATGGAAGTATATATATATATATATATATATATATATATATATATATATATATATATAAGCTATAAAAAATCACGAGATGATCCAGACTTGAAAGAATAGAAATATATATATATATATATATATATATATTATATATAAAAATGTAAAGGGCGACAGACATTCTATCCTTTGCTCGGATAGAAAAGTAAGTATATATATTTTTATAAAGGTAGTAAAAATGTAATACCAGAGAAATTTCGAATATTATTAATGAAAGTCGAATATTTATTTGAACATAAATATTCATATGTTATGAGATGAGTTAACTTAATTAACTTCAAATTGAATTTATAATAATTGAGAAAATTTGGAGTTTATGATAAGCTCGTAGAATTCCTTGTGTGGCACGAGAATGGAAACAATGATGAATTGATTCAATTAAAGGATGAATTGATAAGTAATTTATTAATTAATATTATATTATTAATTAATTATTAGTGCAAGGAATAAATATTAATGTGTAATTAATTAATGTTGATTAATTGTGACTATGAATAATAAAATATTAACGTGTAAATTATTAATGAATATAATAAGATATATATTTACTCGATTAATTATTGTGTGCAATGTATGTGATAATTAAACATATAATATATACTGGTTACAACTATATTATATAAAGTATAGTGTGACACTTGAATATGACTATATAATATATAAGAACTATATATTAAGATTAAATAAATTATGTAAGTTACATAATAATATTTATGTGACAGCATGTATGTGTGAGTTACGTGAATAATGCATATATGACAATATGTGATGTGTGACTACATTAAATATGTACCTCATAAATGATAGACTAAGTAAACAATTGTTACTTAATGATTATTTCAACAGTTTAATATAATTAAAATAATAAAGTTGGGTAATATAGTGTGACCATGCCCAATCAAATTATATTCGGTATTAATGAAATGTACATAGATTATATGTTAATATATATATATATATATATATATATGTACCCCAACTTGCTACATTGTAATATTGTTTCCTCATTTGAAATTACATTGCGACTCTAAATTAAATTATAACCTATGTATATAGTATGTGTATATATAATAACATAAGTGTTGTATGTAATTTATGTTGCCCATTTACTGAGATTAGTAGCATTGAGCAACAAAGAGTGTCTCCCATTCTCTTCCTCACGTGTATAGCTTATAAAGGCTAGTCTATTCTTCTTCTCAAACTCAGCATTATAGCAAATGATCATGAGGGGAGTGGGCATGATGACGGAAATCACCAACTACAACCAACAACTCTTCCTTAACCATCATGTAATCCTTCAATTCATTGGTTTAGTTTGCAGGAGAAATGCATTGTCTGTATATTGAATTCTCTATAAATATAACCTCTCTTCTTCTCATTCCATTTGCTGAGATAATTCTAAGTTGCTATAGAATGATTGAGAGTAAATATATATCATAGTAGTGAGGATTCTGAGATTGAAGGAATCACATTTAGCAGCAAACTCAGTTAAGCTCAACTAGCAGAGGTATAATTTCTTATACTTCATTCTTGAATTTGCTATCTCCTTGATTATGCTTGAATTAGATGTTAAATGGATTGGGAAATGATTGTTAGTTGTTATCTAAGCTTATAAGCATGTTAGAACTGCAATGTGGCTAGTTTAGGATCAATTTCGTAAGAAATTTTGATGTTTCGGTTTAGTTCGGCCGAAGCAGAAGCTAGTCCAGTTCTGGCCGAGACACGACGCAGCTGCGCCCATTAAGTACTTGGGTGCAGCGCAGCTGTGCCAGGCCCTGATTCTGGAATTTCATTTTTGCTAAAAGCTGCTAAGTGCTAACGTGTTGATATTGTTTAGACAAGCACGAAAATAGGTATAACATGTATATATAAGTACCTTGACGTAACATGAGTTGTTTTAACTTCGTTAGTATACATTGCTAAATGAACTTAGAGTTTTTAAAATGGACTATGACATAATATATTGATGTTTATGTTCTGACTTTGTAAGCACGTTTCTATGGTCAAGATATGCATGAAGATCATGTTAACATGTGCATATAAGTTTCATGATGTAGCATGAACGTGTTTGACCTCATTAGTGAACGTTTACTAAAGAAAGTATAAGTTTTGAAATGAACTTTGACATATAAGTATAATGTTTATATTCTGACTTTTTGAGCAAGATTGCATGGTCTAGTTAGGCATGAAATGTAAGTTTAAAGGTGTTGAGTTTACACTAGCATACATGGTTTAAGTCGGAATGATTTCAAAAACAAAACTCAAACTTTTTGCAAACTATGTTGCATGAACATGGTGTAATAGTATTCTGATATTTTTGGACGTGCATGATAGTGCATTTAACATCACTTAGATGACCTACATGTGCATATACTTTGTTAGATAACGTGAAAGTTAGTTAAGCATGATTTAGACATGTTTTAAAGCAAATAACAATGCTAGTCATGCGTAAGTACTATGAACACGTGTAAGCATGTATACTACAGATTATGTGACCACGTTATGTGTATGAATGACAAGCATGATAGCCCTTATGACTTCATGACCTCGTTTGGCCTTAAGTCATTGGAAACCGTAATCTAGAATAATAACATGTAAGTTGGACTTGAAAAGATTATGTAAGCATGCAAGACCCTTTAACATGTGTATGTACTATGTGGCAATGTGTGCTTAGGTTTTGGGACAGAAATAGCAGAGCAAAGCCAACCCTGGTCTGTCCAGTGAACAGCACAGCTGCGTCGTCCCTAGGCTTAACCAGAGCGTTGTTGTGCCAGGCTGAAATATAATTTGGACAGTTTTGCTTATTCTGATTTTTGACAGTTAACTTATTATGTTACCTAATGTAAGACCCCAACTTTTATGAATAAAAAATTAAATTTCCTCTATATATTATTTTGAAATAGTCAGGGGTTAATTTGATAATGTGGAATGTTATGGGTAATATGCGCAAATATTTTAAAATAAGCAAGTGGTTATAAAATATTCATTGTTGTCGGGGAATATTCGTTTGGTCGTGGAATATTCTTGCTGTCGGAGAATATTCGTACGACGGCGCAGCCATTTATGGGCCTTATAACGGAAAATTATCGGATGAAGAAAGCGACATGAATGAGTTTTCTATAAATAACGGCGTAGTTGTTACTGTTAACACTGTTGAAATACCCGATGGTTAAAAATATAGTAATACGCGTCGTTGCATAGTAGCACACGGTATTGGATAGTATTTTTATACTATTGTTAATTCAAGTAATTGCTACTGCAAATTATTTTCTATTATCAAATCAATAATTCATATTATTTGAATAATATTATTAGATAGCATTATTGGCAATGTCTAAGGAAGTTCTGTCTAGGAGGGGTTATTTAATTGCGCGCCAGTAAGGATAAATCCTTATCGGAAGAACCCATTTTTCCTGGGAACGACCTGGTTGTCATAATTGTAGTTCTGTAATATTATTTATGAATAATTAATTATTAATTTATATGATAAGGAAATATTTATTTTATTTGAATATTAATGAAAAAATTAGTGCTGATGTGTTTTATCAGTATTTTGTTGGAATGGAGGTGTGGAAAATCATCCGTATGTGGATTTCGGACATTTTTTGTTTGGAATTTGAAAAAACTTTCTTCTATAAAGTTGTAGAGAATTAAATTTTCTATGGAAAGGATATAAAATTCGTATTTTTCTGATAAAAGGACTATTTATTATGAATTATTGAAGTTCCGAAATAATTGATTTTGGGGTTATAAATATTTTTTTAAGAAAAACATTTTTTAAATGTGGGTGGGACCCACTGGTGGTGGCTGATGAATTTGGTCAAGGGGTGGGCGAATTTTTTTTTAAATAAAATATTATTTTATTAAATTTTCTGCTTTGGCGTTCTAAGCATTTTTCTATAAACAGGGTGTTGAATTAGAATTTGAAAATCACACCAGAATCAGAAGTTTTCTCTCTATAATATCGAGCGTATTTTTGTGAGTATTTAGATACTTTGAGTGTTACTATTCAGTGCAAGTTTTCTTCAGTATTATATCCGATATTCCAATCAGAAGTACTGTTCTTTTGAGGTAAGGGATGTTATTTTTTCGTAAATGATGTTATTGCTTTTAATATTATTTCATCGAAATATTGGTATGAATTTTATTATAAAATTTTTACCTTTTTCGTCAGGGTTACTATTCACGTATACGACACTATTCATGTATATGGCACTATTCACGAATACGGTACTATTCACGAAGTATGATTTTTCTTATGAAATCTTTACCTTTTTATGTCGGGGTTACTATTCACGTATACGACACTATTCACGAATACGGTACTATTCACCGACAAATTTAATTTTCTTTTCTTTGTCCAAGTTGGCTATTATTGGTTCTATCTTTGATTGGATCCAAGTTTTGATCTTCATTCTTGAATTTTGCTCCACAAATAAATATTATAGAGTATTTTTGAACTTAGATAAACTGATTTACGAATCCTTAATCTTTTTCCTTTATCTCACTGGATTCGTTCTTTAAAATATTTTTCATCATCTTCAGTCTTAAATGGTGATACAAAAGAATATCTTTGGCCTGTAGTGCAAAGAAGGATGATTATTTGATGAATATATTTAGCCTGTAGTGCAAAGATGAATGATTACTTGATGAATATCTTTGGCCCGTAGTGCAAAGATTGACAGGTGTTGAGATGAACATGACCAACTGGTGATATAAATGAATATCTTTGGCCTGTAGTGCAAAGATGAATATTTGATTCAAGATATATATTGATTGATGTTACAGGGATAAAATATTGATTATGGACTTTCAAATCAGAGAAGATAGTAGACATTATTTCCTACTTAACTTTTCTGATGCATTGTTATTTTCGCTGCAGTTGTTGATCTAAAACTTGTTGTCCATAATATTTTATCTTATTTGTTGAAGACTAACGATAAATTATTTTTTATTATCTTAGTCATAATATTCTTTACTGGGCTAGTTGTGCTCACCCTTTTCATCTATTGTCCTCTTCAGGAAATGAGAATGTCGTAGGGACTAGTCGGGGGACAGAGTGATGGTCCGAGTTAGAGCAGTAGTAGTCCTCACTATTTTTATAAAATAGTGTGATAATAATTGTAATGAGGAATTAGTTTGAATGTTTATATTTTCGACATATTTGTATTTACACTCACAGTTGTGTGGTCGTAATTTACACGACCGTGTGATATAAAAGTTTGTATTTGGATTCTGTACCATGTATTTGGCGACCCAGTATGGGTTGGGTGGAATGGACCTATTCTGGGGGCGTCACAGTTGGTATCAGAGCTTAGGGATATGGTCTCTGGCAGAGATCGGGGAATAGAACTGGGAGGGGAGAGACGAGTAAATCATTCGCTAGTATGTCCTACCTAAGCTTATGTGGTATTTAATTGGTCAGTCGGAGCATAGGGTTAACATGTGATATGTTAATTTGTTTAATTAACCCTTGTTTTATGGCAGTATTTGAGAATGACATCGGAATATTTAAGCAATGGAGCATTTAAGTCCATTGTGGCACCGCTACTCGTAGTCTTACTTTTAGCAGTAGTTATCTATGTAGTGATTGAAGAATTAATAGTTGCACTCGAGATAGTCGCAGAAGTAACAGCTGAGAGTGAGGAAGAAGAGGAACTTGGGGAAAATTTATTAGGAGAATTTTATGATCGGTATGTAAAACTGCAAAATCGTATTCATAAGTTAGAAGAGCAGGGTGAAGAACGGCAGGCGGCCGTGGAACAAAGGGATACAACAATTCAAGATTTTGCTACTATATATGCGAGGCTTGAACAAAAGCTCTCTCTGGCAGAGCATATGATATTAGAGCTGGAAGCTGAGAATGCAATTGTCGAAATTCCGATGAAAGAAGAAACAACTGAACGAATGAGAATGGAGGATGCATGGGTAAAAGCCGCACGACGCATTGATATTTTAGAAAGAGACGTCCGATCCAAGAAGGCCAAAATAGACGATATGGATTTCACTTTTTGGACAGCAATTGGGAGAATCCAACATCGAGTTTGGAATTACCCTGTGCAGAGCAGTTAACCCCAATTCGATATGGATCGAAGAGTAATAATTCAAATCATGTATCAGGAGTGCGACGAATTAGTTGAGGGTGGAATGTGCGTTATAGCAAAGTTAAGTCCAGCTGGAACGGTGAAACCAGAGGTTGTTCTAGACAAGTCAAAGTCGGTGGATCCTGGAAAAGCATTTGTCATGACTACCCAAGAAGCGAGGAACCCGAATAAGGTTATTACGAGTAAGTTAATCATAAACTCTTTCTTCGACATATATTTTGGTGGAACAATATGAAGAGAGAGATTGCGGAGTTTATATCGAGGTGTTTAACTTGTCAATGTGTAAAGGCTGAGCATCAAGTGCCAAAGGGTCCATTACAAGCACTTGAGATTCCAAAATGGAAGTGAGAACACATTACCATGGATTTCGTTACGGGTCTTCTCAAGGTTTCTCAAGGCATAGATGCGATTTGGGTTATTGTCGATAGATTAACCAAGTTTTCTCTTTTCTTGCCTATACGAGAGACTTATTCCCTTAAATTTACATTTTGGTGGAACAATATGAAGAGAGAGATTGCAGAGTTTATCTCGAGGTGTTTAACTTGTCAATGTGTAAAGGCTGAGCATCAAGTGCCAAAGGGTCCATTACAAGCACTTGAGATTCCAAAATGGAAGTGGGAACACATTACCATGGATTTCGTTACGGGTCTTCTCAAGGTTTCTCAAGGCATAGATGCGATTTGGGTTATTGTCGATAGATTAACCAAGTTTGCTCTTTTCTTGCCTATACGAGAGACTTATTCCCTTAAACGTCTTGCTCGTATGTACGTGAATGAGATTGTGAGATTGCACGGCATGCCAGTATCCATAGCTTCGGATCGTGACCCCAGATTCACATCACGATTTTGGGTTAGTTTGCAGAAATCTATGGGCACGGATTTACGATTCAGTTTGGCATATCATCCTCAAACGGACGGGCAATCGAAAAGGACTATTCAAACTCTTGAAGATCTATTGAGACTCTGAGTTCTAGACTTCAAAGGGAGTTGGGATAAGTACCTACCATTGGTAGAATTCTCTTACAACAACAGTTATCAGGCAAGTATAGGTGTTGCTCCATTCGAGGCGTTGTATGGGAGAGAGTTTCGTTCTCCATTATGTTGAGACGAGGTGGGTGAGGCAACATTGTTGGGACCAGAGTTGATACGTATGACTACGGAAAAGATCCAAATGATTCAACAAAGTATACAAACGACACAAGATCGACAAAAGAGTAATTCGGATCTTCATCGAAAGGATGTGGAATTTAATGTTGGGGATCATGTAATGTTACGTGTTGCTCTGGAGAAAGGGGTTACGAGGTTTGGGAAGAGAGGAAAGCTCAATCCACGATTCATTGGTCCATTTGAGATTCTTGACCGAGTAGGAAATGTGGCCTATAGACTCGCTTTACCTCAAAGTATGTCTCGTGTTCATAATGTGTTTCACATATCCGTGCTACGTAAATATGTGAAAGATAGCATTATTGAGTTAGAACCAGACGAGATAGCCGAAGATTTAACATACGAGGAGATACCTGTCAAGATCTTGGATAGGAAGGAGCATGTCCTACGCACAAAGGTTATACCACAAGTCAAAGTTTTGTGGAGGAACGAAGCTATTGAGAAAATGACCTAGGAGTTAAAATCAAAAATGAAAATGAGGTATTCTCACCTTTTCGACATATCAGGTACATACGTCAATTTTGAGGATGAAATTTCATAAGGAGGGGAGGTTGTAAGACCCCAACTTTTATGAATAAAAAATTGAATTTCCTCTATATATTATTTTGAAATAGTTAGGGGTTAATTTGATAATGTGGAATGTTATGGGTAATATGCGTAAATATTTTAAAAGAAGCAAGTGGTTAAAAAATATTCATTGTTGTCGGGGAATATTCGTTTGGTCGTGGAATATTCTTGCTGTCGGGGAATATTCGTACGACGGCGCAGCCATTTGTGGGCCCCATAACGAAAATTTATCGGATGAAGAAAACGACACGAATGAGTTTTCTATAAATAACGGCGTAGTTGTTACCGTTAACACTGTTGAAATACCCGGTGGTTAAAAATATAGTAATACGCGTCGTTGCACAGTAGCACACGGTATTGCACAGTGTTTTTATATTATTGTTAATTCAATAATTGTTACTGCAGAGTATTTTCCATTATCAGATCAATAATTCATATTATTTGAATAATATTATTATATAGCATTATTGGCAATGTCTAAGGAAGTTCTGTCTAGGAGGGGTTATTTAATTGCGCGCCAGTAAGGAGAAATCCTTATCGGAAGGCCCCCTCTTTCTTGGGAACGACCTGGTTGTAAATATTGTAGTTCTACAATATTATTTATGAATAATTAATTATTAATTTATATGATAAGAAAATATTTATTTTATGTGGATATTAATGAAGGAATTAGTGCTGATGTGTTTTATCAATATTTTGTTGGAATGGAGGTGTGGAAAATCATCCGTATGTGGATTTTGGACATTTTTTGTTTAGAATTTGGAAAAACTTTCTTCTGCAAAGTTATAGAGAATTAAATTTTCTATGGAAAGGACATAGGATTCGTATTTTTCTGATAAAAGGACTATTTATTATGAATTATTGAAGTTCTGGAATAATTAATTTTTGGGGTTATAATTTGTTTTTTAAGAAAAACGTTTTTCAAATGTGGGTGGGACCCACTGGTGGTGGCTGATGAATTTGGTCAAGGGGTGGGTGGGAATTTTTTTAAATAAAATATTATTTTATTAAATTTTCTACTTTGGCGTTCTAAGCATTTTCTTATAAATAGGGTGCTGAATTAGAATTTGAAAATCACACTAGAATCTGAAGTTTTCTCTTTCTATAATATTGAGCGTATTTTTGTGAGTATTTAGATACATTGAGTGTTACTATTTAGTGCAAGTTTCCTTCAGTATTATATCCGATATTCCAATCAGAAGCACTGTTCTTTTGAGGTAAGGGATGTTATTTTTGTATAAATGATGTTATTGCTTTCAATATCATTTCATCGAAATATTGGTAAGAATTTTATTATAAAATTTTTACCTTTTTCGTC
The DNA here is from genome assembly GCA_020205555.1 of Panax stipuleanatus. Lineage (NCBI taxonomy): Eukaryota > Viridiplantae > Streptophyta > Magnoliopsida > Apiales > Araliaceae > Panax > Panax stipuleanatus. Next base: position 42,344,392 of record CM035116.1, on the reverse strand, counting down.
AGGGTTACTATTCACGTATACGGCACTATTCACGTATACGACACTATTCACGAATATGGTACTATTCACGAAGTATAATTTTTCTTATGAAATCTTTACCTTTTCATGTCGGGGTTACTATTCACGTATACGACACTATTCACGAATACGATACTATTCACCGAAAAATTTAATTTTCTTTTCTTTGTCCAAGTTGGCTATTATGGATCCTATCTTTGATTGGATCCAAGTTTTGATCTTCATTCTTGAATTTTGCCTCCACAAATAATTATGATGGAGTATTTTTGAACTTGGATAAACTGATTTACGAATCCTTAATCTTTGTCCTTTATCTCACTGGATTTGTTCTTTAAAATATTTTTCATCATCTTCAGTCTTAAATGGTGATACAAAAGAATATCTTTGGCCTGTAGTTCAAAGATGGATGATTATTTGATGAATATCTTTGGCCTGTAGTGCAAAGATGAATGATTACCTGATGAATATCTTTGACCTGTAGTGAAAAGATTGACAGGTATTGAGATGAACATGACCAACTGGTGATATAAATGAATATCTTTGGCCTGTAGTGCAAAGATGAATATTTGATTCAAGATATATATTGATTGATGTTACAGGGATAAAATATTGATTATGGACTTTCAAATCATAGAAGATAGTAGACATTATTTCCTACTTAACTTTTCTGATGCATTGTTATTTTCGCTGTAGTTGTTGATCTAAAATTTGTTGTCCATAATATTTTATCTGATTTGTTGAAGACAAACGATAAATTGTTCTTTATTATCTTAGTCATAATATTCTTTACTGGGCTAGTTGAGCTCACCCTTTTCATCTATTGTCCTCTTCAAGGAAATGAGAATTTCGCAGGGACTAGTCGGGGGACAGAGTAATGGTTCGAGTTAGAGCAGTAGTAGTCCTCACTATTTTTATAAAATAGTGTGATAATAATTATAATGAGGACTTAGTTTGATTATTTATATTTTCTACATATTTGTATTTACACTTACAGTTGTGTGGTCTTATTTTGCACGACCATGTGATATAAAAGTTTGTATTTGGATTCTGTACCATGTATTTGGCGACCCAGAATGGGTTGGGTGGAATGGACCTATTCTGGGGGCGTCACACCTAAGATGCTAAACAGGGTCTAATCACTACTGATATATGTTTATAGGTGTTAATAGTGTAACAGATGATGTTTAACTTATAAATGGAACTCCATAGATAATAATGACATAATCGATTAAGTGTTCTGATTTAGTATGATACTATACATGGTATGACTGTATAGTTAGGTTAAAGACTGAACTTATGTGTTGATTGTATATATAAGATAAAGTATAATGTTAAACTATATGACTAATGGATATCATATATACGTAAATATATTACGATAGGAGTTCGAAGTGTTGATAAGCTTATATTGGTAATCTACTCTTAAGGCAAGTATCCTAAACCCTTGCATTACTTTATTCAACGGATATTGTAAGCAAGTATTCTACTCTTATTGAACATGTATTGAGCTTGTACTTTTATTCATTGTACGAGTAAGCTATTCGAATTACGATTCATGTCTTATGACTTGTTGCTTCATAGCTAAGATAAAGTCGATTATATTCTTCAAACTTTAATATCAAGTATTGAACTTATAAAGAGTGGTCTATGCCATTTGATTCGGCTAGACCTATATCATGATTAGAAAGCTATCCAAACCAATTGATTGGTGCAGAATCTTATAATGACTGAGATGAACAACCTTCTTTGAAGGGAAACTATATATTGTCGGGAGACCGACACGCGCAGTTGAGTACGATTAAATGTTATGCATAATGTTGGGTACTTTAGGCTGATCACCTGTTGTACTTATTTTATTGGATTATCAGTATATTTCTGTTAATTCTAGTAGAAGTTCATAGTCTTTAGTGACTGCATAGTATTCATTGTTTTAAAATCTTAAATTGGCTTAGTATTAAATATTATTGATATCCTTCTGTCCTTGGCGACTGTTGTTGAGAACTATTAATACTTCATATTATACTTGAACTATCCTTATTGATATACCCCTTTGGGATTTGAAAACTATATTACTCATCCTTATTACTATATTATTTGCTGAGCAAACTTGTTGCTCATTCTTGCTTTTCCTAAAACATTTCAGTTAAGGCAGAGCAGGGCGGACCTTCGGGAGTCGATAAGGACAAGGGCAAGGCTACCGACTAGCTAGTCCCTTTATGTTCTAGAGATTCTTGTGTTGTATTATGAAAACTATGATAATGTATTAAGATTGATTTAGAACTATGTTTAAACTTAAGTAGGGTTATGTAATAAGTCTTTATTTGATATTATTATGTAATCTATTAAGTATTGTAGGTTGCGAGACTTGGGGGAATAAATATAATAAATCATTGTATATTATTCTAGATTATCCGCTGTGATTGTATGATTTTAGTTATTATTGTTAGATAGTGACCCACTGAATTCGAGGTATTGTGGCCCAAATTTGGGGGTGTCACAAAAAAGGCCACAGAATGATCTAGGCCAAACTAGAATGTAAAAAGTTAATATATACAGTTGGTATATATATATATATATATATATATATATATATATATATTACAGCAATATAAAGGCCACGAAGTAGAAATCCAGGCCCAAATAAGTCAGATTATATATATATATATATATATAGTTATATATATAAAAGCAGTAAACTACCACAAATTTGACATCAGGCTTTACAGAATTGAAAAGTTAGTATATATACAGTTAAATATATACAAAAAAACCAAACCCAAACTGGGACGATAACCCAGTCCGACGAAGTTGCTATAAACGTATATATATATATATATATATATATATATTTATATATATATATAAGCTAATAAAAGCGACGGATCGTCAATCCGGGTTGTAAAAATGCAAGAAAACGTGTAAATGTACTAAAATGTACAAAAACATAATCAAAAACGGCCACAGAACTGAGTTTCGGGCATAATCAGAAAATAAAACTTAACGTGAAAGTGTATAAATACGCAAAGAAGTAGTATGAACTTTCGGATCGTAAAAATACTCACAATGGACTGCTACACGGGCTTTTTGCCACTTGGTAGGCTTCAAACCTCCGTTTCCACCGGTTAATTTTTGGTATGTGATAGTATATGAGTATACCTTCGTATTAGAGGAATAAAATTTGGGTTTGGAGTAAAAGAATATGGCTGAGAAACGAAACGGACAGAGGTTCAGAGCGTTTTTGAATTACTAAACGAGCTGGGGGTGCACTCATATATATAGACCCGGTGGAAGCAGGCCCGCGGTAGCCGCGGGTCTACCTGCAGCTCCACGTGGCAGGGCCCACGTGGCGGGTTCTATTGCATTGAAGTACGTGCACTCCGAGCAATGTGAGGTCAGATTCAAAACTTTCTAACTTTTGATCAGAGCGTCCGTTTGAGGCGTGCTATACCTTTTTGAAAAGCCCTCGCCGAGCGTGTCGCAATGCCATGGGATTAAAGTTTTTTCGAGTTCAAGAATATGGGTTCATAACCAGGTCTTCGTTTCCCCGCAGTTTATCCGTTGAGCTGTCTTGCGATGTTTCCACTCGGAATCAATGTTATGGTTCTTTCTGACCTTGATGGCATCAATTCGGCTTAAGTTTGACCTAATCGGCTTTAAGTTAGTGACATAACTATTTTGCCCCTCCCAGGGTCGCCCTCAGTGCTGGCATGGCCCTTTGGCAGATTTCCCGAGGTTTTCTTCGAGGTTTGGATCCTAGCCGATTATATTTGTCCTCAGGGTTGACTCTATGGCTGACATAGTCCTTCCAGGTTTGTCTTTGGAGATGATATGAGGCTGTAGTGTTGCCTTCAAAGTTGATTTGACCTCCCGGGATGTGATCGAGGCTGACCTGTACTTCCCGGGTTAACACCGTGGATGACCTATACTTTTCGGGTTGAGACTGGGGCAGACCTGTACTTTTTAGGTTGAGACCGGGGCTGACCTGTACTTCCTGGGTTGAGATCGGGTCTGACCTATACTTCCCGGGTTGAGACGAGGCTAACCTGTACCTCTCGGGATGAGTCCAGGGCTGACATGTACCTCTCGGGATGAGACCGAGGCTGACCTGTACCTCCCGGGTTGAGATCGGGGCTGACCTGTACCACCCAGATTGAGACCGGGGCTGACCCATACTTCCTGGGATGAGATCGGGGCTGACCTGTACCTCCCGGGATGAGACCGGGGCTGACATGTACTTCCTGAGATGAGACCGGGGCTGACCTGTACTTCCCGAGATGAGACTGGGGCTGACCTGTACCTCCCGAGATGAGACCGGGGCTGATATGTACCTCCCGGGATGAGACCAGAGCTGACCTGTACTTCCTAAGTTGAGATCGGGGCTGACATGTACTTCACGGGATGAGACCGGGGCTGACCTATACCTCTTAGGATGAGACTGGGGCTGACCTGTACCTCCTGGGATGAGATAAGGGCTGACCTGTACCTCCCAGGATGAGACCAAGGCTGACTTGTAACTCTCGAGTTGAGACCGGGGCTGACTTGTACTTCCCGGTTTGAGACCGGGGCTTACATGTACTTCCCGGGTTGAGATCGGGGCTGACCTTTACTTCCCGGGATCAGACTGGGGCTTACCTGTACCTTCCGGGATGAGACTGGGGCTGACATGTACCTCCCGGGTTGAGACCGGGGATGACCTGTACTTCCCAAGTTGAGACCGGTGCTGACCTGTACTTCCCGGGTTGAGACCGGGGTTGAATTTACAACCCGGTATTGAGACCGAGGTTGAATTGACATCCAAGTATTGAGACCGGGGTTGAATTGACATCACGATATTGAGACCGGGGTTGAATTGACATCTCGGTATTGAGCCGGGGGTTGAGCTGGCATCCCGGTATTGAGACCGGGACTGAGCTGGCATCTCGGTATTGAGTTCGGGGTTGAATTGACTTCCCTGTATTGAGACCGGGGTTGAACTGGCATCCCGGTATTGAGACCGGGGTTGAACTGACTGTCTTGCCCTCCTGCAGGGTTAGTAACAGGAGCACAAAATCTCGATTATCTACAACAGAACTAAAGAAAATTCCGAGTGTCTACATATATGACAGTAAGTTAAAAATTAGAGACAATTCAACATCAAGTAACTCTGGTGGCCAATCTGGTAGTGCGCCAACATCAGATTACAAGGTAATTTTTCACTCAATTATCAGAAAATCAAGAGAAAGAAAAGGTTAACCATAATGCAAGTCTATATCCCTCCAAGATCAGTCAGCTAAATAAAGAAGATCAAAGGTTAAAAGGGCAAGAAAGGTGGAATGCTAAAATTCCTAGAAGATTTAGCCAGCGAAAAAATCGCTTGAGGGAATGCAAATTCTCAAAGAAGAAAGATCAAACAACCTCCAAAAGAGACCGAAAATTTCCCCTCTTAACAATTCAAATGAAAAGATGCTACACTTTCTGATAAGCGAATGAAAGATTACTGAGTTGCTGCCTCCTATAAATCCTGAGATGAAAAGTTATGATTCCACCAAGATATGTCTCTACCATTCTAACTCACCTGAACATGCAACTGAGGAATGTTGGTCTCTAAAGCATAAAATCCAAGATCTCATTAGAAATGGAGAGCTAAAGATAGAAGTACACATGGCCAGAAAAGGCGAAAGGGAAATAAAGAGCTTAAGATGTCCACTCGAGACAGGCAGTTCAAAGGAGGTAAAGGTTATGAGCACCAATCCTGGCAGAACACAAGGTGGATTGATCCTAATATTGGGAGTGACAGAGGAGACAAGAGAGTCCCCCAAGGAAATTTATCCACCATCATCAAACATCTTGTTGCCAAAAGTTAGCAACCACATTCCTGATTTTACTCTTCGAGATGATGAGGAGGAAATACTGATCCTTCCCAGTGCAGAAAAAGCCAACAATGGAAGTTCCTTGCGAGAAATACAACAACAGTTCGAGAGAGATTTCATAGTTAAATCCTCTCAAGCCCATGAGAAAGGTGAAGGAACAGATGGAGAAAAAGGTGGTGAAGTTGTCTAGGAAGCCAACCCATCAAGGAATCAAGAGTTCATCCTTTTTTGCGACAAGTCCAGTTTAAGCCTCCATAAGGGATATGCTAAATCAAGAGGTGATCAAGTTATGATAGTAATTGAAGATATTCATGATCAAAAGGTAACCTCTATCGTGAGCCTTGAAGCAACATAACCACTTACAACTAGACTATCAGGCCTCAGCTAGCCAAGAAGACGTAGATCCAGAGGATAAATTTACGAGTTCCAGGAGATATGGGACGATATCACTTTCTTAGCATTATGTATTTTACTTTCCAAGTATTTTTTTTTAAAACCAATCAGGTCTAGTCAGTTTGAGCCTAAACTACGAAAGACCTGATCTCCCCCATCTACGTGAGTACATAGGCAGCCATCTATGGTGCGATCTAATCCACAATAAAAAACCAAATACTAAACATTTAAACCCAAAATCTAACCCACCCAAAGACCAGTCTCAAGACACCAAAATCAAACCTGAAAAGCCTACACCCAAGAAAAAACCCTTAAGGTCAGCGACCTTTATTGAGAAGACCTAATGGCACCTCAATGTCATTCCATCAAATATGGCACAAGTCCCAAAAAGGAAGAGACAGTGATATATCAAGACAACCAGTCACAGGGATGAAATGGCAATCATCATAAGATGAAACCTGTCAGCAACTCATCACTCCTGAAGTATAAGAAAACTTGATCTCCTTTGACCTACAGAAGCACATGGGCTACCATCGTGGCAAAGTCTATCTTATACCCGACGAACTGTTCCCTGAAAAAAAAACCACAAGCCAAACCTTACAGATCAAACTAAGCCCAGTTGAAGCAATAAAATCACTAACCAAGCTGAACTCTTAAGTCCAATTCAGTGGAGTCCGAAGGCCTCTCGACATCAATCCTCGATGTTGAAATAACAACACAGCGATATATCAAGCATGATCATCAGCAAGGACCTTCAAAGAGCTCCCTTAATCTAAAACCTTCATCAAATTAGAAGAAGAAAATCATCAAAGACAATGGAGCCTACAAGTTAAACTGAGGATTGGGGCAAACCAAATGTAAAAGCTCTATTACCTGTTCACCATGTGGGTCATGAGGTAAAAGACTCTTGCGATCTCGACATCTTATTAACCTATCTGTCAAACATACAAAGTGATTACCCTAGATGACAAGCAAGGCTGTGGCAATTTCAGAATAAAAAATAACCGATATTGGGACCCTTACAACAAATAAGACTGGGGCAATTATAGAAGCAGCGATAACTCAAACACTGGGGTATTCATCGACCATCCTAAAAAGAAAAATGCACCAGTAGGCACAATCAGCATGGCCCGTTATCATCAAAGGGACCCTCATATCATTTCACTAGCAATTCGGTATAATCAATTGGTCTTTTCCAATTATAATTTTCTTATAATACATCGATCCACATATGAGGTACGACTCTTTCATCTTTTTATGTGCTTTTAATTCCCATTTACATGCATTAACGATAATATACATGTTAAGTATAGATAAATCTTGCATTAAAATCTTAAAAAAAAGGTTTCAAAAAAGAGATTTTGTTTAATTTATTACGAATTGGATTAATATCGATGAGCATCCATGGAGCAAGAATCACGGGAACGATCAAAAAATTAAAACTTTTCAAAATTCTAGTTCAAAGTGCTGTTTGGAGTAGAATTGACCTCATATGCGTGTCTGCACTTTGCAGTTACCTCGACTCTTAGTTGTGGGGTATGAGCTATGGCAATAGCAATGACAATTAATGAGAAGATAAAAGATAGGTAGCGGACAGCCTAATATCTTGAATCGTGGTCTGGGTTACTCGGGTAATTAAGCCTGAGAGGTGTCTGTCGACGTCAGGAAAATTTTGGGTTCCCTTTTCCTAAGTGTTTCTGCCGTTTATGTTTTCTATTTTGTTTTGTTTGATCTGAATGGTGAATTTTTAGGAAAAGGCCGACATATAATGTCGATGATTTGAAAAGTTTAATTTTATTGGTCTGAATTAGACAGAGCCGCCAGTTAGTATAAGTTAAAATGGTTGTACCAACTCAGCCGAGTTTTGAAAGGTTTTGCAATATGGCCCAATTACTAGACTCTGTTTAATTGGTCTTGGAAACCGAGATTTCATAGAGTTCAGGGGCTTGATTAAGCGAGGAGAAAGTGTTAGGCACCCCCCAACTTCCGTGAAACATGATTACCGCGCTTTTCATTCCCTAATCTTTGTGTATGTGTGTGTGTCCTTTGCAGTTAATTGAGCTTAAGTGCTTTATTTGAAAGTGGTGTTGTGCTTCGTTGGACCTATATACAAAGGGTTTGATTTATTGAAAAGTCCATTTTTAGACAAGAATATGAAAATGATGTTTTGAAAATCAGTTTTCAAACCCTTTCGCTCGCATAGGAATTGAAGCTCTTTGATACTTTCATTTTTATTCCATATTCGGCTTTATTTGATTTTATTCTCGAGATGCAAAGCATCCTCGACAAAATAATATTTATATATATATATATATAAGTGTCGGGCTCTTTATGGGCATGAAAGCCATCAAAGTGTGCCCAGACACCACACATAGGATTTTCATTATTACGGGGACCTTAAATCTGGATAACCGTTTTAAGGTCCTATATTTACAATTACAAAATTTGCAAGCTGGCTGTACAACTCAACCAGGTCCATCATGGGAACCGGATCTAGATCCATGAGTTGAATTGTAGTTCCTGTAGCTCCTAGGCTCATAGGAAATCAAATAAACAACCTGTATAATGAATATATTTCAATGAAATGCAAAACTATACTAGACGTCGTGAAATGAAATATTCATTAGTCAAATCTTCGTACGCGCATAGCTCATAGCTTCCAATTTCCTCTAGATACAAATCTATGGTCACGTGGTCGCTAAATATTTATAAAAAAACTAGAAAGAAAACTAGATATGTACAGATCTTAGCCATTCTAGCTTCCATGTTTAAGTTTTATAACTTTTGAACCGGTTAAAAGCTAGATCTGACTAGATCCAGTACAGATCTAATCAATACTGCTCAAATATTGACTATTTACAAGAAATAAATGGTAAAAAACTCAGATTTGATGAATATTGACCGTTAAAAACGTATATATATTGTTTATATACGTATTAGAGTAAGCGAAGAAAATAGATCTGAAGAAATCTTACAGTATATAGCGAAAATAGCTCTCGAACAGCCTTTGCCTCCCCAATACTCATTTTCCACCGGTTAAAATTTGATATGTTATAGTATATATGTGTATGAACGTTTACAAAGAGATTTTTACAAGAATCGGAGTACGTATGAGCCTCCGTTTGACCTTTCTAACATCTATTTCTCTCATCGCAACCCTTTCTTCTTCTCTCTCTTCTTCTATAAGCTAAAGGGAGAGGGGATATATATAGACCCCGATGGCCGCAGGTCCACCTGCGGCAGCCACGGGTCTACCTGTGATTGTTTATGGTGGGCCCGAGCTGGTGGGCCCTGCTGTCTCAAAGTACATGCACTCCGACCAACGCGTTGTCTGCTTGAACCTTCATAACCTATAATCCGGGAATCTGATGGAGGCATGATATACCTTTTCTGAAAGCCTTTTCTGAGAGCTACACAATGACATGAGGCTTGACCTTTTTCGAGTCCGGGAAGATGGGTCCATGACCATATCTTCGAGTTTTCTTAGTCAGTCCATTGAGCTGTATTGCATTGTTTCCACTCGAGATTTCTAGTATGGTTCTGCATGACATTATTCATGGTAATTTGACTTGATTTGATGTTGAGTTGACAAAATTACCCTTTTGCCCTTTCGGGTTGGTTCCGGGCTTGACGTGGCCGTAGCTGTCTTTCTTGGGGTTATCTTCGGGGTTGGACTGCTGTTGACTTTTGTCTATCTTCAGGGCTATCACTGAAGTGGATTTGAAGATTCCCAAGGCTGTCTCTGGGGACATTGATTTGATGATTTCCCGGCGTTGTCTCCTGGGATTTGGTTTGCTACTTTCCCAGTGTTGTCTCCGAGGGTCTGGTTTGATGATTTCCCGGTGTTGTCTCCAGGGGTCTGGTTCGATGATTTAGTACTCCAGGGTTGTCTTTGGAGTGCTAAAAGATGCTTTTTCCCTCCTACAAGGTTAGTAACAGGAATACATAATTTTGATTGTCTACATATGCCCCTCTTTATCATGTTTATGCAATGCAATGGAATGAACAGGATAATGATTGCTAGACACTAAAAATATGATAAAATGCAAATATAATGCAATGCATGGTATGATATGTCATGAATACCATATGCCTCTGTGGGGTCAGCTGCTACAGGTTGGATTAATGCCCATTCTTTTTTTCCTGTTGGGGATGACTTTCATGGCTGATACCACAGTACCTTTCGGAATTTGATGTTGGGGTTGTTGCCAACACTCTTTTTTCCAGATACGCTCTCTGGTTTTACCTCCGCTGGGGATATTTCTCTTTTTACGAGTGACCTTGTTAGCTTGTTTGAGTATTAATCAAAACAACACACGCAAGTGCACGTGGTCAACAAGTAATATAGAGTAAGTAAAGTATCGATCCCATGGAGAATTATTTAACAAGAATTACCAAACACTAACCCGTAATCAACTTAATCTTATTTAAACGATGGATATAGTATTTTGAATAATAATATGCAATTAAACTAATACTATCCCTAGAATGAAACTAGATAATAAAGACATGAGACTACAATTTCACCTATTATTTCATCTAAATCAATACACTTCCCGTTAAGCCAAATTAATTATCATGGGTTGTTAATCAAGAACACGAAGGTAAAATATGGCCATCTCTAGATATACCATACACAAATCAAATCAAATCCACAAATGATAGAATCAAGTTGAACACCCTAATTAACTAACTCACTATATCTTTATGTGAATTACAATTAAAGAAGGTTTAAGCGCAAGTTCTTATTAGATTACATGAGGTGCTTCGGTATATCTCTATCTTAGGCACGAATCATGAATTCCAACGTCATGTAGAACACACAAACACATGCTATTATGATCAGATCTAAACCCATAATCCGTTGCTCAATTTCATATGGGTTATCACGGTAATTGTTAGCTAGGCAATTAAGCATTTCAACACAAATCACAATAGACAATCCAATAACAACTAATAAGACTAACAAGGAAGCATATCAAAATAAATTACACAACAAGATCAATTATAATCTCAACATGGAGTTTAATTCATGATTGAAGTGTAATCTATAATCCACAACTGAATAAACATTGAAATATACAAAGACATAAGAAGAGAATTTAGGGTTTAAGATAAGCAAATCTAAATTCTCTTGCTTCAAATCTGAATCTCCAATGCTTTCCAAGAGCTTCAATCTCCAAAGATCTAATTTAGGGTTTATCTAATCTAATGGAAAAGTAGAATATCTAATGATGATATATACAAGATGATGATCCCAAAGGATGGAATACATCTATTACATACTGATATGTCTATATTTATAATTCCTAGTATGACTCCTTGTCCAAGTTATGCTCCAATTGCACTATTTAAAGAAAAAGTCAACTCTGGTCAACTTCCGAAGTGGCGCGTGTGACGCCCCCAAATCCGGGTCCCTAGAACCCCGGACCTGGTACGTTACGGTACTTCATTATCATACATATTCTATAGAATAATGCGGAATATATAAACATAAATTATTTATTTCACATAATTCTATAACATTTCTCAAGGTCTGTTAACCTTAACTGAATACATACCTTAAGTAACCAAAAAGATTTACAACATCACTTGCATATGATAACTAAATAGTTAAGAATGCATAATAATCTATTTTTTTGGAATTTTCCTTTGTCTCTATCTTTCGTCGAGCCTTCGTCTTATTCTGAAATTTGTTATTATGATATAGCAATGGTGAGCAACTACTTTGCCCAGCAAGTTTAAATTCAATGAAGATATATCATTATTGAAAGAAAAAAATAAGCTTTTGAATTTTCAACAATATAATAATTGTGTAAGAGCATAAATCAAAATTTTAATAAATGAATGACTGAACCAAAAATGTTTAATGTCAACAAGGACCATAAATAACTTTAACTAAACCTTATGGTAATGAAGGTGATTAGTCTTTCATACCTGATGAACATATGCAACATGCACTAAGTATGAATCAATAATCAGTGTAGATGTGAATAATCAACAGTAATTATTCACTACCATGCTTGAAAAATAATAACTCGAGTTTGAGTTAGGGAAAAACTTGCATGTACCGTCGATTACTGCTACGCAATCTAATTTAATCTCCTTATTAAAAAGACCTATCATTATTAAGATTGATCTTTCAATTAACATAACATACATTATCCCATAATACTATTATTTTATAAGTAAACTGTCTAACACTTAACCACATAGTCAAATATTAAATAACCTTAACACCATATGTATCCACAAGTCTAAACCTAGCACACATCGAGTCTTTAATAGTATTCAATATAGTATACTGAGTGGTTTCTCACAAACAACCAACAAATTAATTTTCATCTCGTCTACACTGTTTTCACTGTGAGTTAGATCGGTTGCTAATTCGTATATACATCCGCTCCCTGAAGGAATCGTTTAGCCCAGCTACTATACATCAACCATTAATGAGTACGACTGCACTACCTTAGACCTAACACTTAAAAATTCTTATTATAACTCAATAATCTGTTTACTATTTTAGCAAACCGAATACATTATTTCAGTAAGCCGAAACCAAATTGTTTTCCCTTCCTAACATTTTCAGTTTCCATTTCAGCAACCTGAATTGTTCAATTTAGCAAGTTGAAATACCCTTATCACAAAAATACCAAATCATCTTATTATTTTCCTATCCTTTGGCCACATATATATATATATATATATATATATATATTTCATACACAAAAATAATTTTTCTGGAATTTTTCAATTCCCTTTAGTATTTTTCAAAAATCCGTTTTTAGTTCGTAGCTTAAAAAATTAGCTACATCATGCTTAACTCCAACAATTCCCAGCTCTTGGCGAGACCTTACACGTATTAATGTGAGCTTCCAATTTAAATTTCGTGGCCATCGGATTTATAGAACTCTGGTTATAGCAATTTTTGTCAGAAAAACCCAAATATTGAAATGACCATAACTCGGTCAATTTAAGTCAGAATAAGCTCATCATTAGACAGGAGCTACTTTATATCATATACTTTAAATTCCAAAAAGGCCGTAGTTTATTTCAAAAATGAAGTTGCCAAAACTACCCCTAGCAATTTTGGGCAGATTGCTTTTTTTTGGATTTTTTTAGATTTTGACTCCTTTACTAAAAATAGTCCACACAAAAATATACAAGGATTTTATTAGTGGTTCCACTTGGATCTATTATAAGACTCATAGATCTAACTTTAAAAATTAACCACACTCAAAAATTCAAAATAGAATGAGAGATATGGTCGTTTAAATTTCATACTTCATTTTCTCAAAAATTTGATTTTCAATCTTTTGTGTTTTGTAATAAAACTTCCATATTCCCACATAATAACCAACATAACTCATCATATTACCTACTAATACATCATATACTCATGGATCTATCATGATCCATGATCTATTTCATCAAACATCACCAAACATAAGATTTAACACAATCAAGGCTAAGAAAAATTAGATTTTCTAACTTTTGAAAAACCTAGTATCTATTTCATACTTTAGATCCTCAAAAGGGTTAGATCTAAACATGAAACACTATTAAACACATAGATCTAAGGTTTTAAATCTCAAGATCATAACTTTACAAAAATTAAAACTCAAATCAAACCAAAAAGGAAATTAGACTATAAAAGTATAAACTTATTATACCTTAGATTTTCCTTCCTCTTCTTCTTCCTAAGATTGATTAGAAACTTATGAAACCAAAAGAACTCTCCCTCTCTCTCCTCTCTATGTGGTGGCCGAACTCTCCCTTTTCTCTCTCTTGGTTGCCTTATTTTGCTAGCTTAGAAAGAATGAGAGAAAAGAGAATAGAAATAAAATATTATTTGGTTTTTGGTGGGTTAATAGATATATTTGGTATATCTAATTTTAATCTCCCACACTCTTACTCTCTCTTAGTCATCATGTTAGCTTGCTTGCACACTAAAGGTTGTTTGCTCTCTTAACTTGTAAGTTTAGTAAAAGATGTTGGCTAACTAAGGAGGTGACACCTAAGTGGTTAGGTAGGGGTTAGTAAAAGTCATCATTACATTCACTCCCCTTACTCTCTTCCTTTAGTGGCCAACCAATATGGGCCTTTTGGGCCCAAGTTTTGTTTTCCTTTTATGCTCATTTAGCTTACTTAATGTCCAATAAGTCTTCTCTCCCATTGGGCTAAGTTTGGGCTTTTATTTAATTTCTTTTGAGCTTGCAATTTTCTTAGTTTTCTTATTAATTAAAATGGACCTAGGCATCCACCACCAATTAATTGGTCCACTAATATACTTGCCCTTTACATATAATATTGAGCTAGTTTAACAATTTAATTGCTCTTAAATACAATTATCTACAAGTTCAATGCTTAAATAAACAATTGGGCTTGTTTACATTACTTACCCTTCTTAGTCTATTAAATTTATTATCACTTGAACTATTACTCATTATTATTAATATATACACATTCTCATCAACCAATAATGTTAATTAATTTATATAACCCAATTAGACTTACCATATTCAAGTAAATTGAATATGCCATTAGGGTTCAATACCTTAATCAAATAACTATTAAGTCCCTACACTTGTTGAGCTTAGTTGGGGCACTCTATTTAAGGTGTTGGGCTCTCTATTTAATTTCTTGGGCTATGAATACTATTATAGTCCAATACTTTTAATTCTATCCTACCCTAATCATTTAATTAGGGTTTTTATTTCCCATATTTATAAATCAAATCCTTACTCAAATATATTTAATTTCTTAACACAATTAGACTTGTTTTTTCTTTAGGTTATAAAATTACTTATTTGAGATGTATAAAATAAATCTCTTAGATTAGGTCATTATTATATATAGTTAAAATACTAGGATAATTAAATAAAGATAACCCTTGAGGCTATTTAATTCAAATATCTCATTTATATATTAGGTCACCAAACTTTATAGGTATCGTAATACATTATCCTTAATATTCATTCAAGTACATATAAATTCATTTCTAGGATTTTAGAATTTTGTAACCCATATTTTCTCTATTCTCATTCAAATAGTAAACCATATAGGTTTTACTTGAAATTTTTAATTAAATTCTCAAATTCCCATCTAGGTTTTATTCTTTATCCTTTATTTTAATCATTTAAAATCTTATAAATTTTTGGGTTGTCACATTCTTCCTCCCTTATAAGGATTTCATCCCCGGAATCACTATTTACTAAAAATTGGTTTTAAATATAACCTTTATCTGATTTCATGCTCAATTTAATGAATACATACAGCTTCCTTCTGTGTGGAGCTCTTCTATCATCACACTCTTTCATGACTTCTCTCTAAGGAGTAAAAAAAACTTTTCATATCATGCTGAGTGGCCATATAGACCATGAACTTTTATTTTTTAATTTTGAAAAGGTTTTAACAGAAATTCATCTGTAAACCGACATACTTATGGGCACAGTGGGTGATCAGCCCGTTATACCCTGCATTGATCAATGCTACATGCTGGAATGACATTCGCGTTCATCATAACCGTCTTTGGTGCATAAATATTTCCCAATTTAGGGATGTTCATACTCAGTTTGGAGTCCAAATCAAAATAATATGGTTCAGGATAAATTCTCAAAGAGATACTTGAATTTTCATAAATATTTGTCAAGCTAAATGAAATAGCTTAGACATATACTAATAATTCGAATATCAATCGAAACATGTGTCTGGCCAAATTTAATTGGCACTTGACTTTCTTTAAAATTCTAAAAGTTATTTTATGACGTCATGATACCGCACTGTATTTACAGTCCGTTTGAGGATTCTATCATTTTTGTGACTTTGTCATATTACATCATACCATAGTGGGCTGATGATCCTTAGATCACATCCGACACTAGGCAATACTGCATTAATGACTCTATCATTTTTATCATCTTTGCACCAGGTTCTATGATGCATTAATAATATATAAAATATATTTTGATATTTTAAATTATTTTTGTCTAGCCAAAATAATTAGCATATACTCTTCTTTAAATAGTTCAAAACTATTGAAAAATCATTTTTGGTGTTATCATGCCTCAATAGGTAACGACGTGTTACTGGTTCGAATTCCACTTCTACACAATTATAACCATGTGTTGCTGATAATAAAAATTCATTTATATTTTTAAAGGCACATCACTGCGAATTTAGCTTGATGTCAAAAATTTGAAGTCTAGCATAGCTAGAAGATTTGGAATACCTATACTTCCTCCATCAACTTCAATTTCTCCAATGATCCATTGCTTAATAATTCTATCTATTTTTATCATACTTAAAACTTACTACACTAAAAATCCTCAATTCTTAATCCATAACTTTTTTATACCTAGTATAGTTCATCAAGCATACCACACGTTATGAGTTCAGGAACTTTTCACAATAATACGAGTTTAGGAACTTATCCTAGAAATACGTAGTTCAAGAACCAATCAGGAACTGTTCATATGCTTAGGGGTTCAAAAACATACCATACGATTGTGAGTCAAAAACTTACCATAAGTATGAGTTTTAAGAACTCGCACCTAATCTTATATTATCTACCTATCCGTTATACACATGAGAAAAGAATCACCTTCTCAACATACATATAGCGAATAGCACGACACTAACATTTCAATGATTATCAATGTGATAAACTAAATAGTCGTTAGACCAAGCACAAAACCCCCGCCCATACAAAGTTTGTACAACTCAGCTATCACATGAGTCTTCAATTAAAATCCCCCACAATCCTAGCTTTCTCTTTGCTTAATACGAATTTTATTTAATCCGTATCCCATCATCTATAACTCTTTCCTGAGTTTTCATAGTACAATTTCATAGTACAATAGTCGTACATCAATTTTGCTATAAAGTTTTCAATCAAACGATTGATCATTTGTCCTCATATGACCTTATTAGATCACGTTGTGATCTCTTATAATCGTGTTATATTACAATTCTTTTCTATCTTTGGATCGTTTTATTTTACGGTCTTCTTATCTTTCACTTTAATCATATATTATGATTTTATTTAAGATTTTCATCTTTATTTCTAGAGTTAGGTAACTCTGGATTCTTATCTTTATAACTTTTTGAGATTCTTCTTTGAATCTTATTTATCTTATTCTTATCTAAATGATGAATTTCTTGAATCCATCTCTTATCACTTAAACTCTATTTGAGTTTATTTCTTATCCTCATCTCTGCGGTTATAGCCTAAGGTAAACTTTCCTAAGGTTTATAACCTACAGCTCTGATACCAACCCTTGGCGCCCCCAAATCCGGGTTCCTAGAATCCCGGACCTGGTACGTTACGGTACTTCATTATCATACATATTCTATAAACTAATACGGAATATATAAACATAAATTATTTAGTTCACATGATTCTATAACATTTCCTAAGGTCTGTTAACCTTAACTAAATACATACATTAAGTAACTAAAAAGATTTACAACATCACTTGCATATGATAACTAAATAGTTATGAATAATAATCTACTCTTTGAATTTGCCTTTGTCTTTGTCTTTCGTCGAGCCTTCGTCTTAATCTAAAATTTGTTATTATGATATAGCAATGGTGAGCAACTACTTTTCTCAGCAAGTTTAAATTCAATGAAGATATATCATAATTGAAAGAAATAATAAGCTTTTGAATTTTCAACAATATAATATTTGTGTAAGAGCATAAATCAAAATTTCAATAAATGAATGACTGAACCAAAAATGTTTAATGTCATCAGGGACCATAAATAACTTTAACTGAACCTTATGGTAATGAAGGTGATCAGCCTTTCATACCTGATGAACATATGCAACATGCACTAAGTGCAAATCAATAATCAGTGTAGATGTGAATAATCAACAATAATTATTCACTACCATGCTTGAAAAATAATAACTTGAGTTTGAGCTAGGGAAAAACTTGCATGTACCGTCGATTATTGCTACGAAATATAATTTAATCTCCATATTGAAAAGACCTATCATTAGTAAGATTGATCTTTCGATTAGCATAACATACATTCTCCCATAATACTATTACTTTATAAGTAAACTATCTAACACTTAACCACATAGTCAAATATTAGATAACCTTAACACCATACGTATTCACAAGTCTAAACCTAGCACACATCGAGTCTTTAATAGTATTCAATATAGTATACTGAGTGGTTTCACACAAACAACCAACAAATTAGTTTCTGTCTCGTTTACACTATTTTCACAATGAGTTAGATCGGTTGCTAATTCGTATATACCTCCGCTGCCTGAAGGAATCGTTTAGCCCAGCTACTATACATCAAACATTAAAGAGTACGAATGCACTACCTTAGACTTAACACTTATAAGTTCTTATTATAACTCTGTAATCTATTTACTATTTCAGCAAACCGAATACATTATTTCAGTAAGCCAAAACCAAACTGTCTTCCCTTCCTAACATTTTCAGTTTCTATTTCAGCAACCTGAATTGTTCAATTCAGCAAGCTGAAATACCCTTATCAAGAAAATACCAAATCACCTTATTATTTTTCTATCCTTTGGCCACATATATATACATATATTTCATATACAAAAATAATTTTTTTGGAATTTTTTAATTCTCTTTAGTATTTTTCAAAAATTCGTTTTTAATTCGTAGTTTAAGAAATTAGCTACATCATGCTTAACTCCAACAATTCCCAGCTCTTGGAGAGATCTTACACGTATTAACATGAGCTTCCAGTTTAAATATTGTGGCCATCGGAGTTATAGAACTCCGGTTATAGCGATTTTCGTCGAAAAAACTGAAATATTGAAATGACCATAACTCGGTCAATTTTAGTCGGAATAAGCTCATCTTTGGACAGAGCTACTTTCTATCATATACTTTCATTTCCCAAAAGGCCGAAATTTATTTCAATAATTAAATTGCCAAAACTACCCTGAGCAGTTTTGTGCAGATTGCTTTTTGGCATTTTTCAAATTTTGACTCCTTTACTAAAAACAGTCCACACAGAAATCCACAAGGAATTTCTCAGTGATTCCACTTGGATCTGTTAGAAGACTCATAGATCTAACTCTAGAAATTGATCACACTCAAAAATTCAAATTAGAATGAGAGATATGATCATTTGAATTTCATACTTCATTTTCTCAAGAATCAGATTTTCAATCTTTTGTATTTTGTAAGAAAACTTTCATATTCCCACATAATAACCAACATAACTCATCATATTAGCTACTAATACCTCATATACTCATGGATCTACCATGATCCATGATATATTTCATCAAACATCACCAAACACAAGATTAAACACAATCAAGGCTAAGAAAAATTAGGTTTTTTAACTTTTGAAAAACCTAGTATGTATTTCATACTTTAGATCTAACTTTTAATCCTCAAAAGGGTTAGATCTACACATGAAACACTATTAAACACATAGATCTAAGATTTTAAATCTCAAGATCATAACTTTACAAAAATCAAAACTTAAATCAAACCAAAAAGAAAATTAGACTATATAAGTAGGAATCTTGTTATATCTTAGATTTTCCATC
This sequence comes from Panax stipuleanatus, assembly GCA_020205555.1. Taxonomy (NCBI): domain Eukaryota; kingdom Viridiplantae; phylum Streptophyta; class Magnoliopsida; order Apiales; family Araliaceae; genus Panax; species Panax stipuleanatus. Next base: position 42,324,571 of record CM035116.1, on the reverse strand, counting down.
CTCTTCTTCTTCCAAATATTGATTAGGAACTTATGAAACCACAAGAACTTTCCCCCTCTCTCCTCTTTATGTGGTGGCCAAACTCTCCCCTTTCTCTCTCTTGGTTGCCTTATTTTGCTAGCTTAGAAAGAATGAGAGGAAAGAGAAAAGAGAGGAAAAAAAAAGAAAGGAAATATTATTTGGTTTTTGGTGGGTTAATAGATATATATTTGGTATATCTAATTTTAATCTCCCACACTCTTACTTTCTCTTAGTCATCATGTTAGCTTGCTTGCACACTAAAGGTTGCTCGCTCTCTTGGGTTAACTTGTAAGTTTAGCAAAAGATGTTGGCTAACTAAGGAGATGACACGTAAGTGGTTAGGTAGCAGTTAGTAAAAGCCATCATTACATTCACTCCCCTTACTCTCTTTCTTAAGTGGCCAACCAATATGGGCCTTTTGAGCCCAAGTTTTGTTTTCTTTTTATGCTCATTTAGCTTACTTAATGTCTAATAAGTCTTCTCTCCCATTGGGCTAAGTTTGGGCTTTTATTTAATTTCTTTTGGGCTTGCAATTTTCTTAGCTTGCTTACTAATTAAAATGGACTTGGGCTTCCACCACCAATTAATTGTGTCACTAATATACTTGCCCTTTAAATCAAATTATCTACAAGTTCAATACTTAAATAAATAATTGGGCTTGTTTACATTATTTACCCTTCTTAGTCCATTAAATTTATTATCACTTGAACTATTACTCATTATTATTGATATATACACATTCTCATCAACCAATAATGTTAATTAATTTATATAATCCAATTAGACTTACCATATTCAAGTAAATTGAATATGTCATTAGGGTTCAATACCTTAATCAAATAACTATTAAGTCCCTACACTTGTTGGGCTTAGTTGGGCCACTCTATTTAAGGTGCTGGGCTCTCTAATTATTTTATTGGACAATGAATACTATTATAGTCCAATACTTTTAATTCTATCCTACCCTAATCATTTAACTAGGGTTTTCATTTTCCATATTTGTAAATTAAATCCTTACTCAAATATATTTAATTTCTTAACCCAATTAGACTTGCTTTATTTTAGGTTATAAAATTAATTATTTGAGGTGTATAAAATAAATCTCTTAGATTAGGTCACTAGTATATAGTTAAAATACTAGGACAATTAAATAAAGATAACCCTTGAGGTTATTTAATTCAAATACCTAATTTATATATTAGGTCACCAAACTTTATAGGTATTGTAATACCTTATCCTTAATATTCCTTCAAGTACATATAAATTCATTTCTAGAGTTTTGGAATTTTGTAACCCATATTTTCTTTATTCTCATTCAAATAGTAAACCATATAGGTTTTAATTGAAAATTTTAATTAAATCCTCAAATTCTCATCTAGGTTTTATTCTTTATCTTTTATTTTAATCATTTAAAATTTTATAAATTTTCGGGCTGTCACAGCGCGGCCGCGCTAAAAATAGCCTAGAGGTTGGCGTGGCCGCGCTCAAGTAGCGGATAGCATTTTCTTGCACTAAGGAAGATCGCGGGCGCGCTCAAAATGAACTAGAAATTGGCGCGGCTGGGCCCTAGATTTTCTGTTTCAGTGTCCTCTTGTAAAACAACCATAACTTCTGATCCGGGAGGAGTTATGGAGCCTGCCACATATCAAATCGAAGATATCGACGAGATCTACAACTTTTATTTTTTGAGAATTGTGAAATAATGGACGGACGAAGACCAAAATTGGGAAGGAAGTGACTGTTGTGTAGTGGCAACCCAAAACATTGAAGTTCAACGTCCGTTGGTACAGAGGTTATAACTATTGCATCCTAACTCTGATTGGGATGATTCAATTGTTGGGTTTGTACGAAAACGTGACAAAATCAAATTACAAAAATTAGCTGAGTATAATATATCAGAGTTTAAAATTTTCTACAAAACCATCATCTGGATCATCCTTTATGCAAATTATTAATTTAAAACGATAAATAAGAAGTTATGGAATCATATCCTTGTAGAACGAAGCTTCCACAGGTACGAGTTCAACTCCTTATTCTTCGTGATCTCCTTAATTTTCGGGTTAGATTCCTTCCTTAGATCAACATTAGCCACCCAAGTGTTTGGCCTCTAGAGGTGATCCACCAAGGAAGATGAATTATCAAGAAGGAGGGTGGTTGGCTTAGTTTTCTATCCTCTATAGAAAAGGAGTACTCTTCAACAATTGGAATTTCATCATCTAATATCTATTATAAAACTCCTCTTATATAGATATTGGTCAACCCTTCTAATCCTATTAAACATGGGATTTCATTTAATTAATTAAACTCTTTTAATTAATTTATGCTTCCCACCACATTGGGAATAATTAATTAAATTTATTTAATTAATTTGCCTCCTAATCTTATTAGGAATAAATGAGAGTACTAATATTAAATTAATTACTAAACTCCTTTAGAAATTAAAATAATAATAATTGTAATAATATTAATAAGTCTCCTCTTATTAATTTATATTTAATATTTCCAAAATATCAAATAATAAACATTAAGCTATTTAATTTATTCTATCACCATATATTAAATTAATTATACTTAATACATTATTACGATTATGCCATTACCTTCTTAAATAATTATTCTTCCTTTTATGGTATGACCCTTTAGGTTCTCCATATTAAACCGGTTGTGAAACAATCAATTAGAACAATTTTAATCTTATTTAAATAAATAAATTAAACTAATAATCTATTTAAATAAATAATATTTATTCTATAATAGGGATAAGCCTCCCTAGCGATCAACGACTTTTCAGATAATATAAATTTCAACATTAATCATAAAAGAACCTGTGAGTAAATAGTTACCGTACAATTCAATCCTTCCACCGTACAATGTTTCAATTAAATATAAGACATGGATTTACTGTCAAGTCTTATTTTATTCAATTATATGTATTTCGATTAGAAAATGCACAACTCCAAATAATGCAAACTAGAAACTCCTTTCTAATTTCATTCCACCTTGGCCAAGGATTCCTGAGTTGTCATTTAACGAATCACATAGGAAATATCTCCTCTTTTACTAGAGGTGATAGATTCTTTATTGATCATTCATTATCTCCATATGTAACTCATTATACCCAAGCATACCCTTTTATATACCCTAAAGGGCTTTAAGGAATAAGTCAAAGTATAATTCATTACATACAAGATACTATGATGATCTCAAGTCCAAGGATCACTTGTACTACTATCACATTAGGAATTCCTATTGACAGGCGAGTAAAACTCTATTAGATATTCCATAGCGAGTCACGTTTAGTGAACTTATTCTCTAATAAGCACCTACATACTTGCTTTAGTGTCTCCACACAAATGATCATGGGATCAATCATCCTCATCCAATGAGCAAGCAACATATGTACCAATCTATCCGGATTTACTAATTTCCTTTTTAGTAATCCCACGATTGGGAACTATTTTAGTTTTAAAGATTTCTAAGAATTTAGAACTCATTAGCATGATCATCATTATGATTCTAAAAGCATTTCTTAAAACTATAGGTTATTTACATATTATAAAAACAGTCCGTGTAGATAATTAAATGCCTTTAATAAATGAATATTTTTATTAATAAATAAATAAGATTGTCTCCAAAGTATATGCTTTATCATTACACATGATTGGCTTGTATGCATACTACTTTCAATCTCCCACTTGCACTAAAGCCAATTGCCATGGTATCTCATACCAACTTCTCTAACTGACGATCAAACTGCTGTTGTGTTATAGCTTTAGTAAATGGATATGCAATGTTATCTTGAGAGTCTATATGCTCCTCTTTCAATGATTTCTTTAATCAAAGTGCCGCAACACATGTTTAGATTCAAGATGAGACTTAGGAACTATTCTTAGTTCTGTAATGAACTTTTCATCCGAAACCTCAACTTGCAGCTTCACTTACTATTATATACTTTGTCTTTGTCACTAAAGCAGCAACCTTTTGTTGTTTGGAACCTTTTCAATTCACTACACCATCTTTCAAGGTAACGACTTACCCTAAAGTGGATTTGATATCGTCTTGGTCAGTCTAAAAACTCGAGTCTATTTAGCACTCTAGTTTAATTTAGACTCATCATGTGATATGATGACATCCTTAGTGTCAGTTAAGTACTTTAAGATGTTTATTACTGTCTCACAGTGATCTTCTCCAGAATATGACTGATCAACATCAATTCTCGTATATTTCATTGCATACATAATAGTAGCTCATGCGATCTCTCTTTTATTGAGGATAATTTTAGAGAGATGCACTCCATGGCTCATCATTATGAGACACCTTTTGGAGTTTGCCATGCTAAATGCCTTTAGCATCTAATGAATATACGTTTCCTTGGGTTTAGCCGAACATCCTTTTAAATATATCAATAAAGATTTATATCCCCAATGTGGGATGTTCCACCCAAATCATTCATGGAGGAATGTTTAGACAACTTTGTTTTGATCGATTTTAGCATAGAAATTTCATTCCCTATTAGTAATATATCATCAACATATAATACAAGGAATGAAATAGCGCTCCCACTAATCTTCCTGTACACACATGGTTCATCCTCATTTTTGATAAAATCAAACTCTTTGATTATCTCATCAAAATGAATGTTTCATCTACGAGAATCTTGCTTCAATCCATGACTGGATTGTTGTAGCACATATACATGATTTGCTTCAACCATTGAAACAAAAACCTATCTGGTTGTATCATACATACATTCTCCTCTAATAATGTATATTTGAGGAAGGACGTCTCCACGTCCATTTTGCCAGATTAAGCAATAATAAGCTGCAATCGCAAGTAAAATCCAAATAGACTTGAGCATAGCTTCAAAATCTATTTTAAATTTTATGGTCATCTACCATTTCTCCGAGTCTTTATTACTCATAGTCTGTTCGTAATTCAATGGATCATCATCATCCATGATGTGTACCTCATCGTCATCCTCTATGACGAATCCATACCTTTCAGGTATCTTCGGTACCTTTCCAGATTTACGAATAGGGTGTTGTACAGTAGGTGTCTCTACTTGGACAGGTTCATCCACTTGATCTGTAGTGGTTTATGGTTCTTGAATTTCTTCAAGATCTATTTTTCTCCCACTAGCCCCTTCAAGGATAAACTCATTTTCCAAGAAGGCAACGTGTTTCGCAACAAACACCTTTTGTTCAGTAGGATTGTAGAAATAGTATCCCAAACATTCTTTAGGATATCCACAAATGTGCACTTATCAGATCTTGTCCCAAGCTTATCATTTTGAAACCTTTTCACATAAGCTGGACATCCCCAAATCTTAACATGCTTAAGACTAGGTTTCCTCCCTGTCCACATCTCATATGGAGTCTTGGGGACGAATTTAGTGGAGACCTTATTTAGTAGACATGTAGCCGTTTCTAGGGTAATAAAATTGGAAGATCGATAAAACTCATCATGGAACGAACCATGTCCAACAATGTTCGATTTCTCCTTTTAGATGCTCCATTTAATTGTGGTGTACCTTGTGGAGTCTATTGTGAAATTATACCATTTTCTTTGAGACAATCGAGAAACTCACCCGGATCATCCTTTATGCAAATTATTAATTTAAAACGATAAATAAGAAGTTATGAAATCATACCCTTGTAGAACGAAGCTTCCACAGGTACGAGTTCAACTCCTTGTTCTTCGTGATCTCCTTGAATTTTCGGGTTAGATTCCTTCCTTTGATCAACGTTAGCCACCCAAGTGTTTGGCCTCTAGAGGTGCTCCACCTTTACACGTTAACACGTTAAACATCTCGAAATAAACTCTGCGATCTCTCTTTTCATATTGCTCCACCAAAATGTATGTCGAAGATCACGATACATTTTGGTCCTCCCAGGATGGATTGCAAATGGTGTGTTGTGTGCCTCCATCATGATTCTATGCTTCAAGTCGGAATCGTTAGGAACACAAAGTCTGGAGTTGACTCGAAGTATTCCTTCTTAATCGATTCCTACTTCTGGAATGGCACCTTCTTGCACCTTCTTCTTCATCTTCATCAGCTCCGGATCCGTAGCTTGAGTAGCTTTAACTTTATCAATCAAAGCTGGTTCTACGCGTATACTTGACATCATCACACTCGTTCCCGCATATGATCTTCTACTCAACGCGTAAGCTACCACGTTCGCTTTTCCAAGATGGTATTGGATGGTATGATCGTAATCTTTCAACAGCTCAAGCCAACGTCGTTGCCGCATGTTGAGTTCCTTCTGAGTGAAGAAATATTTAAGGCTCTTATGATCTGTATAAATCTCCACTTTCTCTCCGTACAGGTAATGTCTCCAGATCTTCAACGCGAAAACGACTGCTGCTAACTCTAAATCATGAGTAGGATAATTCCTCTCATATTCTTTGAGTTGTCGCGAGGCATAGGCTATGACTTTCCCATGTTGCATGAGAACACATCCTAACCCTTTGCCCGAAGCATCGCTGTAGATAACAAATCCATCCGAACTAGATGGTATTGTCAGAACAGGTGCCGAGATAAGTCTTCTCTTGAGCTCTTGGAAGCTCTTCTCGCATTCCTCGCTCCAAACGAATTTTGTATCTTTTCGAGTCAACTGAGTTAATGGAGTAGCGATTCGAGAACATTCCTCTACGAACCTCCGATAATACCCAGCTAAGCCCAGAAAGCTTTTTACTTCGGTCACCGACTTAGGTTGCTCCCAGCTTTGTATTGCTTTAATCTTCGTTGGGTCAACAGATACTCCACGTTTCGATACCACGTGCACAAGAAATGCTACTTCCTCAAGCCAGAACTCGCATTTCTTCAGCTTGGCTTATAGCTTGTTCTCACGAAGCTTTTGAAGTACCAGCTTCAAGTGGTGCTCATGATCTTCACGGCTTTTAGAATAGATGAGGATGTCATCAATAAAGACACCAATGAACTGATCCAAATATTCCTTAAATACACGGTTCATCACATCCATGAAAGCAGCAGGAGCATTAATCAATCCAAAAGACATGACTAAGAACTCATAATGCCCGTACCGAGTTCTCAAGGCAGTCTTCGAAATATCCTCAGTTTTAATCTTCAGCTGATGATATCCAGAACGAAGATCGATCTTTGAAAAGAGTTGTGCTCCTTGCAACTGGTCGAACAGGTCATCAATACGAGGTAGCGGATACCTATTCTTGATGGTGACATGGTTCAATTCCCCGATCTCCGCCAGAGATCATATCCCTAAGCTCTGATACCAACTGTGACGCCCCCAGAATAGGTCCAGTCAACCCAACCCATTCTGAGTCGCCAAATACATGGTACATAATTCAAATACAATCTTTATATCACACGGTCGTGCAAAATACGACCACACAACTGTGAGTGTCAATACAAATATGTAAAAAATATTAATATTCAAACTAAGTCCTCATTACAATTATTATCACACTATTTATCAGAAATAGTGAGGACTACTACTGCTCTAACTCGGACCATCACTCTGTCGCCCGACTAGTTCTCGCGACATTCTCATTTTCTGAAGAGGACAATAGATGAAAAGGGTGAGCTCAACTAGCCCAGTAAAGAATATTATGACTAAGATAATGAAAAATAAATTATCGTTAGTCTTCAATAATTCAGATAAAATATTATTAACAATAAGTTTTAGATCAATATTTGCAGCGAAAATAACCATTCATTAGAAGAGTTAAGTAGAGAATGAAGTATACTATTTTCTATGATTTAAAAGTTCATCATTAATATTTTATCCCTGTAACATCAATCAATATACATCTCGAATCAAATATTCATCTTTGCACTACGGCCAAAGATATTCATTTGTATCACCAGTGGTCATGTTCATCTCAACACCTGTCATCTTTGCACTACGGCCAAAGATATTCATCAGGTAATCATTCATCTTTGCTCTACAGGCCAAAGATATTCAGTTATATCACCACTTAGGACTGAGGATGATGAAAAACATTTTAAAGAACGAATCCAGTGGGATAAAAGACAAAGATTAAGGATTCGTATTTTAGTTTATCTAATTCAAAAATACTTTGTAATAATCAATTATAGAGCAAAATTCAAGAATAAAGCTCAAAACTTAGATCCAATCAAAGATAGGAACCTTAACAAGCAACTTGGACAAATAGAAGAAAATTTAATTTTTCCATGAATAGTGCCGTATACGTGAATAGTAACTCTGACGGAAAAAGTAAGAATTTCATAATAAAATCCATGCCAATATTTTGGTATAATGTTATTGAAAAGAATAACATCTTTTACGAAAGAAAATAACATTCCTTACCTCAAAATAATAGTACTTTTTACTGGAATATCGGATATATGGCTGAAAAAAACTTGCGCTGAATAGCAACACTCAAAGTATCTAAATACTCACAAAAATACGCTCGATATTATAGAGAGAGAAAACTTCTGATTCTGGTGTGATTTTCAATTCTAACCTAAGCACCCTATTTATAGGAAAAGCTTAGGATGCCAAAGTAGACTTTTTAATAAAATAATATTTTTTTAAAATTCCAGCCGCCTCAGCCGCCTCAAAAGCCATCAGCCACCAGTGGGGCCCACCACCCATTAAAAAAAAATTATTTTTTGAAACTTCAATAATTTATAATAAATAGCCCTTTTGTCAAAAAAAACAAATTCTATGTCCTTTTCATAGAAAATTTAATTCTCTACAACTTTGTAGAAGGATGTTTTTCCAAATTCCAAACATAAATTATGCGAAATCCATAAACGGATGATTTTTCACACCAAAATACTGATAAAAACACATCAGCACTAATTCCTTCTTTTATATCCACAAAATAAATATTTTATTATCGTATAAATCAATAATTAATTATTCATAAATAACCAGGTCGTTCCCAGGAAAGAGGGGGCCTTCCGATAAAGACTTCTCCTTACTGGCGCGCAATTAAATAACCGCTCCTAGACAGAACTTCCTTAGACATTGTCAATAATGCTATCTAATAATATTATTCAAATAATATGAATTATTGAGTTGATAATGTGAAATACTGTGCAGTGACAATTATTGAATCAATCATATAAAATAGCAACGTAGCAATTATTGATATAAAATATCAACTTAGCAATTATTGAACCAATAAAATATCATGCAATTATTGAATCAATAATATAAAATATTGAACAGTAATTACTGTAACAATAATTGAGTAAGTGCCTTCTTACGGAAGAATCAATAATTCGAAATACTGTGCAATACCGTGTGCTACTGTGCACAACGCGTATTACTGTATTTTTATCACCGGGTATTTCAACAGTTTAACCGTAACAGTTTTACCGTTATTTATAAAAAAAGTTATTTCTGTCGCTTTCTATATCCGACAGTTATTCCGTTGTAGGGCCCACAAATAGCTGCGCCGTCGTACGAATATTCCCCGACAACAAGAATATTTTACAACCACTTGCTCATTTTGAAATATTTGCACATTTCACCCATAACTTTTTACATTTATCAAATCAACACCTTACTATTTCGAAATAATATATAAAGAAAATTAAATCTTTATTAATAAAAGTTGGGGTCTTACAACCTCCCCTCCTTATGAAATTTCGTCCTCAAAATTGACGTACGTACCTGGTATGTCGAAAAGGTGAGGATACCTCGCTTTCATTTTTGATTCCAACTCCCAGGTCATTTCCTCAATAGCATGGTTTCTCCACAAAACTTTTACTTGAGGTATAATTTTTGAGCGTAGGACATGCTCCTTCCTATCCAAGATCTTGGCAGGTACCTCCTCGTACGTTAAATCTTCAGCTATCTCATCCGGTTCTAACTTAATAATGTGGTTTGGATCTTTCACATATTTACGCAACACGGATATGTGAAAAACATTATGATCACGAGACATGCTTGGAGGTAAAGCGAGTCTATAGGCTACATTTTCTACTCGGTCAAGGATCTCAAATGGACCAATGAATCGTGGGTTGAGATTTCCTCTCTTCCTGAATCTCGTAACTCCTTTCCATGGAGCAACACATAACAATACACGATCCCCAATATTAAATTCCACGTCCTTTTGATGAAGATCGGCATAACTCTTTTGTCGATCTTGTGCGGTTTGTATCCGTTGCCGGATCATTTGGATCTTTTCCGTAGTCATACGTACTAACTCCTGTCCCAACAATGTTGCTTCACCCACCTCATCCCAGCATACTGGAGAACGACACTTTCTCCCATACAACCTTTCGAATGGAGCTACGCCTATACTTGCTTGATAACTGTTATTGTAGGAGAATTCCACCAATGGTAAGTACTTATCCCAACTCTCTTTGAAGTCTAGAACACAGAGTCTCAATAGATCTTCAAGAGTTTGAATAATCCTTTTTGATTGTCCGTCTATTTGAGGATGATAAGCCGAACTGAATCGTAAATCCGTGCCCATAGCTTTCTACAAACTGATCTAAAATTGTGAAGTGAATCTTGGGTCACGATCCAAAACTATGGATACTGGCATGCCATGCAATCTCACAATCTCATTCACGTACATATGAGCAAGACGTTCAAGGGAAAAAGTCTCTCGTATCGGCAAGAAATGAGCAGACTTGGTTAATCTATCAACAATTACCCAAATCGCATCTATGCCTTGAGAAACCTTGGGAAGACCCGTAACGAAATCCATCGTAATGTGTTCCCACTTCCATTTTGGAATCTCCAGTGGTTTCAATGGACCCTTCGTCACTTGATGCTCCGCCTTTACACGTTGACACGTTAAACATCTCGAAACAAACTCCGCGATCTCTCTTTTCATATTGCTCCACCAAAGTGTATGTCGAAGATCACGATACATTTTGGTACTCCCAGGATGGATTGCAAATGGTGTGTTGTGTGCCTCCATCATGATTCTATGCTTCAAGCAGGAATCGTTAGGAACACAAAGTCTGGAGTTGACTCGAAGTATTCCCTCTTCACAGATTCCTGCTTCTGGAATGGCACCTTCTTCTTCATCTTCATCAGCTCTGGATCCGTAGCTTGAGTAGCTTTAACTTTATCAATCAAACGATGTCCGGATTGTATTTCCTTGCCTTTTCATACCAATAGTAGCTCACACAGTTCCCAAGCATATGATTTACAAAATGAACACAAAATGCATAAAAAGCAACTACGAAACATAGGTTTAAGCAACTAATTCAAGTAATAGATACCGGATAAGTAGGTATAAAACCGACTTATCAAATTCCCCCAAACTTGAACTTTTGCTTGTCCCCAAGCAACACATATGATGTAATGTAATAAACTAAATAAAATATAATCTACTCTAAATGCCAACGAAATCCAAATACCAGGCAGATATGAAGCTCACAAGAATTGCCTTAGAGAAACTACAAAATCTTCAAACAGAGAATCCAAACAAGAACAAGGCCATAATGCATATTATTCTGCAAATCAAAACTTGTCATCATTGTTGTAGTGTGTGTGTTTAGCAATCATTAAACTTGGTACAAAATAAATACTTCACATAATATGCTTCTTAGAGGGAAAATATAGTTTCAACTCAAGAAAGGCAATAAACAAATTAAGCTCCAACCCAGACTATGCATTAACTAAGCTAAGAGTCAACAAGGGGTTTATTATACTTTAATTTACTTACGAGGGCGATATTCGCACTTTCTCGTATTTACACCTAACTATGCAATGTCTAGTTCTCTTAGGTTTTTCAGTGATACCCGTGTAGCGAGATTTCGACCAACGACTCCCAAGCCTGATGGCTTTAGGGCGCTGGGTGTAGGGACATCCCCTAGAGCGTATTTTCTCAAGTATCAAAGGCCACATAACTAACCTATCCAAAATGTTTATTCAATAATTTTTTTTCTTTTCTTCTTCTCCTTTTTATTTTTTAAATTTTTATATATATAGCATGCATCCCCATTGTTTTCCCCCAAACTTAAGCTTTTGCATCATCTAGCCATTGCTAACTGTCTACTAAATTTCTATCATTAAAACACAAATTTTCCAAAAGAAGACAAATATGTGGCCATTCAAACTGAGCAAATCGTAATGGATACTCTAAAGTGCTATTCGATTACATCAGTTTCAAACATATTAAAATTCACATCATGCTATAACTTTACAACCAAGCTTAAGTAATCAAAACTGATCAAAAATCATGTAGTTCCAATCTTATCGTACGCCAAATGAATTTCACACAAACTGAAAACTTGGATTCATGCAATATGACCCAACTAAATGCAACAATTAAAAATAAATATTTTTGAAATTTTTTGATTTTCTCAATTTATTAGATGCAACATATGAGTAAAAACTAAACTACATGCAATACACATGAACATACTAATATGCACCCTAAAGAAGAACAATCCCCCCAAACTTAAAACGAACAATGCCCTCATTATAATAAAAAGTGAAAGGCTACTCCCCTAAGTGGAATTGTCATCTCCGTTCGCCTCCTCATGATCCGATGGTGTATCAGGTAGTGGATAAGTCTGGATGGATCCAAAAGTTTGGAACTGAGCGTGGACTTCTCTAATGCCTTGGGAATTCGACCTGCAATCCCCCCAAACTTATTTAGCACTCCAATTTAGTCTTTCAGCCCTTTTTAGAAACACTTGCAGTGCGCTTTATTTTTGACTTCTATTCTGACCATTCATCCTCATAGCAATTGAATTGAATCTGAGAGGATCACAAAACAACCTATTAATACTACTATAATCTACAAAAAATTCTAATTAATATCAAAACTACAAAGAATTAAACATAGAGGGAGAAATGAGTGGATATGTAAATAAGAATTAAACAATGAGGGAAAAAGATTGGATTAGATGGGGTGCCTCCCATCGAGCGCTTGTTTTATAGTCCTTCAGCCGGACTTCTTCTTGTCAATGCTTTCCAATTCCTCTTCGATAATTTAGGAACCCTCCATCCATCAGGAGCAATGTAGCTTTTGGTAGGTTCCCCGTAGTGATAGCTATTGAAATAAAGTCACCTAGCTTGCTTTTTATAGATAAGTCCCCCATTTTGAATGTCACATAGCTAGGTGCTTCCTCCATTGTGTCTGTGATTAGCTTGGGGCATTGAGTATTGTCAAAAACAATGGGCTCTTCTTCTACCTTTTCTTCCTCGGCCCACCATGGCTTCAAAGTTGTACTAGCTCTCATGTTATAAAGAGCCTTGCCGATGACATGACTACCAAGGGGGCATGGTTTTGCAAAAATTACTGGATCCTTGATTTGTGCTGGAGAAGGCGCCTGGGGCACTAACAGAATAGGGTCATCTTCATTAGAACTTACAGATAGATCTTTGACTGCCTCATTTTCCTTATCCCCACTTGTCTCCCCTTTTTCGAACTCTTGTGGCTTATCCAGTTGTAGATTCAACTCGGGCTCTCCATCAGTCTCAGAATCTATGTCATACCACCAATTATTTTGAGGAACGTTATTTAACGCTTTGAACATTTGATCTATCTGATTCTGAAGATTTCAAATTGATATCTCTTGCTCAATCATCCTCTCCTCAGTTGACGCTATGAACTTGAACCACAAATCCTCCAATTTCGGAATCCATGTATTGAGGACCATTGGTTTAAGTATTAATGAGTTGTTCCATCTGGTTCTGAAAATTTTGGCTCGATATTTCCTTACTCATCATCATCTCCTCTTGGTTTGCTAAGAGCTTAGACATGAATTCCTTCAAATTTGACTTTTTTTCTTATGGCAATGGAGGTGGACATGAAAATTCTGGTGGATATGTTGGACTTGGAGCGCAGTATTGGTCATGATAATTATAGATCCATGAAGAATCTGGGTGATACCCCCAATCTTGATGATAATTGGGATAAGCATAGTTGTTGAGGTAATCACCCCTATACTGTACTGGTCCAAAATTTACGGTGCATTGATGACTCGGATGGTTGCCAGCACAATAATCACAAGTAATTGCTATCTTTCGAATATGTTGGGTTGCAACAATGTCCAACTTCCTCGAAAGTGTCTCAAGCTGTGTTGATAATGCTGAAATTGCATTGAGTCCTTCAATCCCTGTTTCCCTTGGTTGAGTCATTCTCGTATATGGCCATTGATAAGCAAAGTCATCCATGGTACCTGAAAAGATAGAAATATAGGAAGATAATTAAAAATAAAATGAAATAAAATATTTAAATTAAGACTAATTTGATTGAAGCTAATGTTGGCAAAAATTATTAAACTAATTCCCCGACAACGGCGCCAAAAACTTGTTGGCTTATTTGGGTATTAATCAAAACAACACACACACGCAAGTGCACGTGGTCAACATGTAATATAGATTAAGTAAAGTATCGATCCCACGGAGAATTGATTAACAAGAATTACCAAACACTAACCCATAATCAACTTAATCTTATTTAAACGATGGATATAGTATTTTGAATAATAATACACAATTAAACTAATGCTAACTATCCCTGGAATGAAACTAGATATTGAAGAAATGAGACTACAATTTCACCTATTGTTTCATTAAAATCAATACACTTTCTGTTAAGCCAAATTAATTATCATGGGTTGTTAATCAAGAACACGAAGGTAAAATATGGCCATCTCTCGATGTACCATACCCAAATCAAATCAAATCCACAAATGATAGAATCAAGTTGAACACCCTAATTAACTAACTCACTATATCTCTATGTGAATTACAATTAAAGAAGGTTTAAGCGCAAGTTCTTATTAGATTACATAAGGTGCTTTGGTATATCTTTATCCTAGGCACGAATCATAAATTCCAACGTCTTGTAGAACACACAAGATGATGATCCCAAAGTAGAATATCTAATGATGATATATACAAGATGATGATCCCAAAGGATGAAATACATCTATTACATACTGATATGTATTTATTTATTAGTCCTAGTATGACTCCTTGTCCAAGTTACGGTCTAATTGCATTATTTAATGAAAAAGTCAACTCTGGTCAATTTTCGAAGTGGCGCGACCTTGCTGAAAATAGACTAGAGTTGGGCGCGACCGCGCTCAAGTAGCAGATAGCATTTTCTTGGACCAAAGAAGAGCGCGGGCGTGCTCAAAATGAACTAGAAATGAGCGTGGTCGTGCCCTAGATTTTTTGCTTCAGTGTCCTTTGGTAAAATAACCAGATATTTTTATTAGGGAGGATTTACGGGGCCTGTCACTTGTCAAATCGAACATATCGACGAGATCTGTAACTTTTATTCTTTGAGAATTGAGAAATAATGGACGGATGAAGGTTGAATTTGGGCAGGAAGTGACTGTTGTGCAATGGCAACCCAAAACATTGAAGTTCAACGTCTGTTGGTAGAAAGGTCATAACTCTCGCATCCAAACTCCGATTGGGATGATTCAATATGTTCCAGAAAGCTAAGAAGAAGCTCTACAATAAAACCCAAGTTCCAAGCCAAGAACATGAAATGAACATGAAAGCCAAAACGATGTCCGGATTGCATTTCCTTGCCTTTTCATACCAATAGTCGCTCACACAGCTCCCAAGCATAAGATCTACAAAATGAACACAAAATACATGAAAAGTAACTACAAAACATAGGTTTAAGCAACTAATTCAAGTAATAGATACCGGATAAGTTGGTATAAAACTGACTTATCAGACCTCAGTGGGGAATCCTGGTGCTTATTCTGATGATAACTTGCACCAGTTTATATCATCGGATCCTTCCCGATGCTACATTGGGCCTGTCACCAACGATTTGGATTTCTATCCGGTTGGTGCCAATATTCTTGTTTGGGATAGGATCTTTGATGCATACTCAAACGGTAGTTTACAACGGTCGACTAAAATGATTTGATGCATACTCGAACGGTAGTTTGCAAGGTTGACCATCACCGAACCTCCTAGATGCCTACTCGAACGGTAGTTTACAACAGTCGACTGAACTGATTTGATGCCTACTCGAACGGTAGTTTGCAAGGTTGGCCATCACCGAACCTCCTCGATGCCTACTTGAACGGTAGTTTACAACGGTCGATTGTGCTGATTTAATGCCTACTCGAACAGTAGTTTACAAGGTTGACCATCACTGAACCTCCTCGATGCCTTCTCGAATGGTAGTTTAGAACGGTCTATTGAACTGATTTAATGCCTACTCAAATGGTAGTTTGCAAGGTTGATCATCACTGAACCTCCTTGATGCCTACTCGAACGGTAGTTTACAACTGTTGATTGAACTGATTTAATGCCTACTCGAACGGTAGTTTGCAGGGTCTTGAACGGTAGTTTACAATGGTCTGCTGAACTGATTTGATGTCTCAGCTCGAGATTTCATGTATAACAGATTCCATCATAGGTGTAACACCCCAAACCGCTACATGTCTGGAATGCTACACTATGCAAGCCCAAAGACTCGCAAAGCAACAATATCAATAGCGCAGCCCAAACGAAAACACAATAATAAAACTAACTTAAAACCAAACAACTTTTCATTATCAAAATTACAATAAGATTCAACAACTAAATACCGAAATCATAACTTTAAAGACACAACTCCATTAAACAAAAGTCTTATCATAACTTTAAAATATTCCTAAACTTCTTAAACAAAATATCTCCCGGTCTTCCACAAAAGTGCCACAATGCTCGGCTTTTAACACGTATCCCTGTAGAAATTGTATAAGAGTGAGCGATGAAGCCCAGCAAATGACAATCTTTACTATTTAGGTGGATTAAGTACAATTTGCAAAACACTTTTTCAAAATAACTTTTTGAATTCAATAACAGTAATAAACATAATTTTTGAAAATAATCTTTTCTTGTTCATTAACAATAGTCAATATTTACTTTTAAAACCAAAATCAATAATCACAAAACATAATTCGAAAACGATTTCAATATGTTCCAATAAACGATTTCGATATGTACAATATATTCAATGTATCTTTTAATCCACAGCCCTGATGACTAAGGTTACAGCAACCCTTTAACATGGCCCAATGGTTCGATAATGTCAATGATACGCCCCCTACTAAGGTACCTTATCATGCACGCGCCCCAAAGAGCGCCCCCCGAAGGGTATCTGTGACGCCCCCAAATCCTCGTTCCTTCGAAATCTAGGATTCGGTGCAGTCACGATACTACTAACCAAATACTAACGCGGAACTATTACATCTTTTAATCATTAGTAAAAGAAAACAACTTTGCTTATTATAATTTAGAATATAAATTCTATTCATATCCAAGATCTCGTCTTTAAATCATATTTGATGTTACAAAAATGCGGAATAATTTAAATTTTTTCAATCTCCTTTGAATAAAACCTTTTTATTGATTTCATAATTTTAAATCAATTACAAATCCTTGAATCAACTTTGTAATATGATTCATTCTATTTGAGTTATCGTATAACGTTTACAACTCGACTTGATATCCTCTATGTATTAACTAATACATCTTTACAATGCAACAATCATTAAACATCGTAAATATATATCAAGCACACTCCTAGAACCTAAACGTGGTTCAAGTAATAATCTAAACAGTATTCTTCATTGCGATACTATCTATCTTTATCAATCAAGAAGCACGAAGTCTTTATCGTAAGTCCTTAACCTACAAAAGTGGTTATTTGCAAGAGTGAGCTCGACAGCTCAGCAATTCTAACAGTTTTCATGCATCACATAACATATAACATCATAATCATTTCATGCATTTATAAGCAATTTATATTTACTACGCATGTTACTTTTCACATAACAAGTATATCATCAAAGATCAACTTTCAATCTCGTATATATCTCATATAAAGTTAATATATAAGTGTACATCATCACAGCATAATATATTTCAACTAACAGTTATTGAATTCATATATCAAATAGGAACTGAAAGACTTGCCTGATTCGTAGTTTAACAACTACGACTTAACTGCTTAAGAATATCTGCACTTCGTGTAATCCTACACAGCTATATTAACCATAGAGATCACACTCATTAGTTATATGTATCCACACATTCTCAATGTAATAATAAAGGTTACATTGTTGTTTAACTTGGTTCTTAGAACCTTCATCTCACTTTCTTATCGTATTCTTAGAATAACTATGTACGTATAAGTATACTTTAACCTTACGTACTTACTACCATTCTTCACATACACATGCCCGTCTACCACTAATCTATTTACATATAGCTAGTGTAGTCTATCTTTTGATTTAATCATTCTCATATATCATTACTAACACATAAGACCATATCAAAGCAAATATACGCTATTAACCGTCGAAGTTGGATTCAAGTATTAACATATGGTCCTACATAGCATGTATACATATTAAATGATACTTTCATGCTCGTTCAACCTTTTCACGTTTAATTTACACGATATAGGTTCTAAGTCAACATTCTAACAATTGAAGGCCACTCAAGGTCATGAACATCACAAAGTTTATCATGCTAGCTCTTTAAACACACAAAGTATTCATATAACTCATACTGGGCATGTTCATGAATATTCATACTTCATACATGTAACTATCACGATTATTAGTTTGAAAAATTGCTTTGTTTACGCTAAACTTGGTTTCATGATATGTAGTCATGGTATATATATACATGTATGATACATGAGAGAGTCCAAGTGTGCTATCACATATGTCCATAAACATCAAAATCCCAAATCTTAAGGTAACATGTTATCGTCCACGTTCAAAGCTCGCATTTTCATTAGTGAAGCTCACTAACAAAACCTAACATGTTCTTACTATCTATATATAGGTTGACATGTCCAATATGCATTTCGAAGTCATCTAAACATGCTCGCAAAATCAGAATATATACATGCTATGTATACGTCCAAGTTCAAATCTAAAACTAGAAGTTTTATTTTAAAATCATACGTTTTCCTTCCATAGTACATACTAACATGGCCATGCATGTTCATGTAGTATCAAGAACACGTACTATAAATTAATACCAAATTTCATGTATGTCTAGACCGTACAAATGCGCTTACATGGTCAAAACACACATGTTTATACAAGTATCAAAGTTCATATCGAAAACCATAAGTTTTATTTGAAAATTATGAGTTCTTCATCAATAATGTATACTATCATGCTTATGTCATGTCATGATACTCATATATACATGTTATTTAAGTGTGCATGCTTATTCTAATTAGATAACATATGCTAGCATATAACAGAACCTGTAACAGAAAATAAAACCTAGAAACTGGTCCCGGCGCAGCTGCGCAGCTCCCAAGTTCAAAACTGGCGCAGCTACACAGGGCCTTGGCCAACAAAACGTAAGCCTGGTACTGGCGCAGCTGCGCCGCTGTCCAGTTCAAAACTGGCGCAGCTGCGCAGGGCTCTGGCCAGAGGCAGACACAGGCTGCTTTGGCAGCTTAACAACCTAACTCAACTTATCTCAGCCAATTATAATCTGTATCAGCCACATAACAGTCTAAACATATCTATAAACTAGTATAGCAACTAAGGAGCAATTAACAAACATTGCTCGATCACATAATCATGGATTCCATGTTCAATTTCAAGAATCAACATCTTGACAGTAAATTTGAAGGAAGAACAAGAATGAAGAATTTTATACCTCTGCTATGCATTAAGCTAGCTCAAATTGGATTCCCAATTCTCTGAAAACTATCTTGCTATCCAACTCACAACACTCTCAATTCAATACTTAGACAAAATTCTCAGCAAATGGATTAGAGAGGAGAAGATCTATTATTTATAGAAGAATAAGAATCCAGACAATGTAAATTTTCACCAATTCAAACCAATGGGAGTAAGGATTTCATGTTGGTTATGAGGGAGTTGGTGATTAGTTGTTGAACTTCACTATTTTGCCCACTCCCCCATGATCATTGTCTATACATTGCTGAGTTTGAGAAAAATATAGAGTAGTAGGCTAGCTATTGAGTTATTCACGTGAAGAGAGGAATGGGTCTTCCAACTTGGGACAAGGCAATTTACAAAGCTCAGCACTAGCCACTTGCAAATGTAGTATATATAAAAACACTTAGGTTATATAATATATATACTCATTTCATACACTTAGGGTATAATATAGTCACAATGTACTTTTAATAAGTAACTAATATTACAATGTATCAAGTAGGGGTACATGTAGATATATCCCATTTTATTAACACCGAATATAATTCCATTGGATATTATCACATTATATTGTCTCCATTATTATTAAATTTTATTAATTCAATAATTGTTTACAATATATCCATGATATATTATTTTATTGCATACATTATCAGTTAACAATGGTTATTGATATCATTATACATCAATGTTTACCCATACACTTATTGTCACATAAACACTTACTATTATGTAACTCATATAATGCAATTAATCTTACTATATAGTTTATATATATAGTCACGTCGCACTTTACACTCCGTACAACATATAGTTAACTATCGTACGTTATACTTTTAATATCGCATGCTTGCACATTTATAAATTACTTATCTTATTAATTAATAATAACATTAATTAATCCATTTCTCATTACTCAATGGAATTATAATTTCCACACTAATTGATTAACACTTTATATGATTTATTATCACGTTAAATAAATATAAATCTTATTATATTTATAACACATTTACTCATTAATCAATATATTATCAAATAATTACTAGATACTAGTATATTATCCATAACAATAATTAATATTATAAGACAATATATCTCATTCCTCATCAAAATAATTCTGATTATATCTAAAATTAATTTCCTTATTATTATACTATCACTAGTTATAATAATAAATCAACATATTATTATAATACCAATTAATATAGATTAATTGTTTAAATCAATAATTCTTCCATCCTCGAATTAATCAATTCATTACCGAATCTATTATCGTGACACACAAGGCATATCTCACAAGCTTACATTAAGCTTATTCTCATTCTCGACACTTATTTATTTCCACCACATTACTCACCCACCACATATTCAATATACTTAGGACTATTAAGCCACAAGGTTCACACACACACACACACACACACACACACACACATATATATATATATATATATATATATATATATATTACAAATAGAATATTTAAATATTATTTATAACACTTACGGTACTATAGCAACTCAAGTTATTAAAATAACTTAGTTTCCTTTTATAAATTACACTCCTTTTGAAAATACATTAGAAATTATGTATTTAGCCATAACATAAAATATTATGTTTTCTCCAAATAAGGATATTCTTTATTAGAAAATAATTTACTTATTGTCTCAAGATATTATTCTTAATATAATATCTATTAAAAGTATGTACGGCACATGTACATATATTATTTATAGAAAATAGATAGTAAGTTTATTTTCTATTAAAATAAATTATTTCCATCAATTTATTTACATATAGCAAATATGTTTTAATATATTTATCATATTAATTAATCATACCTATTACCTCATACAAAAACATATAAGGTAATATTATTATTCAAAAATAATATTTTCTCCTTTATTAAAATAATTCAATATTAGAATTTATTTTAATATCCTTTATTAAAAATATATAATAATTATTTCTCTTTCTTTTCTATAAATTATTCCCCAAAATAATTTCTTCAAATATTAAATATTCATTTAAAATATAATGATTTCCATCTCCCTTTAATAACGTATATATATTTATTAACGTTATTCGTACAATAGACTTTCTCACATATTACAATTATAAGTAAATTAAATAAAAAATATCAACTATAATCATATATTCAATGTATATATTAATTCACCGCTTTACTTAAGTAAATTAAATATGTACTATATCATCATAGTTAATTAAGGTTCGATGTTAACATTATATTATTCCATAATATAACTCCCAACTTAAATTAACTAATATTTATTCTTATTAGTTAATTCCTTAACTGACTCATGCTTCACTATCCAAACCTATTTACGGATAGCTTAAGTGCTATTAATAACCTATATTATAAACATACTAGTTATTAATACACATACACAAGAAAATGGTGATTATACATTAAGGATATTTAATGTCACCAACTTACTATGATAAAATAATTCTATAAATTATTTAATATCGATAGAAATTTATCCACTCCCTCTATCTCCACTGAATCGTCTCTATGCTAAATAACAAATATATATTAATAATATATTTATAAATCACAAAAACATATATTACATAATCCATATTACCCTATGTAATATAATATCACATAACTCACATCACACACACATATATATATATATATATATATATATATTCTTATTCAAACCCATCTCACAGTTTAAGAATTTCATTTATTAAATCCTTATTTAATAATATCTAAAAATTCGGGTTCTTACATCCTCTCCCCCTTATAAGGATTCCGTCCTCGGAATCACCGAAACTTCCTATACTCGGTGCTATTCCGATTATTAAACATTCTCTTGAATAATTTTATTCATTCTCTTTTCAGAAGTTTTTATGATTATGACCTTCTCAATCGCATTCTACCATTTTCTCCTTTCTAAGGAACATTCTACTTACTACATTCATCATTTAGAAGAATAAGAGTCCACGATTTTTCAATAATTGGGAAGTAGTATGAATAACTCAGATTTCAAATTATGTTGAGGGGTCACACAAGACCGTGAACTTTTCCACAAGTTTACTAATGCTTCAACACAATTCTTCACATTGCAAACCAGAGTGTTTATCAATCACAAAGACTGAAAACACCCTCCACGCGTACTCTAGGTGGCCGGCCTATTGTACCACTACGTTGAGCCATAACGTAGTGTTTTGTAACGACTATATGCGTTACGTTCGGAACCATTTTCCCCGAAAACATGTTCCCTTATAGTGTTGTCCACCTCAGCTTTTCAACATTAAAATCCGCACCAGAATAATCTGGTTTGGCATAAATACACAAGAATGCTTGAATTCTATAACCTCTTTTCAACAGTCGCCTAGCCGAATCAAATAGCTTAGACTCTCATCAACAATTCAGACATCAATCGAAATAATTTAGTCAACTTCTCATAATTTGAAAGAAAATCAAAAATCATTTTATGACGTCATGATGCCACACCAACTTAACAGTACGTTTAGGATTCCGTCATTTTGTGACTTTGCCATAATACATCATACCATAATGGACTGACGATCTTACGATCACTTCCGACACTAGGTTTGATTGCATTAATGACTCCATCGTTTTACCATTCTACACCATATCAAATGATGCATATGGTCAAAATACATTTTGAAAGATTTTCAAATTTATTTTTGTCTTATCCGAAACAAATAGCTTAGACATACGAATAACGGTGTTATTTTTTTAAAACTCATTGGTTCAGTCATCTGACCCAATATTTTTCTCAAGAAAATTGAAGTGCAAACACTAGCACGAAGTCAATAAATTTTGGAAATCTAGCATAGCTAGAAGATTTAGGAAAATCCAATTTCTCCATTACTTCAATCTCTTACTACCATCAATGCTCACTATTCCAAAACTCTTATATAATATATCTATTCTCAGTACAGTTCACAAACTTACCACACCATGGAAGTTCAGGAACTTACCACAATCATATGGGTGTAGGAACTTATCCTAGTCAGACCAAAGTCGTCCATTTGCTGAGGGGTTCCACCATACGATTATGAGTTCCAAAACTTGTCATAGGCATGAGTCTTAAGAACTCGCACCTAATCTTAATATTATCTAATTACATCTTAGAAATCTCTATCTATCAAAATAAATATGAGAAAAGAATCACCTTTACGTCACATGTATAATGATACCGCGACACTAACATTCCAACGATTATCAATGTGATGCACTCAGTGCAAGCACAAAACCTCTGCCCGTACAAAAGTTTGTACAACTAAGCCATCACATGAGTCTTCAATGGAAGTCCAATACTTAACTCTATCTTACTCTATTACTTGCTCGTTACAAACTTTCTATGTTTCATCACATACAACTCCTCATGAGTTCATCTCGTACTTTTCATAGTACATTCACTTATAGCATCAAGTTATACATACGTAGTCATTACAGACTATCTATCATTTCACAGTTCAATCTGATCACGTCGTGATCATCGGTTTACCTTAGGGTTCTTTACCTATTATCAACCAAACTCCATCTGAGTTTATTCTCACTATCTTTGTCATATACATCTTATAGACATCGTCTTAACATTTTCATTACCGAAGTTAGGAAACTCCTGATTCTCGTTCTCTAGATATTTCGAGATTCTTCTTCGAATCTTCATTTAGATATATTTTAATCTTATCTTTCACTCTCTCAGGTTATAGTCTAAGGTACACTTACCTAAGGTTTATAACCTACAGCTCTGATACCAACCTGTGACGTCCCAAAATCCATGTTCCTTTAAAACCTCGGATTCGGTGCAGTCACGATACTACTAACCAAATACTAACGCGGAACTATTACATCTTTTAATCATTAGTAAAAGAAAACAACTTTTCTTATTACAATTTAGAATATAAATTCTATTCATATCCAAGATCTCGTCTTTACATCATATTCTATGTTACAAAAATACGGAATAATTTAAACTTTTTTCAATCTCCTTTGAATAAAACCTTTTTATTGATTTCATAATTTTAAATCAATTACAAATCCTTGAATCAACTTTGTAATATGATTCATTCTATTTGAGTTATCGTATAACGTTTACAACTCGACTTGATATCCTTTATGTATTAACTAATACATCTTTACAATGCAACAATCATTAAACATCGTAAATATATATCAAGCACACTCCTAGAACCTAAACGTGGTTCAAGTAATAATCTAAACAGTATTCTTCATTGCGATACTATCTATCTTTATCAATCAATAAGCACGAAGTCTTTATCGTAAGTCCTTAACCTGCAAAAGTGGTTATTTGCAAGAGTGAGCTCGACAGCTCAGCAATTCTAACAGTTTTCATGCATCACATAGCATATAACATCATACTCAGTTCATGCATTTATAAGAAATTTATATTTACTACGCATGTTACTTTTCACATAATAAATATATCATCAAAGATCAACTTTCAATCTCGTATATATCTCATATAAAGTTCATATATAAGTTTACATCATCACAGCATAATATATTTCAACTAACAGTTATTGAATTCATATATCAAATAGGAACTGAAAGACTTGCCTGATTCGTAGTTTAACAACTACGACTTAACTGCTTAAGAATATCTGCACTTCGTGTAATCCTACACAGTTATATTAACCATAGAGATCACACTCATCAGTTATATGTATCCACACATTCTCAATGTAATAATAAAGGTTACATTGTTGTCTAACTTGGTTCTTAGAACCTTCGTCTCACTTTCTTATCGTATTCTTAGAATAACTATGTACGTATAAGTATACTTTAACCATACGTACTTACTACCATTCTTCACATACACATGCCCGTCTACCACTAATCTATTTACATATAGCTAGTGTAGTCCATCTTTTGAGTTAATAATTCTCATATATCATTACTAACACATAAGACCAAATCAAAGCAAATATACGCTATTAACTGTCGAAGTCGGATTCAAGTATTAACATATGGTCCTACATAGCATGTATACATATTAAATGATACTTTTATGCTCGTTCAACCTTTTCACGTTCAATTTACACGATATAGGTTCTAAGTCAACATTCTAACAATTGAAGGCCACTCAAGGTCATGAACATCACAAAGTTTATCATGCTAGCTCTTTAAACACATAAAGTATTCATATAACTCATACTGGGCATGTTCATGAAAATTCATACTTCATACATGTAACTATCACGATTATTAGTTTGAAAACATATTTCGTTTACGCTAAACTTGGTTTCATGATATCTAGTCATGGTATATATATACATGTATGATACATGAGAGAGTCCAAGTGTGCTATCACATATGTCCATAAACATCAAAATCCCAAATCTTAAGGTAACATGTTATCGTCCACGTTCAAAGCTCGCATTTTCATTAGTGAAGCTCACTAACAAAACCTAACATGTTCATGCTATCTATATATAGGTTGACATGTCCGATATGCATTTCGAAGTCATCTAAACATGCTCACAAAATCAGAATATATACATGCTATGTATACGTCCAAGTTCAAATCTAAAACTAGAAGTTTTATTTTAAAATCATACGTTTTCCTTCCATAGTACATATTAACATGGCCATGCATGTACATGTAGTATCAAGAACACGTACTATAAGTTAATACCAAATTTCATGCATGTCTAGACCGTACAAATGCGCTTACAAGGTCAGAACACACATGTTTATACAAGTATCAAAGTTCATATCGAAAACCATAAGTTACATTTGAAAATTATGAGTTCTTCATCAATAATGTATGCTATCATGCTTATGTCATGTCATGATACTCATATATACATGTTATTTAAGTGTGCATGCTTGTTCTAATTAGATAACTTATGCTAGCATATAACAGAACCTGCAACAGAAAATAAAACCCAGAAACTGGTCCCGGCGCAACTGCACACCTCCCCAGTTCAAAACTGGCGCAGCTGCGCAAGGCCTTGGCCAACAAAACGTAATCCTGGTACTGGCGTAGCTGGCCAGTTCAAAACTGGCGCAGCTGCTCAGGGCTCTGGCCAGAGGCAGACACAGGCTTCTTCGGCAGTTTAACAACCCAACTCAACTTTTCTCAGCCAATTCGAATCTGTATCAGCCACATAACAGTCTAAACATATCTATAAACTAGTATAGCAACTAAGGAGCAACTTAACAAACATTGCTCGATCACATAATCATGGATTCCATGCTCAATTTCAAGAATCAACATCTTGACAGTAAATTTGAAGGAAGAACAAGAATGAAGAATTTTATACCTCTGCTATGCATTAAGCTAGCTCAAATTGGATTCCCAATTCTCTGAAACTATCTTGCTATCCAACTCACAACGCTCTCAATTCAATACTTAGACAAAATTCTCAACAAATGGATTAAAGAGGAAAAGAGCTATTATTTATAGAAGAATGAGAATCCAGACAATGTAAATTTCCACCAATTCAAACTAATGGGAGTAACGATTGCATGTTGGTTATGAGGGAGTTGGTGTTTAGTTGTTGAACTTCACTATTTTGCCCACTCCCCCATGATCATTGTCTATACATTGCTGAGTTTGAGAAAAATATAGAGTAGTAGGCTAGCTATTGAGTTATTCACGTGAAGAGAGGAATGGGTCTTCCAACTTGGGACAAGGCAATTTACAAAGCTCAGCACTAGCCACTTGTAAATGTAGTATATATATAAACACTTAGGTTATATAATATATATACTCATTTCATACACTTAGGGTATAATATAGTCACAATGTACTTTTAATAAGTAACTAATATTACAATGTATCAAGTAGGGGTACATGTAGATATATCCCATTTTATTAACACCGAATATAATTCCATTGGATATTATCACATTATATTGTCTCCATTATTATTAAATTTTATTAATTCAATAATTGTTTATAATATATCCATGATATATTATTTTATTGCATACATTATCAGTTAACAATGGTTATTGATATCACTATACATCAATGTTTACCCATACACTTATTGTCACATAAAAACTTACTATTATGCAACTCATATAATGCAATTAATCTTACTATATAGTTTATATATATATATAGTCACGTCGCACTTTACACTCCGTTCAACATATAGTTAACTATCATACGTTATACTTTTAATATCGCATGCTTGCACATTAATAAATTACTTATCTTATTAATTAATAATAATATTAATTAATCCATTTCTCATTACTCAATGGAATTATAATTTCCACACTAATTGATTAACACTTTATATGATTTATTATCACGTTAAATAAATATAAATCTTATTATATTTATAACTCATTTACTCATTAATCAACATATTATCAAATAATTACTAGATACTAGTATATTGTCCATAACAATAATTAATATTATAAGACAATATATCTCATTCCTCATCAAAACAATGCCGATTATATCTATAATCAATTTTCTTATTATTATATTATCACTAGTTATAATAATAAATCAACGTATTATTATAATACCAATTAATATAGATTAATTGTTTAAATCAATAATTCTTCCATCCTCGAATTAATCAATTCATTACCGAATCTATTATCGTGCCACACAAGGCATATCTCACAAGCTTACACTAAGCTTATTCTCATTCTCGACACTTATTTATTTCCACTACATTACTCACCCACCACATGTTCAATATACTTATGACTATTAAGCCACAAGGTCCACAGATATATATATATATATATATATATATATATATATATATATATATATATTACAAATAGAATATTCAAATATTATTTATAACACTTGCGGTACTATAGCAACTCAAGTTATTAAAATAACTTAGTTTTATTTTATAAATTAAACTCCTTTTGAAAATACATTAGAAATTATGTATTTAGCCATAACATAAAATATTATGTTTTCTCCAAATAAGGATATTATTTATTAGAAAATAATTTACTTATTGTCTCAAGATATTATTCTTAATATAATATCTATGAAAAGTATGTACGGCACATGTACATATATTATTTATAGAAAATAGATAGTAAGTTTATTTTCTATTAAAATAAATTATTTCCATCAATTTATTTACATATAGCAAATATATTTTAATATATTTACCATATTAATTAATTATACCTATTACCTCATACAAAAACATATAAGGTAATATTATTATTCAAAAATAACATTTCTTCCTTTATTAAAATAATTCAATATTAGAATTTATTTTAATATCCTTTATTAGAAATATATAATAATTATTTCTCTTTCTTTTCTATAAATTGTTCCCCATAACAATTTCTTCAAATATTAAATATTCATTTAAAATATAATGATTTCCATCTCCCTTTAATAACATATATATATTTATTAACGTTATTCGTACATTAGACTTTCTCACATATTATCATTATAAGTAATATATATAAAAAATATCAACTATAATCATATATTCAATATATATATTAATTCACTCCTTTACTTAAGTAAATTAAATACTGTACTATATCATCATAGTTAATTAAGGTTCGATATTAACATTATATTATTCCATAATATAACTCCCAACTTAAATTAACTAATATTTATTCTTATTAGTTAATTCCTTAACTGACTCATGCTTCACTATCCAAACCTATTCACGGATAGCTTAAGTGCTATTAATAACCTATATTATAAACATACTAGTTATTAATACATATACACATGAATATGGTGATTATACATTAAGGATATTTAATGTCACCAACTTATTATGAGAAAATAATTCTATAAATTATTTAATATCGATAGGAATTTATCCACTCCCTCTATCTCCACTGAATCGTCTCTACGCTAAATAACAAATATATATTAATAATATATTTATAAATCACAAAAACATATATTACATAATCCATATTACCCTATGTAATATAATATCACATACCTCGCATCACATATATATATATATATATATATATATATTCTTATTCGAACCCATCTCACAGTTTAAGAATTTCATTTATTAAATCCTTATTTAATAATATCTGAAAATTCGGGTTCTTACAGTATCTAAAGGTGTGCGCCTTAGTAGGTCCTAAATCGTTTCGGAACTAGCGTAAACACTAACGTTTCTGTACATAGTCGGACTGAGGTTTCTAAAAATAATTTTCTCAATATTTTCGATATTCAAAATTATACTTATTTTACATTTTCAAATCACATAATATCATTATCTAAATCAAAATTCTATTTTGATACTTGATCCAGGTTTTTAAATAAAATAGAGTAACATTTTTACTCAAATGGAAGCCGTAAATAAAGTATAGCAATTTTGAAACAATACATTTAAGCATTCGAATAATTACTAAAGCACAAATAATTATAAACGAAAATTTCAAAATACTAAATGGTTTGGAAAGTCACTTACCTCGATATCGCTGAACACAAATTTAATAGCCGAACGATTCCTAAATATAAATTTAAAATAAATAAAGGGCATAAGGATATAATTCTATTATTTATTAGCTCTCTTATTATTATTATTACTATAAGTATATTTGCAAAAATATTCTTTTAGTATTTAATCCTTTTTCAAACAAATATTACAATTATGCCAAAATAATAATCTAAATACAAAGCAATAATTAAAACTACAAAAATAACAGCAATACAAAATCCTTATTACTAACAAAATATACTAAAACATCAACTTTAACTAACAAACTAAATACAATATTTAAAATAATAACAAAACATTAAATTACGTAAGAAACATACCCGAAAATACGAGTTTCACAGACTGCACACGCACTCGAAACCAAAATTTAACTAAGGAGGTTTTATAAAAAAAAAAATCCTCCCACAACAAAGCCTTTCTCAAAATTGAAGGCCTTATTATTGGTGAATGAAATAAAAGGGCTAAGCCCTTCTATTTATAGACTTAAAAAATGGTAAATGTTTTAAATTAGATGATGTGGGACTTGGGTCATTACATTACCTCCCCATTAAAACAATTTGGCCCTCCAAATTTCCAAATCAAAAAACAAAACAAAAACAAAAAAAACACTAATATTATATGTTTAAAGAAATTTACTATTTAATTATTAAGCACATATCACAAAAGTGTTACATACCTTAATACTGATTGCCTGAAAGCTGAAACACGCGTCCTCGAGTTAGCCTTGGACTTGATATGTTTACTTCCTCCTTCCTTGCACCTCCTTTCGGTGGAGGATTCTTAGGACATTGTGCAATTTTATGACCTAACTCTCCACAATAAAAGCACGCACCCGTATTCCAATGGCATTCTTTGTCTGGGTGGTTCCTACCATATCTCCCACATTTTAATTTGTCCTCTTGGTTTACTTGATTTCCCCAAAATCTACCATTTTGGGTATATATTATTTTCGCAAGTCTCTCATGGATCGACTCTTCCCCAGAAGGTTCCTCCCTCTTTCGATTGGCATTCTTCCCATTTTCAATCTCTATTAAGCCCTTCTCAATAACCAACGCCTTATGGAGCACCGCATCATATGTGGGTAGCTCAAAAGACGCAATGCCATGCCTTATGTCGACCCGTAACCCGTCCTCTAACCTACGGGCTTTTGTCACCTCATCTGGTACTAAAGTAGATGCGTACTTAACGAGCTTCGCAAACTCGGCTTCATATACAGCAACTGTCTTGTTCCCTTGTTCTAATTTAATGAATTCCCTCTCTTTTTGTGCCCGAATCGTTCTAGGAAAATACTTGTTGGTAAATGCCTCTTTGAACATGGTCCAAGTGTAGGGTTCAGGATCTCCCTCTTCAGAATTTCCCTATTGTTTCCTTTTCTCCATAAGCCACCAATCATAAGCTCCACCCTGAAGTTGGTAAACCGCCAATGTCACCTTATTAGTTTCAGTACTCCCTAGAAAATCAAATGTCTTCTCCATTTCTTGAATCCACCTTTCAACGATAGCAGGATCCGTAGCTCCTTCGAAAATTGGCGGATTCAATCGTTTGAATTCCGTTACCATACTACGTTGACCAGACTGTTGATTCTGTACTAGCTGCGCTAAGGTATTAACGAGCTGAGCCATACCATCAGCGCCACCATTGTTGTTAGTAGGGTTATTTCCTCTAGGAGGCATGTTCTACACAATAAATTAATCCCCACTAAACAACACTATACACAGCTACTATCAAAACATATATCTAAATGAAATTTGAAATATCCAAGTTTATTTAATAAACAAAATACTATTTTATCAAAAATTCATGTTCAAAGAGTAAACTGACAACTAACAAGACAATACAAATATTTTTCACCTTATTTTATCTCACACTCCAAATTCTTAAATTTAGTCAAGACTATACTCACAGTTAATTCCCAAAATCACTCCCCATGAATTTATCCACTCCCTCTATCTCCACTAAATCATCTCTACGCTAAATAACAAATATATATTAATAATATATTTATCACAAAAACATATATTACATAGTCCATATTACCCTATGTAATATAATATCACATACCTCACATCACACACACACACACACACACACACACACACACACACATATATATATATATATATATATATATATATATATATTCTTATTCGAACCCATCTCACAGTTTAAGAATTTCATTTATTAAATCCCTATTTAATAATATCTGAAAATTCGGGTTCTTACAGTATCTAAAAATGTGCACCTTAGTACGTCCTAAATCGTTCCGGAACTAGCGTAAACACTAACGTTTCTATATATAGTCGGACTGAGGTTTCTAAAAATAATTTTTTCAATATTTTTGATATTCAAAATTATACTTATTTTATATTTTCAAATCACATAATATCATTATCTAAATCAAAATTCTATTTTGATACTTGATCCGGGTTTTTAAACAAAATAGAGTAACATTTTTATTCAAATGGAAGCCGTGAATAAAGTATAGCAATTTTTGAAACAATACATTTAGGCATCCGAATAATTACTAAAGCATAAATAATTATAAACGAAAATTTCAAAAATACTAAATAGCTTGGAAAGTCACTTACCTCGATATCGCTAAATACAAATTTAATAGCCAAACAATTCCTAAATATAAATTTAAAACAAATAAAGGGCATAAGGATATAATTCTATTATTTAACAGCTCTCTTATTATTATTATTACTATAAGTATATTTGCAAAAATATTCTTTTAGTATTTAATCCTTTTTCAAACAAATATTACAATTATGCCAAAATAATAATCTAAATACAAAGCAATAATTAAAACTACAAAAATAACAGCAATACAAAATCCTTATTACTAACAAAATATACTAAAACATCAACTTTAACTAACAAACTAAATATAATATTTAAAATAATAACAAAACATTAAATTACGTAAGAAACATACCCAAAAATACGAGTTCCACAGACTGCCCACACACTCGAAACCAAATTTTAACTAAAGAGGTTTTAAAAAAAAAAATCCTCCCACAACAAAGCCTTTCTCAAAATTGGAGGCCTTATTGTTGGTGAATGAAATAAAAGGGCTAAGCCCTTCTATTTGTAGACTTAGAAAATGGTAAATGTTTTAAATTAGATGATGTGGGACTTGGGTCATTACAATAGGTCCTTCCCGATGAGGATAGTTTTAGACAGTCGTTCTTGCCAGGTGTTTCGGATGTCATGCTGGGTTGATGTCAATGACTTGTAATGTCAAATCCGCTGATCTTGGCAGAAATAGCTTTTCAATAGTTTACATCATCGGTCTTTTCCCGATGCTACGCCGGGGTTGTAGCCAATGGTTTGCAACATCAGATGCTCTAGTCTTCACTGAAGTAATCCTTAATGGCTTATACCACACGAGCCCTTCCCGATGCTACGCTGGTGTTGTCACCAACGGTTCACACTGTCATGTATTCAGATCTTCATCTAAACAGTTTTCATCATCGTACCCCTTCTCCGATGCTATGCTGGAACTGTTACCAACGGTTTGAATCACCAGATCATTCCCCGATGCTACGCTGGAGTTGTTACCAATGGTTTACAGAAACTTTTAGACTTCGAAGTTTGACACCCTGTTTCAGGGTTTCAGGCCCTTTCCGCTCAATCGCATAGAACCTTTTTTGTTGATTTGACTTTTTGGCCTTAGGGGACTCCGCTGTGACTCAAATTTGATAGAGCTAGAGGGGGTGGGACCCACCCTAGGCTATCGTAGGTCTACTTACTGCTGTCATAGGTAGAGTCGCGGCAGACCGTGGGGGGATTTATACCCCCCATGGCCTTTAAAAATTCAGTTTCAACTTGGAACAACTGAAAAATCCAAAATTTCTCTCTCAGATCTACTGAGTTTGGGCTGCTTTTCAAGAAATCCATCACCGTACAAGCATTCTGCACAACTCTGGTAATGTTTACATCCTTTCTTTTCATGTTTTGACCGTTAGAACGTCAGTTCTCATGTAATATGAATTTAAACGTAATGTTCAAATATGTATGCATAAATGACTTGATAAAAATGAACAGACCTAGTAAGTTTGTCTATTTTACTATGCTGAGCATTTCGGTATAAATTTTTTTAATTTTTGGGATAGTCAATTGGCTACCTTTTTGGCTGATTTATTCATCCTATTTGAGGACAAATGAGTTTAGATTTTTAAATAAAAATACACATGGTAATTTAGCTGTCATGGTGAGTTTGATTTTTGATTTTTTTCATATATATAAAATGCTCATGATTTTGGGTTGGTGTGCTACTAAAAGGCCGCCTAGTCATGCTTATGTGCATGCGGATAGTCCGTTTTACAAAGGAGACTGGCAAAAAAATTTCACAAGTCTAGGCATTTAATAGGCATGCAATTTAACTCTACTGGGGAAGTATATTAAACTAATGCATGTTTTCATATGGGCTATGCATGATGCAATGATTTGAATTTAATGGCTTTAATTTTGAAGTGTACCTCACCCTTTCTGAGGCAATTTGGAGACTTTGTTCAGGTTATGGACCCAAATAGACTGAGCAGTTCTCGCCGGGTATCTGATGAGTGGGATTTATACCCGTAAATCAAATACTTTATGGCTTAAATAATTGCCTGATCTTCGTAGTTTTTATATAGTTTTATATGTTTATAGTATTATTATGCTTAACTGACGTATTGTAGGGCTTTACATGACTTTTCTAGCTCTCAAGGGATAATTTACATACACTGGCACCGCAGCGCCAATGGCTAGGCTCAATCTCGCGCCGCAGCGCCCCCTGGTCCTTGCTGAATATCCTGGCACTGCAGCGCCACAGTTCCTTTATGGACTCGCGCTGCAGCATGACCTCCGGTCTTTTGGTGCTAACGTGGAGCCGCAGTGCCACCTCCGGTGCACAGACAGAGAAGGCTTGCTTTTGACCTAGAAAAAGATAAAAACAGATATATATATATATATATATATATATATATATATATATATATATATATATATATATATATATATATATATATATATATATATATGAAGAGAGCCGGTGCATAGGATATAGAGGGGGAGACTGGGATAGAATCGGTTAGCTTAGGATAGATTAGATCGCTTTTGTACTCTCTTTCTCTCTAGTTATTAGGTAATGTTTGTAAATATAGATTAAGTAGATTAGAGAAAAGTCTGGGATTTCCTTGGAGCAACAAGAGCAGTGAGCTACAAGGATTTGAGAGCTTGAAAGGAGCGGAATGTTTGGAGACTGAAGAGCCTCGACAGAGTTTATTCTTATCCATTTATTTCCTCTAATTTTGTAATCCATAAATGTTGTCTTTATTGCTACTTATATTTTGTTCAATAGCTATGAACTGAGTATTGGCTCTAAGGTTATAATGGATCCCTTTGTTATTTAAATTGACTGTCTTATCTCTTTGGTTGGCACCATATGGTTTGGTTTAATATATTCATGCTTAATGATTCTTGCTAAGACATTAGTGATGATTTTGGTAATCTATATGATATTGAAAGAAGGATTATAGATTTACACCTAAATATATTGGCATGTGATTATGGGTTTCGACTGCATAAGTTGTGCGTAGAATAGACATATATCTGTGTGCCACGTGTGACCTAATTGAGAACTTATGCTTAAATCCTTGTTAGGTTAATTCGCATAGACATGTGTAGGATTATCACCTAGCTTGGATATTCTTTTCTGTTCTATTCCCTATCGGGTGGATCTGGAGAGGATACGTTTGTGCATACCTTGTGTGTTCTCGGTCGACAAACTGTCGTGACCATTAAGACCAAAGAGAGAAGGGTAGGAAGTTTGATGAAGCATAGCACGCCAGGTGTTCGACGGAATGCCTGTGTGGGTGAAATTATAACCTTAGCTTGTAATTCCTTCGATTACCATTCATTATCCATTTACTTGCTTTAATAATTAGTTATAACTAGTTTAACCACACTCCTATTAGTTTACTGTTCGAATAAGACTTAAGCGATACAAAGTTGGTATTTGGTAAATATTAGTGATAGTTCCTCGTGGGTACGACACTTTCCTTATCACTGTATTACTTGTTAGACCGCATATACTTGCGTGTGTTTAGTGATCGGTTTTCTGACCAACAAGTTTTTGGGACCTTTGCCAGGGAACTATTGTTCTAATATTGTCCAATATTGATTTAAATCAATTTAGTCTTAATTTGAATGTGTATATATTTCTTTTATTTGTTTGTTCTTCCTTTTTGTTTTTTAGTTTACAGGTTATGGACGATCAATGTTATCAATGGCCTTATGAGAGGACGACACAACCAAGCTCGGAAGAAGGACTTGAGCAATTACGAGTTCAAATTGCAAATGTCTTAAGGTTTTCTGACAATCTTGAGTGTCAGTCCACTCAGACTGCCGACTGTCAGGAACGAGCTGACATTGAACCGATTTCCTATCATCCAAACTGTCAGGGTTATTCAAACTCTTGGGACTACAGTCAAGAGCAATATCATGATCCGAATTACTCCTATCTGAATCAATTTGAATATCCATCTCTACCGCAGTATAAGGTGACATTCCAACCTAATGAGAGCTTTTCGGTAGACTCAACAGAAGAAGAGAAAAGGCTTGAAGAGCTCCTCACCAACTTTATAGAGAGAAATGAAGTTCGAATGGGAAGCCAAGACGCCGCATTGCAAAGCCTCAAAAATCAATTGGGATAACTTGTCAATGCCATCATAAATCCACCGCAGGGCAATCTACCGGTCATAATTGATCTCAACGATGAAGCAGTAGAGCATTGCACGGAGGATATGCAAGGAGAAGGCGATGAGTCTCACAAAGTTGTTGAGGGAGATGTCATGGTGCAAATTATCCAACCGGTGGAGTCTGAAGTTGGAGAAAAGAGGATCAATAGTGGTTGTATAGTCAAGACTAATCAACAACCGGAAACCACGGTCACGATTGTGGAAACCCTGGAGGACCCACTAGCGCACAAAGAACGCTTTCAACTTGATGAAAAAGGCGAATTAATGGATAATTCTAGTGGTGAAAGATTCTTCGTGCCGATGGGTGAAGAAAACGAGGATGATCAATCATCCATGTCTGCCACAAATTTAAAGGAATTGACAAATAGGTGGCATGAAATGGTCATTTTTGCTTATGAGTCGGATTAAGCAGCATCGGTATAGTCAAGCCGACGACTTTAAAACAAGCACTTGGTGGGGAGGCAACCCCATCTCAGTATCAATTTTCTCTATTTTTCTTTACTTATGTCTAGTTTATTTTGTGTTTTTTTCTCTTTACTATGTAAACATTGCTGCTAGTTATTGTACTGCAATGTCATATTTGATGTGCATGTTTTTGTGATTATAGGATGCAGGCAGCATGTTATTTAGTATGTTACTAGTGTATATCTTAGTTAGAAATAAGGCGTATCTAGCATGTTGTTTATTTAGCATGATATCTGTGTAATAGATGTTGGCTAATACATGGCCTTCTGTGCAAGAAATCTCAGATACAAGGCTGGCGCCGCAGCGCCAGCATATACATTGGAATTTACGCTGCAGCGCCGTGTTAAAATTCTAAATTCTCTATCTCGCGCCGCAGCGACCAGGAACAAAGGGGAACTCGCGCCGCAGCGCCAAGGGTGAGGCCAACCTACTGCCAATTCGCGTCGCGGCGCCAATCAACGAAAGGAATGCCCACGCCGCAGCGCTGGTAGCGAGTTTTGGTTTTTAAAAGCACAACTGAAGCCAGCAGTTGTGCCCATTACCTCCCATTTCTCTCGACAGTTTCGGCAGCACAAAGAACCCAACTGACCCAAAACCAAAATGTGCCTTATTTCTCCACCCCGAACCTTTGATCAATTCTACCCACAAGAGAGAAATTCATACATTCTTCCCACAAGATCCCAAGCCAGTGCACACAGCAAGAGGAGATCAGAGTAAACTAGGGTTTTTCCCCCTTTAAGGTATTTTATTTGGATTTCAGTCATTCACTAAGATATTTTGATCGAATTGTTGGGTTGGTGCTTTGTTGGTGTTTTTCTTGTTGTGTGATTTGGGCGATTTCCACTGACAGAAATCGGGAAAGAGCACTATCAAGCAAGGGCTGTTCAAATTGGATTTTCAGAACGCGCGCAAGGTGTTTGATAATTTGCCTGAGAGAGAAATTTGACTATTTTGGCTTAAAATTAGTGGGTTCAAGTGGGGATTTGCTACCTATTGCTTTAAGGGTTGCTTCTATAGAGAGTGGCATTGTTTAGGTACTGTTTTTGGTCACGCTAACTGAAAAATCTGACATGGCATCAAAGAGACAGCGACTGAGCGTCGGCGGTTCCTCGTCCATACCACCAACGGCATGGGACAACACCAAATTTGTTAACGAAGAGGCATGGAAACGATACAAAAACTCCTTTGCCACACGAAATTTAATTCCCGAAAGGGGTTTGAGGCTTGACAAAACAAAGATAGCGAGTTGTTAGCTATGATTGCGGGTCGCCAGTGGGTGCACTTCACAAAACCACCCGAATCAGCCATTGTTTCTGTGGTTCGTGAGTTCTACGCTAATGCTAGTGCCGAGGGTCTTGCTGTTGTCCAAGTCAGGGGGCGGTCAGTGGCGTTTGGAAGCCATGCCATTAATGCATTATTTGCTACGCCTGGTTTTGAGGGTAGGGACTATATGGAGCAGGGACTCCGCAGCTATGACCTCGAGGATATTGTTAGGAGGCTCTGCAAGCCTGGGACTACATGGAAGACAAATGACTTCACAGGTGAGAGGACCAATTTCCCGCATGCTGCACTCAGTCGCTTTGGGAAGGCATAGTTTAGCTTTATTTGTGCTAACATGATCCCGACTCGTCACCTGAGCAACGTGACTAAGGATGGAGCGATCCTATTATTTACCATTATCACGGGTCTGAACGTGGACATCAGAGTTCTCATACATGAGTCCATCTTGAAGGAGATCAAGAGTAACATCTCTGCGGGACTTCCACATCCATCTTTGATCACCCGGCTATGCAAGAGGTCAGGTATCCATTAGGGGCCAGAAGAGATAGCTCTGCCGCCCATGTCAGTTATTTACCATCAGACCATCTCACGTTTTGATGTGTGGGACGGGGCCGTTTCTCATGTTAGAGGCGAAGGATTCGGGCCCCCTACTGAGCCACCTCCTACAGCAGATCCCGAGCCCTCGCAGCCACCAGACGTAGGCCCAACTTCATAGGGACTACTAGCAGAGATCATGTCATCCCTCGCCCTGCTACATCAGAACTAGGGCGCTAATGCTCAGAGGCACATAGCAACGGTGGCCTTGAGGCAAGACATAGCGATGCAGTATCAGGCTGAGCTGGTCAACACGATGCAGAGCATATACATCGTGTATAGTGGCAAGGATTCTG
Organism: Panax stipuleanatus; assembly: GCA_020205555.1. Lineage (NCBI taxonomy): Eukaryota > Viridiplantae > Streptophyta > Magnoliopsida > Apiales > Araliaceae > Panax > Panax stipuleanatus. The sequence goes on along the minus strand of CM035116.1, from coordinate 42,285,095 downwards.
AGTTCACGCCATTCCAGTTCCTAGAGCCTCCTGTCTTCCCACCATACCCTCCACCATCACCACTCGCCGTAGCTGACGAGGACGCTGCTGCTGCCGAGTGACCAGACTTTAGGGAAGCCCTCTTGTTTAGATTAATATATGTTTAGCAATGAGGGCATTGCTCACCTTAAGTTTGGGGGTGTTATTGTTTATTATCTATTTTATTTCTGTCTATTGCCATGATAGGTTGCTATTTTAGTACTTTGCTTATGTTTTTATCAGGATTGTAGTGCAGTCATTTTGAACTGCGGTTTTATGTTTTGGGGTATATTATTATGGATGCCATGAACATTTTTTGTATTTTTTTATTAATTCTTTGATTATTATTAGCATGTTTGTGGTTTATAGCCATCTTTTTGGGGCTTTTACAGATGTATATGCTTGTGCCATGTTAATGGCTTTATTACCCTATTTTGAGATGCTATTATGCAAGGGTGGTATATTTATCACTAATTTTTGATCGTGGCTACTGACAGGCGCCATGTAATTATGTCTATTTCTTAGAGTCGTGTCAAGCATGTATGAGTCAGGGGTTGTTCAATCGATAAGTTGAGACTGTTATTGATCCATCCTTCTTAGCAAGCACCGACCAACTATGTTAACGAGTTATTTTTCGATTTTAGTTCGCGTGTTTATTGCTTTGAGAGTATGTTCACTCTTATAATCTTTCATTTTTACAAGGTAATAAAAGACTTAGACGCTTATACAGTTTTAGATCTTGGATTCTGGCATGTTAACAAATAAAAAAAAATTTAAAAGAAAAGATGATTGAATATCAAAAGTCTTGTGGTGGGTCGAGATGGAGCGTGAAACACACAAGCCCATAAACGCAGGACCGATGTTGAGATAGAGCATAAAATGCACTCGCCAAATAATCTTCGGATTTCGTATAGTCTAATTTGGCTTATGTTGATTACGTGGCCTTTGCTGCTCGAGTTATTAGATTCATAGGGGTGTTCCACACCTAGTGCCCTAAAGTCATTTGACTTGGGAGTCACTGATCAAAAGCTCATTAATGGGTAGCTCTGAACAGCCTAAGGTAATTAAGGACTGTCCGAGTCAGATTTTACTGTCTTCATGCTAGAGTTTTTTGATCCTTTCCTGCACTTGCGTCTTATTCTTAATGCTTGTTGAATGTTTAAGTTACGGAGTGTGCATATTGGTATTAGCAATCGACTGTGCGAACGTATTTGAGCTATGATTAATTAGGATGGTTGGTCTCCACACACACACACATAGAATGGATCGAATACAGTCTTATGCTTAAGAATGAATGAACCCTTACTAATATCTGTGTTTGCCCTATTCTCTGGGAGTAGCTATGTTCAAGCTTAGAAGCCATGATACTAGTAGACAGTTTTATTATTTTTTCGCGTATGTTTTGCTTTTGTGAGTTTTGTGTTAGATAGTTTGCTCGAGGACAAGCAAAGACTTAAGTTTGGGGGTATTTGATGAGTGGGATTTATACCCGCGAATCGGATACTTTATGGCTTAAATAGTTGCCTGATCTTCGTAGTTTGTATATAGTTTTATATGTTTATAGTATTATTATGCTTAACCGACGTATTGCAGGGCATTACAGGACTTTTCTAGCTCTCAAGGGACAATTTAAATACACTGGCGCCGCAGCATCAATGGCTAGGCTCAATCTCGTGCCGCGGCGCCCTCTGGTCCTTGTTGATGTTCTCCTGGCGTTGCAGTGCCACAGTTCCTTTATGGACTCGCGCTGCAGCGTGACCTCCGGTCTTTTGGTTCTAACATGGCGCCGCAGCGCCACCCATAAGCTGTTACCCGCGCCGTAGCGCCACCTCCGGTGCACAGACAGAGAAGGCTTACTTTTGACCTAGAAAAAGATAAAAACTGATATATATATATATATATATATATATATATATATATATATATATATATGAAGAGAGCCGGTGCATAGGAGATAGAGGGGGAGACTGGGATAGAATCGGTTAGCTTAGGATAGATTAGATCTCTTTTGTACTCTCTCTCTCTCTCTAGTTATTAGGTAACGTTTGTAAATATAGATTAAGTAGATTAGGGAAAAGTCTGGGATTTCCTTGGAGCAACAAGAGCAGTGAGCTACACGGATTTGAGTGCTTGAAAGGAGCGGAATGTTTGGAGACTGAAGAGCCTCAACAGAGTTTATTATTATCCATTTATTTCCTCTTATTTTTTAATCCATAAATGTTGTCTTTATTGCTACTTATATTTTGTTCAATAGCTATGAACTGAGTATTGGCTCTAAGGTTATAATGGAACCCTTTGTTATTTAAATTGACTGTCTTATCTCTTTGGTTGGCACCATATGGTTTGGTTTAATATATTCATGCTTAATGATTCTCGCTAAGATATTAGTGATGATTTTGGTAATCTATATGATATTGAAAGAAGGATTATAGATTTACACCTAAATATATTGGCATGTGATTATGGGTTTCGACTGCATAAGTTGTGCGTAGAATAGACATATATCTGTGTGCCACGTGTGACCTAATTGAGAACTTATGCTTAAATCCTTGTTAGGTTAATTCGCATAGACATGTGTAGGATTATCACCTAGCTTGGACGTTCTTTTCTGTTCTATTCCCTATCAGGTGGATCTGTAGAGGATACGTTTGTGCATACCTCGACAGAGGTGTACGAGAACCTGTGTGTTCTCGGTCGACAAACTGTCGTGACCATTAAGACCAAAGAGAGAAGGGTAGGAAGTTTGATGAAGCATAGCATGCCAGGTGTTCGACGGAATGCCTGTGTGGGGGTGAAATTGTAACCTTAGCTTGTAATTCCTTCGATTACCATTCATTATCCATTTACTTGCTTTAATAATTAGTTATAACTATTTTAACCACACTCCTATTAGTTTACTGTTCGAATAAGACTTAAGCGATACAAAGTTGGTATTTGGTAAATATTAGTGATAGTTCCTCGTGGGTACGACACTTTCCTTATCACTGTATTACTTGTTAGACCGCGTATACTTGCGCGTGTTTAGTGATCGATTTTTCGACCAACAGTATCTTCAGGTGTTAGGAGGAGGGCTTTTGACGTCCCTTTGCCTTGTCCGGCCCAGCAGCCTCGCCGGTTAATCGAGTCTGTGATTCATCCCATTCAGGTGGATATAATGGAGGCTATAGACGACGAGGATGATGTTCCTTTTGAGGATCCCATCCCTCCTGTTTCTAATCCTCGTAGGGAGCTTCCTGCTATTAGTGTGACAATTCCAAATTTGCTGGATGATTTGAGACAACATCCGTCTATTTATCTTCACGCGAATGAGGTAATAGCAGTTTTCATTTTTCCTTTCCTCTTTTTCCACTTTTGGGGAGATGGCTTGATCTTGATTTTGAACTTGATGCAGGTTCCCTGCTTTACTCAGCCCAGAGGGAACTGGTTCAGCATTCACTCTTTGTACCGGACCCTTCATCTGGAGTACCTGGCCGTTGTCCACTCTTGGGGCTTTGAGTCCTTCTTTTCCATTCCACCCCGTCTGTAAGGCCCCAACTTTTTATGAATAAAATTGAACTTCCTCTATATATTATTTTGAATAGTAAGGGGTTGATTTGAATAATGTGGAAAGTTATAGGTAATATGCGCAGATATTTCAAATAAGAGAGTGGTTATAAAATATTCATTGTTGTCATGGAATATTCAGTTGGTCATAGAATACTTTTGCTGTCATGGAATATTTGTACGACGGCGCAGCCATTTGTGGGCCCCATAACAGAAAATTATCGGATGAAGAAAACGCCAATAATGAGTTTTCTAAAAATAACGGCGTAGTTGTTACGGTTAACACTGTTGGAATACCCGGTGGATAAAGTAAAGTAATACGCGTTGTTGCACAGTAGCACACGGTATTGCACAGTATTTTTATATTATTGTTAATTCAATAATTGTTACTGCACAGTATTTCCCATTATCAGATCAATAATTTATATTATTTGAATAATATTATTAGATAGCATTATTGGCAATTTCTAAGGAAGTTCTGTCTAGGAGAGGTTTGGTCACCTAATTGCGCGCCAGTAAGGAGAAATCCTTATCGGAAAGCCCCCTCTTTCCTGGGAACGACCTGGTTGTCAATATTGTAGGTCTGTAATATTATTTGTGAATAATTAATTATTGATTTATATGATAAGAAAATATTTATTTTATATGGATATAAATGAAAGAATTAGTGCTGATGTGTTTTATCAGTATTTTGTCAAAATGGAGGTGTGGAAAATCATCCGTATATGAATTTCGGTCATTTTCCATTCGGAATTTAGAAAAACTTTCTTTTATAAAGTTGTAGAGAATTAAATTTCCTATAGAATGGACATAAGATTCGTATTTTTCTGATAAAAGGGCTATTTATTATGAATTATTGATGTTCTGAAATAATTGATTTTTGGGGTTATAAATGTTTTTTTAATAAAAATGTTTTTTTTATGGTGGGTCCCACTTGTGTGGGCTGATGAAATGGTCAAGGAGGTGTGCAAAAATAGGGGGTAGTCCAAGTAGAAGCGTGCATTGATGTTCTGTAGGCTAACAGAGTCAGAGGCAATAAGTCATGACATTCTTTGTGATTGGCGAACATCTTTTGCATGATCTTCTTGATATACTTGTTGGCTGCTTTGACAACACCATTCATCTCAGGACGATAGATAATGGAATTAAGATGTTTGATATGGAATTTGCTACATAATTCCTTCATCATCTGGTTGTCCAGATTCTTAGCATTATCTGATACAATCACCTCCGGCTGTCCGTATCGACAGATTACATTGTTTATGATGAAATCAATGATCACCTCCTTAGTGACTTTGGCAAAGGAGGCAGCTTCGACCCATTTGGTGAAGTAGTCGATCATGGTGAAGATAAACTGATGACCATTTCTGGCTTTGGGATCTATTGGCTCAATCACGTCCATCCCCCACATGGAAAAGGGCCATGGCGAACTTATATTATGCAGTTCGTTTAGAGGAGCATGGATGGTATTTCCATGGATTTGGCATTGATAGCATCTCTTAACGTAATCATCACAGTCGACTTTGAGGGAGATCTAGTAATGCCATGTTCTTAATATCTTTTTGGCAAGTAAAGGACCGCTCATATGGGGACCACATACTCCACCATGGGCCTCATCCATAAGTCTTTGGGCTTGGTCTTTATCTAGGCACCTTAGCAGGCCTATTCCATCATCTCTTTTGTAGAGTGCATCTCCGCTTAGGTAGAACTTCATGGCCATTCTATGGATCCGCTTACTTTCATCTTGGCTTGCCCTAGTAGGCGTAGATCCATCTCACAGATATTTTTTGATGTTCTGATACCAGGGCTGTTTGATGGGAGGTAGTTCACCAGATACTTCTCCAATGTAATTTCCATAGGCTAGTGCTTTCTGGCTTGCAAATTTAATATCAGGGATTCCTTTTCTATCGAATATGTCGATCAAGGAAGCCAGTATTGCTAATGCATCAGTGAAATCATTTCTATTTCGAGGGATATGCATGAAGGCTATTTCTTCAAAATCCATAGCCATCTTGATGACCTGTGGATGATAGGGCAGCAAATGCAATTCTTTGGTGTGATATGCTGTGACGCCCCCAAATTCAGACCGCCACAGTCTCGAATTTGGTTCGTCACGTGCAAATTCTAATAACAACTAAAATCTCAAACAATGGAATAATAGAATGATTTACATTGATATAACATAATTATTCTCGTCCCAAGTCTCGAAACTATTACTAATACACTTCATAACTTAATCCAAACATATCTTAATATATAACATTAATTAAGTCTTAATACAACATAAAGGAAACCTCCTAATATAGAATAGCACAACTACTTCATAGCCTTGCCTTTGCTCTTGTCCTGTCCAGGGGTTCCACCTTGCCCTGCCCTAACTGAAATATTTATGGGAAGCAAGAGTGAGCAACAAACTTTCCCAGCAAGTAATATGCCAATAACTGTGAACGGGTGTATATATACGGTTCTTAATCTCAAGGGTAAAACGATAATTAATAGCTCAGGAATTCAAATAAGAATGTTATGAACAAAATAAATATCAATGACTTACAAATCTACTCTGTGAAGTTAAATAAGAACCACTACGGGTTGAAAAGTTATTAAAAGATGCAAAAGTTTCAACAATTTCAAGTGAATGAATAGATATCACTGAGTGTCAATGTGGACCAAGAATTAGTAGAAGAATCTAATGAATTCAAAGTTTCAAGTTAATAAATACTGGATACTGAGTAGTCGTTAAGAACCACGAACTTCTACTAGAATCACCAAAAATATTTCTGGTAACCCAAACAAGTATAATTGCCTACCGTACCTGGTGTTATGCATAACCTATCCTACTATCATCGGCACCACGACTATATAGTTCCCCTTTTTTTTTGAGGTTTGTTCATCTCAGTCAATTTATAAGAGTCTGCACCAAGGTAATTGGTGTGGATCGCTTTCTAATTCATGATATTGGTCTAGCCGAATCAAATGGCGTAGACAATTTCAACAATGTATGTAAGAACAATTTATAAGTTCAATACTCGCAACTTAATTCAAAGAATATAATCGTGATTTAAATCAAGCTATGAAATATTAATTTATAAGACAAGAATTATTCTAGCACTTATTTACTCGTACGATCAATAATAGTACAAGCTCAACTACGTGTTCAATAAAGAGTATGGTTTGAATACTTGCTCAATAAAAAGAGTAGTCCGGATACTTGCATTTAATATGTAAATCAAATGAAGTTAGGAAACTTGCTTGATAAAAGTAGGGTAAGAACTTGCATCAAAGAGATAAGGTTTAGATACTTGCACAAAATAAAAAGTTGTGGAAGTTAAGAGACTTGCCTTATGCGTAGTTTACCAATGTAAAGCTTATCAACTCTTTTTGAATGTTATTATAACATATTTACGTAAATAGGATACCTATTAGTTACACAATTTAACAATATACATTATCTCGTACATACAATCAACACATACGTTTAAATCTTATCTTTACTATATAGTCATACCACATATAGCATCATATGGAATCATAACAGTTAATCGATTATGTCTCTACTATCTTTAGATTTTTTTTATAAGTTAAACATCTACATAGTAGGTCATTATCACATAAGATTACAACCAATACCAATCAGACTCTATTTAGCAGGTTAGAGTATTATTGTAAACCAATTATCAAAATCAGAATTTGAGCAGAATACTCAGACTAGTTACCAGCCTGGCGCAGCTGCGCCCTGGTTAAGCCTAGGGACGGCGCAACTGCGCTGTCCCCTGGCCAGACCAGGGTTGATCTTTTATTTCCTTGGTTTCATTCCTCTTTTTAGCGCAATAGAGTGTTAAACACATAACAATCATATATGTTAAGAGGTCATGGACTTCCATAGGGTCACTTTAAGTTCATGTTTATATATTATACCTTTAGTTGGATTTTCTAAAGGATTTAGACCAAATAAGGTCATTCATCTCAAGGACTACCATGCTCACCATGTACACAAATAAGATAGTCATGAAATCAGTTTAGTATGCATGCTCTTATAGACTTTCATCATATGCACATATTTAGTTTTGTTCATCCTTCGAAAACTTGTATGCATTACGTTTAAACGATTTTATGTCATGTCATATTAGATGGATACACATAGCACGTACACATGGTAAAGGTCTTTCATGCTTTTACAATTATCCTACTTCCACCTTAACATGTTAGGATTCTCGTTTAGGATTTCTAGTGAGTTACGGTCAATTGAGGACACGAAATCACAAGGTTTCTATGTTTACCATATAAACCTACGAGATATTCATATAATTTGTAATATGCATGCTTGCATGTATTTGATTCATTTACATATAGTTAATATCACTTATCACTTTTAAAACATGTCTAAATTTATGCTCGGCTAACTTTCATTGTATCTAACACAATGTGTGTACATATAGGCTAGCTTAGTGATGTTAAAAGTACTAGCATGCATGACCCAAAATATCAAAATATAGCTACACTCCAATCATGCATTTTAGTTTGTAAAACGTCCAAGTTTGGCTTTCGAAATCATTTCCAACTTAAACCATGTGTTCTAGTATATACCCAATACCTTAGACTCACATTTCATGCATATCTAGATCATACAAACATGTTTGTAAAGTCAGAACATAAACTTCATTATTATATGTCAAAGTCCATTTTAAAACTATAACTTTCATCTAGTAAACATATACTAACAAGTCAAACACATTCATGCTACATCACTAAACCTATATACACATGTTAATCATGCTCTTCTTGCATTGCTAAAGTAATACCAACATGTTAGATTTATCAGATTGTTAACAGAATTGAAAACCAAAATTGGTGCCTGGCACAGCTGCGCTGCTCTAAGCCTGGGAATCGGCGCAGCTGCGCTGCTCCGGGGCATACTCAAACAGCAGCAACTGGCACAGCTGTGCCATTTTGAACTGCAGGGGGAGCACAGCTGCGCCATACCCTTGACAGTTCAAAATAGCTACTGTAACGGCAGTTTACAAACCTAAACTCAAAAATTCTCACTTAGCATGCTCACTATCAATCACAATGTATTTCTAATATGTATAACAGCTTAGATAACAACTAACCATCATTCTCCAATTCAATTATCATACAATTCATGCATAATCAATAATCTATCAAGTTTCAAAAATGAAGAACAATGAAATGAGAGTTACCTCTGCTAAGCTTGAAATGAGTTTACTACTATATTGAACTTCCTCAATTCATAGACTCCTTACTAATACAATGTACTCACTCTATATCTTATACTTATTAGAATTTCTCAGCAAATGAAATGAATGAGGAGGGAGCCTTATTTATAGAGTCTTGAATACACAGACAATGCTATTGCCTCCCAAATCAAACCAATGGAATGAAGGATTGCCTGATTGTTAAGGGAGAGTAGTTGGTAGAGTTGGTGAATTCTACTATTTAGCCCACTCCCCATTGATGATTAGCTAGAAATGCTGAATTTGAGAAGAAGGAGTAGGCTAGCCTCTCTAACTATACACGTGAATGAGATATGCCACTTATTTTGGAACAAGGTAATTAAACCCAGCAACTTGGCAAACATGCAATACTACATACTTAGTTTTATAATACATATACATATAATACACACTTAGGTTATAATTTAATTTGAGTCATAATGTAGTTTTAATGAGGAAATAATATTATATGCAGTAAGTTTAATAAACACATGATATAATCCATGTACATTTTATACTTCCGAATATAATCTAATTGGGTATTGTCATACCACATTATCACAACCTTTATTACTTTAATTATATCTAATTATTGAAATAGTCATTACATAACAATTATTTATTTAGTTTATTATAATATTATATGAAGTACATCTTTAATGTCCTCACACATACATGTTGTCACATAGACATTATTATGTAACTTCCACAATTCCTTAAATCTTAATGTATAGTTCTCATATATTATATAGTCTTATTAAAGTGTCACCCTACACTTTATATAATGTTGTTTGACATAGTATTGCACAAGGTACACATATCATGTATTCACATAAATCCATTTGTGTAGTTCATGTGACTTACTTCATTTACCATATAGTTCCTATATTAAATAGTCATATCCCGATGTCACACTATACTTTATATTATATAGGTGTAGTTACTATACAATACGTTTAATCATCATACATCCTTGCACATTTCAATTAATAGAACAAGCATTGATCCATTATACAATTTAATTATTTATTCATTAATCTACTATCATTCATAGTAACAATTAATAAAATATTAATTATTCATTTACTCAATAATATTCTATTACTCGTAATAATAATTAATAACATTATTATATGATTAACTATCACATATATTGCACACAACAAATAATTAAATAAATATAACTCTTATAATATTCAGCAATTATTTATTCATAAATGTTTTGTTACTCACAATAACATATTGTTAATAATTACTCATTAATAGGCTATCACTAATAACAACAATTAATTAACAATGTAATATTAATTAATCCTTCACTTATTGATTTCCCTCTTGAATTAATTAAATTATCACCATTTTTATTCTCATGCCACACAAGGCATTCTACGAGTTCGTCGTCATTCTCCATATTTTCTCAATTATTATAAATTCAATTTAATATAACCGAATTACTTCTCTCATAACACATAAACATTTATATTTAAATAAATATTTATTTTTTTTATTAACATCAAAATTTATATTTATTCCTAAACTTCACAGTTCTTACATCCTCCCCCTTATAAAAATTTTGTCCTTAAAATTGATACAAGGTCACACAAATATATGGGGATAGATCCTCATCATCCTATCTTCTAATTACCACGTGGCCTCCTTGGCATAGTGGTTTCGCCAAAGCACTATCACAAAAGATATAACTTTATTCCTTAATATCTGCTCTTTCCTATCTATTATTTGGACAGGAATTCTTCATATGTCAGATTCTTCTCTACTTGAATGGGTTAATAGGGTATTACGCTCTTATAATTAGGTTTATATGATCGTAAAACAGAAACATAAAACACACCATGGATATGTTCCAATTCAAGAGGTAAGGCTACCTTGTACGCCACTTTGCCTACTCTCTTCAATACTTCAAAAGGTTTCACGAACCTCAAACTCAATTCTTCTTTCTTACCTAATCTTATCTTCCCCTTACAGGAAAACATTTAAGAAATACAACTACCGAATTTAAAATCTTGATTATAACGATGCCAATCTACGTATTTCTCATGTTGATCTTGAGTTGCTACTATTCTGGCTCTTTTTGTCTTCACATCGTCTGCTATTCGTCGTACTGAATCTGATCCTGATTAAGTCATCGTTCTCTGACCTCATCCCAATGTAGCGGTGTTCTGCATTTTCTTCTGTGGAGGGCTTCGTACGATGGCATACCGATATTCGTATGATAATTATTACTATAAGCAAATTCTACTAAGGGTAAGTGATCTTCCAAGTTACCTTTGAAATCCATTACGCAAGCTCTTCCAAAACTTTGAAGTGGAGCGCGGGTTTCGATAGGAAATAATTAACACCGATATTTCGTGTCGCAAAATGATTTCCTTAACGTATAATTTTGCTAACTGATTTAAATTGAATCGAATATTTATTGGTAGGGAGTGTGTCGTCTATTTCAATCGGTCGGCGTATTCTACAACTTCTCGTCTCATATTGACCACCAAAAGTGTCTTCGAAGATCCCGGTACGTTTTCGTGCTTCCTGGGTGAGCAAAATTATGCCAAATTACACGCCTTATGAAAATTCTTATCTCGCAATTTAGTTACGGTTGACTTTCACACTCTATCCAACAGCGTTGGACAAACTTCTATTACAAAACTTCCCTTTGGACTTTCTGGGTCCCTTCACTTCTATTTCCAATCTCTCCATCTTCCTGATTAACTCCTCTTGGCTATCAACTTGAATAATTTCTTCATTCCTTTTCCTACTTAGCGTGTCGGCTACTACGTTAGCCTTTTCTAGGTGATAGAGAATTTTGCAGTGGTAGTCTTCGATTAGTTCCAACCACCTCCTTTGTCACATGTTTAACTCCTTCTATTATGAAGATGTATTTCAGACTTTTGTGGTCCGTGGATATCTCACATTTCTCTCCGTACAAATAATATCTCCAAATCTTTAACGTAAAAACTACTGCCGCTAACTCTAAGTTGTGAGTAGGGTATCGTCTTTCGTAGTCCTTTAATTGTCGTGATGCATACGCAATGACCTAGCCATGTTGCATGAGCACACAGCCAAGTCCCTTGTGCGATGCATCACTATACACCACAAAACCTCCCGTATTATCTGGTAAGGATAATACAGGCGCCTCGCTTAATCTCCGCCCAATTAAACTTCACCGTCTTCCTCGCTAGATTGGTCTACTGGGTCGCTATCTTAGAGAAATTTGGGAAAAAAGCTTTGATAGTACACAGCTAACCCTAAGAAACTTTATACTTCCGTTAGCGTCTTCGACTGCTCCCAATTACTTACCGCCTTTACCCGTGTCTGACGTGCTCTAAAACTAACCTTCTCCATCCAAAATTGCACTTCAAAATTTTGCGTACATCTTCACCTTTCTCAACGCTTCTAATACCCTCTTTAGATGTTTAGCGTGCTCTTCCTAGATCTTGTCGTCTATTCATGGTAACAGATACCTATCCTTAATTATCACTTTATTCGACTCTCAATAGTCGATACAAAGCCTTCTCGATCCATCATTCTCCTTGACCAACAACACTAGTGCACCCCACGGGAACACACTCGGCTGAATATATCCTTTATCTAACATTTCTTGTAATTGTATTAATGAATCCTTCATTTCTTCTGGCGCCATACTTAATATTGGGCTTTTGAAATTAGTGCAGTTCCTGGTACTAAATCTATTACAAATTTGTTTTCTCTGTCTAGCGGAAGGTCGGGCAGATCGTCTGGGAATACGTCTTGAAATATTCTTTCTACTAATGTATTATTTAGTTCTACTCCCGCTTTCTTAGTATCTACAATAAAGGTGAAATAATCTACACAAACATTTCTTAACAATATCTTGGCCTGCATCATCGTAAGGTAACATAATTGCCTAAACGACAAGTTACCATAAAACACTTCCTTAGACCAATTTGGAGTCTGAAGGTTCACACTTTCTTCTGACAGTCAATTATCGTAGTATGGTAATGTAACCAGTCCATCCCTAGTATCCATCAAACTCTCCAAATGTTATCGGAATAAAGTATATGCTTATTTTATGTCCCCTAATTTATGCGCAACAATTATGGTAAACGAATTCTACGGGAATTACTTCCTTATTCGTAACTTCTATGTTCAAAGGATCTCCTAATTGTTCTTGGGTAACTTAGTCATTTCGCAATTCTTCAGACACAAAGGGACAGGTAGCACTCAAATTAGATAATATATACACATTTATATTATTGCTTAGGATATCACCTGACATTATAACTCAGAACACCATTGCATCATGTATCATAATGTTAGTCGTACGTGGCATTGGTTCACTCGATTGAGCTGGTTCGATTATCGTCAGCTTCCCGCTATGGCTTCCCTTGTTGCCGTCTTCTTTCTTCCTTCCTTTCTTTGGGCAGTTCTTAACCCGATGGTATGTTGACCTACAAGCGAAGCATCCTTCAATCTTCTTCGGGTTTAGGCAATTCAGGGAAGTATGCTCCTCCTGGCCGCAGCTATAGCAAACACCTTGTCCCTTCTAGCAATCTCCTTGATGACTCTTTCAACATTTCGGGCAAACCTTATTCTTTTTCTTGAGTCCTTCCTGGTGACTTCCCGTCGGATTATTGTTGATGTTGTTGTTGTCCCATCTTCTTTTGTTTCTGTTTCCCTCCTCGTTTGATTCCTTCTTCCAATTGCTTATATGACGATTTTCAGATCTATACGCAAAACACACTTTGGTTTTCTTCTGCCTAGGACAGTTAGGAGAAATATGGCCCTTCTCATCGTACTTATAACACACATGTTTTCCTTTCAAACAAGATCCCATGTGGTTCTTTCTACACTCCTTACAGGCTTCTACCTTCTTCTTCCGTAGTTGTCCTTCTCCTTTTACATACTTAGCCTCATTCCACTTTCTCTTGAAATTCTTACTGCGACCACTTTAACTCTCTTCCATCCTACCTTCTTTCGTCTGTCTCTTCCTAAAATCATTGATCCCTTCTTCAAAAGCACTTACTATGAGATTTACCAATGTTGTAAGGGTTCTTGATTCAATTCCCTATCTCCATTCTCCGTCGCTTGACGAGTCTCTCCTCCTTAGGGCATTGACATTTCTGTATAGAAATAAAACGGTATTATCACCTCTTTATTAAACATCTAATGATTTTTAATACTTCTTAAGATGTATAAGTTTTATTGCTATTCTCCCTTGTCATTATTTAACAAAATCTGGTCACTACGAGCACGTTTAATAAAAACATGCCACATAACACATATCACATCATATAGCATTCTGCTATTCTCATTACATACCCCTCTCGGGTACTATTAAAATTGGGGTTAGAAAGATACTCTCCTAAGATTGGGATTTACAACACTGTTCCATGTCTTTAAACATCTATTGTATCACTCGCGACACTTATTCCAATAACTACCTACTACCTTTCCTTTCGCTATGTCTGCATCTAGTAGTTACTAATCCGAAGGTCTAGAACTTCGCCTTCAACTGTTATGCCTTATTTTTCGCCTTAAAGTAACTCACACATGCCTCAATCCCGAAAGAAAACTTTTACCGTGGATTTCTGCTTGGATTTTGATTCCATCTCCCCCTAGGTTAAGGTTACTACCGTAATATGCTTAATTATAAGGGGTGTTACGGACACCACATGTACCTCACGTGGTTCCTCCTCCATGACCCTACTAGGTTTACCTATCTCTGACATCCATAATCACAAAACCAATAAACTTTATTATCATCTCCAAATAAAATATAATTTCATTGTATGGAATGAAAATATATTTCATACACTACTAGCTCTCTAAGAAACTCTACATGAGTTCTATCTCCTTCTATTCTCTAAATCTCTTCTAAGGTTATAGCCTAAGGTCTCGCTCCTAAGGTTTATTGTAAGAACTCGAATTTTCAAGAAGTTATTAAAATGAGAATTTAATAAATAAAATGCTTAAGGTATGTATTGGGTTCGAATATATATATATATATATATATATATATATATATATATATATATATGTGTGTGTGTGTGTGTGTGTGTGTGTGTGTATGTGTGTGTGTGTGTTATATGGTAGGATGTATTATGTTACATAGGGTAATATGAACTATGTAATATGTGATTTTTGTGATTAATAAATATATTATTAATATACATTTGTTATTTATCGTAGAGACAATTTAGTTGAGATAAAGGAGATGGATAAAATTTTTTATCGATATTAAATAATTTATAGAATTATTTTATCATAGTAAGATGCTGATATTAAATATGTTTAATGAATAATCACGTTTTTCTTGAATAATATATGTACTAGTGACTAGTATAATGTATTATAGGTTATTGTTAGTACTTAAGCTATCCATGGATGGATTTGGAGAGTGAAGCATGAGTTAGTTAAGGGAATTAACTAATAAGAATAAATATTGGTTAATTTAAGTTGAAAGTTATATTATGAAATAATATAATATTAAAATCTAAATCAACTATGGTGATTTAGTAAAGGGGGATTAATTCACTTGAGTAAAGGAGTGAATTAATATAGGTGTTGAAAATGTAATTATAGTTAGTACTCTCTATATATTACTTAGATGGTAATATGTGAGAGAGTCTAATGTGCGAATAACATTAATAAATATTGATTAGAAAATTAATTAATATTTGAGATATGGTAAAATGTATAGATTTAAAGAAATTGTTTTGGAGACAATTTATTGAAAGGGAAGGGAAATAAATATTATATATTTCTAATAAAGGATATTAAAATAATTTCTAAATATTGAATTATTTTAATAAAAGGAGAAAATATTATTTTGAATAATAATATTACCTTATATGTCTTTGTATGGGGTAATAGGTATGATTAATTAGTATGGTAAATAATTAAAACATATTTGCTATATGTAATAAATTGATGGAAACAATTTATCATAATAGAAAATAAACTTATTATCTATTTTCTATATATAATATATGTACATGTGCCGTAAATGTAATTATTTTAATAGATATTATATTAAGAATAATATCTTGAGACAATAAGTAAATTATTTTCTAATAAATGAATGTTTTTATTTGGAGAAAACATAATATTTTATGTTATGGTAAAATACATAATTTCTAATGTATTTTCAAGAGAGTTATTTAATGAAAGAAAACTAAGTTATTTTAATGTATTAAATAACTTAAGTTTTTATTTTATCGTAGATATTATTATTTAAATAATTAGTAGAGTAAATCTTAATTATTTTGTAAGCATAAAGGTTATACATATTATTAAGTGTATAATTAATTGAGGTAGCTTAGCATTGAAAATGCTTGAGTCACACAAACATTATTTTAAAAGAATATTAAGTATGGTGAAAGTGATAATAAGCTTAAGATTGAGCTTGTGAGAAATACCTTGTGTGACACGATAATAGATTTTATGATGAATGAATTAATTCAGGGATGGAGGAATTATTAATTAAATAATTAATTAATATTAATTGTTAATTGTTATTATAATAGTATGTTGATTTATTATTATGGTTAGTGATAGTATAATAATAAGAAAATTAATTATAAATATAATCGGAATTGTGATTATTAGATTGATGAGGAATGAGATAAATTGTCTTATAATATTGATTATTAATATGGGTAATATACCATTATCAAGTAATTATTTGATAATATGTTGATTAATGAGTAAATGATTTATAAATATAATAAGATTTATATTTATTGTGATAATTACACATTCAAATGTTAATTAATTGTTATGGAGATTTATAATTTCATTGATAGATGAAGAATGGATTAATTAATATTATTATTAATTAATTGATAAGATAAGTCATTAATTAATGATAATATATAAACGAGTAGATTATATTTGCTCAACTAATTGACATGTGCAAAGGATGTGATAATTTAAAAGTATAACATATAGTAATGACACATGTGTTATATAAAGTGTAGTGCAACACTTAAGTGTGACCCTACAATTATATATAAACTATATTATATAACGCTGGCGCATTAACGTGGCTATATATGGTATATATAGACTATATAGTAAGATTAATCACATTATGTGAGTTACATAATAGTAAGTGTTTCTGTGACAATAAGTGTATGGGTGAACATTGATGTATAGTAATATCAATAACCATGTTAATTGATAATGTATGCAATAAGTTATTATAACTGTAATAATAACCGTTATGATAATTAATGATAATACCCAATTAAATTATATTCGGTGTTAATAAAATATACATAGAGTATATGTTGGTATATATATATATATACCCTACTTTATACATTGTAATTAGAAATTTCATTTATAATTCATTCATGACCTAAGCTATATGAAATGAATGTGTATATATATAACCTATGTGTGTATAAGATGAAATGGGATATAGTCTTAGTAAGTGATAGACTATATATAACCTTAGTATTGTATTATACTTTGCAAGTTGCTAGGTTAATTGCTTGTCCCAATATGAGAGTCCCTCTCATTTCTTCCACACGTGAACTCCCTAGCTAGCTACTCTCTTCTCAATTTCAGCAATATAGAGCCAATGATCATGGGAGGAGTGGAGATCATGATGAGATTTACCAACTCTCACCTACCATTCCTTAACTATTATACAATCTTGCTATCCGTTGGTTTGAATTGGTGGAGAATGGCATTATATGTGTAATCAATCCTCTATAAATAAAGTTTTTCCCTTCTTCTTTTCATTGCTGAGATTTTCAGTTAGCTAAGAAATGAGAGTAAGTATATATGTATCATAGTAGTGAGAGTCTGAGATTGAGGAAGATTGAAGCAGCAAGTTTATATCACAATTAGCAGAGGTAGCATTTTGTTCTTCATTCTTGAAATTCTAACCTCTTAATTGTGCATGATCATATGATAAGTTGATTTGGGTTATGATGTCAAGTGTTATTTAAGGTGACAAGCATGTTAGAACTATATTATAGCAGTTAAGAATCGAATTAGCTGTCAAATATGTGAGTTGGGTTTGCAGTTCTGCCGAAGCAGGCTGTTTCTGCCTCTGGCCGGAGCCCTGCGCAGCTGCGCCAGTTGTATACTGAACAACAGCGCAGCTGTGCCGGTCCCAATTTTTGGTTTTTGTTTTCTGCTTCAAATCTGATGGTGCTAATTAGTTGATACCACTTTGATCAAACATAAAAGTTGGTGGTAACTCATATTACATGTTTCTTGGTACTACATGCATGATTTTAGCCATGTTAGAATGTATATCATGAAATGAAAAGCGTATGTTTTAAAGAAAAACTTATAGTTTTAAAATGAAACTTATAGTTTTAAATATGAACGTTGACATATACGTGAGACGTGTACATTCTTATTTTGAAAGCATGATCGTATGATTTATATTGACATGAAATACATGTTTAAAGTGTTGAACACACACTAGTATACATGATTGAAGACTACGTTGATTTCAAAGGGACAAATTTAGAGTTTTTGACATATATATATATATATATATATGATGTTTATATTTTGACCTTTTTGAACATGATATATGGTTTAGATATGCATGATATGTGAGTCTAAGGTATTGAGGATACACTAGAACACATTGTTTACATTGAAAATGATTTCAAAAGCAAAACATGGACTTTTTGCAAACTAAGTTGCATGATCATAGTGTTTCAATGTTCCGACATTTTTGAGCATACATGTTAGTGCTTTTAACGTCACTTAGATGTCATGTATGTGCACACACCTTGATAAACACTATGAAAGTTAGTTAAGCATGAACTAGACATGTTTTAAAGCAACAAAGGATGCTAGATATGCGTATATGATAAAGATAGTTGGGAGCATGCGTATTAACATTATTATGACATCTCACATGTATCATGATGAACAAAGTAGCCTTGCATGATTAATTTAAGTGTGACAAGGATTTTGAAAGGTAAACTTAGAAAGTTTGAATGTATTGGTTATATAAAACCCGGGAATTATAATTTCGATAAGGTTTGAGAAACGTAAGAATAATATAGATCATGTATCTATGAGTTTTAAATATCTGTCGAGTACATTTAGTTAAGTGTGTGATACATGTATATGAAGAAATGGTAGTAAGTATGTATGGTTAAGGTATATCTATACGTACATAATTATTCTAAGAATACAATGAGAGAGTAAAACGAGGTTCTAAGAACCAAGATAGAAAATAATGTAATACTTATTATTATATTGAGAATGTATGGATGTGTATAACTGATGAGTGTGAATCCATAATTATATAACTGTGTAGGATTACATGAAGTGCAGATATCTTGAAGCAGTTAAGTCGTAGTTGTTAAACTACGAATCAGGCAAGTCTTTCAGTTCCTATTTGATATATGAATTCAATAACTGTTAGTTAAATTATATTATGTTGTGATGATGTGAACTTATATATGAACTGTATATGAGGTATGTATGAGATTGAAAGTTGATCTTTGATGATATGCTTGTTATGTGAGAAGTAATATGCTTAGTAAATATAAATTGATTATAAATGCATGAACTGAGTATGATGTTATATGTTATGTGATGCATGAAAACTGTTAGAATTGCTCAGCTGTCGAGCTCACTCTTGCAAATAACCACTTTTACAGGTTAAGGACTCACGATAAGAGTAACGTGCTACGTGATAGAGTTCGAAGATTTCTGTTTATTTAGATATATGCTCTCGAACCATGTTTAGGTTCTAGGAGCTGTACTTGATAGTTGTTTACAATGTTTAGTACTTGTCGTATCGTAAAGATGTATTACTTAATACATAGAGGATATCGAATTGAGATGTAAACATTTATACAATAATTCGGATATAGTGAATCATATATAGTGATTCAAGGATTTGTAATTGATTTAAGATTGTGGAATCAATAAAAGATTTTATTCAAGGAAGATTGAAAAAGTTTAAGTTATTCCACATTTTTATAATATCGAACATGATATAAGACAGGAATGGTAAATAACCAAGATTGTTACTTGTAAAAGTTAGAGTCATTATACGAGATCCTGATAATGAAAAGAAAGTTATATTTCTAATTGTAATAAAGCAAGTTTTATTCTTTAAGTTATAAATAAAAGATGTAATAGTTCGACGATAGTAGTATCGTGGCAGACCGGATTAGAGGTAATCGAGAGACCCGGATTTGGGGTCGTCACATTTATAACCTACAGCTTTAATACCAACCTGTGACGCCGCCAAATTCAGACCGCCACAGTCTCGAATTTTGTTCGTCACGTGCTAATTCTAATAACAACTAAAATCTCAAACAATGGAATACTAGAATAATTTACATTGATATAACATAATTATTCTCGTCCCAAGTCTCAAAACTATTACTAATACACTTCATAACTTAATCCAAACATATCTTAATACATAACATTAATTAAGTCTTAATACAACATAAAGGAAACCTCCTAATATAGAATAGCACAACTACTTCATAGCCTTGCCTTTGCTCTTGTCCTGTCCAGGGGTTCCACCTTGCCCTGCCCTAACTGAAATATTTATGGGAAGCAAGAGTGAGCAACAAACTTTCCCAGCAAGTAATATGCCAATAACTGTGAACAGGTGTATATATACGATTCTTAATCTCAAGGGTAAAACGGTAATTAATAGCTCAGGAATTCAAATAAGAATGTTATGAATAAAATAAATATTAATGACTTCTAAATCTATTCTGTGAAGTTAAATAAGAACCACTACGGGTCGAGAAGTTATTAAAGGATGCAAAGGTTTCAACAATTTCAAGTGAATGAATAGATATCACTGAGTGTCACTGTTGACCAAGAATTAATAGAAGAATCCAATGAATTCAAAGTTTCAAGTTAATAAATACTGGATACTGAGTAGTCACTAAGAACCACGAACTTCTAATAGAATCACCAAAAATTTTTCTGGTAACCCAAACAAGTACAATTAGGGGATCAGCCTACCGTACCTAGTGTTATGCATAACCTATCCTACTATCGTCGGCACCCCGACTATATAGTTCCCCTTTTTATGAGGGTTGTTCATCTCAGTTAATTTATAAGAGTTCGCACTAAGGCAATTGGTGTGGATCGCTTTCTAATTCATGATATTGGTCTAGCCGAATCAAATGACATAGACAATTTCAACAATGTATGTAAGAACAATTTATAAGTTCAATACTCGCAACTTAATTCGAAGAATATAATCGTCATTTAAATCAAGCTATGAAATATTAATTTATAAGACAAGCAAAAATTATTCTAGCACTTATTTACTCGTACGATCAATAATAGTACAAGCTCAAATACGTGTTCAATAAAGTGTATGGTTCGAATATTTGCTCAATAAAAAGAGTAATTCAGATACTTGCATTTAATATGTAAATCAAATGAAGTTAGGAAAGTTGCTTGATAAAAGTAGGGTAAGAACTTACATCAAAGAGATAAGGTTTAGATACTTACATAAAATCCAAAGTTGTATAAGTTAGGAGACTTGCCTTATGCGTAGTTTACCAATGTAAAGCTTATCAACGCTTTTTGAATCCTATTATAACATATTTACGTAAATAGGAAACCTATTAGTTATACAGTTTAACAATATACATTATCTCGTACATACAATCAACACATACGTTTAAATCTTATCCTTGCTACATAGTCATACCACGTATAACATCATATGGAATCATAACACTTAATCGATTATGTCTCTACTATCTTTAGATTTCTTTTTATAAGTTAAACATCTACATAGTAGGTCATTATCACATAAGATTATAACCAATACCAAACAGACTCTATTTAGCAGGTTAGAATATCATTGTAAACCAATTATAAAAATTAGAATTTGAGCAGAATACTCGGACCAGTTTCCAGCCTGGCGCAACTGCGCCCTGGTTAAGCCTAGGGACAGCGCAGCTGCGCTGTCCCCTGGCCAGACCAGGGTTGAGCTTTTATTTCCTTGGTTTCATTCCCCTTTTTAGCATAACAGAGTGTTAAACACATAACAATCATACATGTTAAGTGGTCTTGGACTTCCATAGGGTCACTTCAAGTTCATGTTTATATATTATACCTTTAGTTGGATTTTCTAAAGGATTTAGGCCAAATAAGGTCATTCATCACAATGACTACCATGCTCACCATGTACACACATAAGATAGTCATAAAATCAGTTTTGTATGCAAGCTCTTATAGACCTTCATCATATGCACATATTTAGTTTTGTTCATCATTCAAAAACTTGTATGCATTACGTTGAAACGATCTTATGTCATGTCATATTACATGGATACACATAGCACATACACATGGTAAAGGTCTTTCATGCTTTTACAATTATCCTATGTCCACCTTAACATATTAGGATTCTCGTTTAGGATTTCTAGTGAGTTACGGTCAATTGAGGACACGAAATCACAAGGTTTCTATGTTTACCATATAAACCTACGAGATATTCATAAAATTTGTAATATGCATGCTTGCATGTATTTGATTCATTCACATATAGTTAATATCACTTATCACTTTTAAAACATATCTAGATTCATGCTCGGCTAACTTCCATTGTATCTAACACAATGTGTGTACATATAGGCTAGCTTAGTGATGTTGAAAGTACTAGCATGCATGACCCAAAATATCAGAATATAGCTACACTCCAATCATGCGTTTTAGTTTATAAAACGTCCAAGTTTGGCTTTCGAAATCATTTCCAACTTAAACCATGTGTTCTAGTATATACCCAATACCTTAGACTCACATTTCATGCATATTTAAATCATACAAACATGTTTGCAAAGTCATAACATCAACATCATTATTATATGTCAAAGTCCATTTTAAAACTATAACTTTCATTTAGTAAACATATACTAACAAGTCAAACACGTTCATGCTACATCACTAAACCTATATACACATGTTAATCATGCTCTTCTTGCATTGCTAAAGTAATACCAACATGTTAGATTTATCAGATTGTTAACAGAATTGAAAACCATAATTGGTGCCTGGCGTAGCTGCGCTGCTCTATGCCTGGGAATCGGCGCAGCTGCGCTGCTCCGGGGCAGACTCAAATAGCAGCAACTAGCGCAGCTGCGCCATTTTGAACTGCAGGGGGAGCGCAGCTGCTCCATACCCTGGACAGTTCAGAATGGCTACTGCAACGGCAGTTTACAAACCCAAACTCAAAAATTTTACTTAGCATGCTCAATATCAATCACAATGTATTTCTAACATGTATAAAAGCTTAGATAACAACTAACCATCATTCTCCAATTCAATTATCATACAATTCATGCATAATCAATAATCTATCAAGTTTCAAAAATGAAGAACAATGAAATGAGAGTTACCTCTGCTAAGCTTGAAATGAGTTTATTGCTATATTGAACTACCTCAATTCACAGACTCCTTACTAATACAATGTACTCACTCTATATCTTATACTTATTAGAATTTCTCAGCAAATGAAATAAAGGAGGAGGGAGCCTTATTTATAGAGTCTTGAATACACAGACAATGTTATTGCCTCCCAAATTAAACCAATGGAATGAAGGATTGCATGATGGTTAAGGGAGAGTAGTTGGTAGTGTTGGTGAATTCTACTATTTAGCCCACTCCCCATTGATGATTAGCTAGAAATGCTGAATTTGAGAAGAAGGAATAGGCTAGCCTCTCTAGCTATACACGTGAATGAGATATGCCACTTATTTTGGAACAAGGTAATTAAACCCAGCAACTTGGCAAACATGCAATACTACATACTTAGTTATATAATACATATAAATATAATACACACTTAGGTTATAATTTAATTTGAGTCATAATGTAGTTTTAATGAGGAAATAATATTATATGCACTATGTTTAATATACACATGATATAATCCATGTACATTTTATACTTCCGAATATAATCTAATTGGGTATTGTCATACCACATTATCACAACCTTTATTACTTCAATTATATCTAATTATTGAAATAGTCATTACATAACAATTGTTTATTTAGTTTATTATAATATTATATGAAGTACATCTTTAATGTCCTCACATATACATGTTGTCACATAGACATTATTATGTAACTTCCACAATTCCTTAAATCTTAATATATAGTTCTCATATATTATATAGTCTTATTAAAGTGTCACCCTACACTTTATATAATGTTGTTTGACTTAGTATTGTACAAGGTACACATATCATGTATTCACATAAATCCATTGTGTAGTTCATGTGACTTGCTTCATTTACCATATAGTTCCTATATTACATAGTCATATCCCGATGTCACACTATACTTTATATTGTATAGGTGTAGTTACTATACAATACGTTTAATCATCATACATCCTTGCACATTGCAATTAATAGAACAAGCTTTGATCCATTATACAATTTAATTATTTATTCATTAATCTACTATCATTCATAGTAACAATTAATAAAATATTAATTATTCATTTACTCAATAATATTCTATTACTCGTAATAACATTTAATAACAGTATTATACGATTAACTATCACATGTATTGCACACAATAAATAATTAAATAAATATAACTCTTATAATATTCATCAATTATTTACTCATAAATGTTTTGTTACTCACAATAACATATTATTAATAATTACTCATTTATAGGCTATCACTAATAACAATAATTAATTAACAATATAATATTAATTAATCATTCACTTATTGATTTCCCTCTTAAATTAATTAAATCATCACCATTTTCATTCTCATGCCACACAAGGCATTCTACGAGTTCGTCGTCATTATCCATATTTTCTCAATTATTATAAATTTAATTTAATATAATCGAATTACTTCTCTCATAACACATAAACATTTATATTTAAATAAATATTTATTTTTTATTAACATCAAAATTTATATTTATTCCTAAAATTCACGGTTCTTACATATGCCCCGGTGGTTTGTCTAATGACCAACTCAGAATCTCCAAAGACTATTAACCGTTAGATACCCATGGATTGGGCCTGTTTCAATCCCATTATACAGCCTTCATATTCGGCTGTGTTGTTGGTGTTGACAAACTGTAGTTTGATAGCCATGGGATACCGTTCTCCCATGATGGATACAAAGACTGCCCCTACTCCTGCACCTTCCATGTTTACAGCCCCGTTGAAGTATAATTTCCAGAATTGGCCGGTATCTTCTTGAGGTTTTTGCTGAATTATCATTATTCCACCATCTTGGAAATAAGTTTCCAAGGGTTCGAAGTTCCCTGATGGTGCTTAGGCCAATTGATCTGCAATTCATTGACCTTTGATGGACTTTTGAGTCACGTAGATGACATCGAATTGCTGGAAGATCAATTGTAACAGATGATATTTTTTTATGAGATTTTTTTTATGTTGTGATTCTGGGGACAGAATCCTTTTAAGAAGGGAAGATTGTAATGATTGAGATTTTATATATTAAATTTTAATATTTATTGAGTGAATAAATATTATATGTGATTTATTTATTGAGTTAAATAAATGAATTATGTGATTGTGTGGATTGATTTAATTAAGAGTAATATTTAATTAAATTGATATGTTAGCAATGGTGTAGCATAATTATAATTTAGTTGAGAATAATTCAATTAAATTTAATGTTATGTGCTAAGTGTTAATAAAAATTTGTTACATAAATTATGTTTAATAAAGAAATTACAATTGTGTAACAATTTGGTATTATGTGTTTTTATTAATTAATGAATGTTAGCTTTTATTTAATTGAATAAGAATGTGGTAATTTAATTAAATAAGTGTTTTAATCTATAGATTTAAAGAGTTATTAAAAGACTAGAAAAGGGTTTTAAAGTGTTTTACCAAACAAAGCCCTTGTACTTGTTTAATCTTATTTCTTCCAAACAAGGCCTTAAGCTCAAGAAGTTAGTTTTAAAAATAATGTGGTTTTGCCAAACATGGCCTTGGGCTTTTCAAATTTTGTAACCTATGCTATTAGTATGAGTTAATATGGTGTTAAGTATTATATTTATTATTTATAGGTTACATATATATTATATATGTATATTGTATATTATATAATATATGTTAAGTTAAAAGATACGTTAGTTTTTCTAAAAGCCCAAGTCTAAACAAAGAAAGAAGAAGAGAGTTAGAGAGAGTTGTTAGAGAAGAAGAAGAAGGGAAAGCTTTGAGAAGACAAAGCAAGCCCCATCATCATCATCATCTCCATCTCTCTCTTAAGTCAAAAACTAATAAGGTTATAATCTAACCCTTATACTCAATTAATATATTTTGTATTTCTTCTTTGTGAAATTAGGTTTTCATGATTTGGAATTTATATGTATATATGAATTTCATATGTTTTCATATGTAATTGTATGCCATGAAAGGATTTTCATATTTTAATTGTTGTAAAAATAAGTTTTAAAGTTATGTTCTTCTATGTTTTAGAATTCTATGTGGAAGTCTCTTTGTGAAAGTTATTTATTTTGATATGTGAATCGGATATGTATATATATATATATATATATATATATATGTTTACATATGATTTTTATAGTTGGTTAAGAGTTTCAATTCACAAGTATATGATGAACACTATGAAATCATGTTCATAATACTCTTTTATGAAGTTAGGTGGAAAATTGTTATAAATCCTTGATGTGAGAATGAGATATGTGTAATATGTGATATAACATGATTGTATATGAGTTATATGGTTATGTTAGCAATTCAATCCATGTATATTTGATAAACAAGAAGAATTGTGTTCATAGTGGTTTTCTTTGAATTAATTTCTAAAAAATAGCTTTTTAAACTATCAAATTGATGTTTGATTTTGAGTTATTGTTAAAATTGATCATGTATTATGTTAGTATGTTAAGAATAAGAGTTATTGCATTTGGAATCACTTGAATTGATTGAAAAACAAATTCGTAATAGCAAAATTTGTCAAGAACGCTTAAAAATGTGTTTTTCTTTGAAAATCATGAAATTTTTGTTTTGATTATGTGTTATATGGATTTTAAATGTTATAAGCATGTTACTAAGTTTAAAATATTATTTGTATCAAGTTTCATGTTTATCATGTTGGGAAAAATCGAATTCCGCGTGAAGGAATGAGCCAAATTGGTTTATTTCTCCACCAGTTCGTGAGCCAGCCCTCCCACCAGAGCATGCACCCGCCCCAGTGGGGCTTTTGCCCTTGGGGGACCCACCCCAGCGGGTTAACAATCTGTTCGGAAAAGTTGCTTTTTGCTTTTGAGTTTTCATGCCCCATTTGTTTAGCTAACTTGCTTCTATGACTTGGAAAGTGAAAAATGTAATAAGATAACATGATTTTGATGTGTTTAAATTAGGTTGAAGTATTTTATGAATGTGTTACATGTGTATGATTGTGTTACCTTCTTAAGGTACACAACACGATTGATAGTATTATAAGTTTATGAATGTATGTCGTGAGTATAGACTCACGTACTTGACTAGTTAGCAACCAATGTGGTAAATTACATTGTGAATTGGACTTGAGTATGAAGTTCAACGGTTTAAATGTTGTAGTCGGATACTAATAGATGGTTTGAATGTAATATAAATGTGTAGGGTGTTTGTGAAGTGATTGTAATTGTGTTTCAAGTGTAGCTTGCGCTTAAGGCAAGTCTTCTAAACCCTAAACTAGTTAACATTAAGCAAGTTTTCTATCTCTAAACTTATTATTGTGCAAGTTTTCACATTCTTACTCTCTTACGTTAAACTAGTTTCCATATCAGAACTTGTTATTTACTTTGTACAAGCGTTGTTGTATTCGAATATTCCTATTGCTCAAATAATGAAGTATTATTGAGGTATTATGATCTTGACTTAGTTGTTCAAGCAAGATTTACTTATTCTTTCAATTTCTTTGAGTTACTTCTAAAGCATGCCTATCTATTATGAATTTCATTGTCATATCTTATAGTTGGTTCATGATTCTTATATCATGGAACTATTAAAGTACTGTGAGTCGATTCAACTACTCCTAGTTGATGATAGTTGAAACTCCAAAGTTCCATTATCTATCCAAACCAAACTTTCTTTGGTGTGGACTTGAATTCAATTACTGAGAATGAACAACCCTATTTATTAAGGGATATTTATGCCAAAACATTAAGATGGTTGTGCGCAATTCATGGTACAAAGAGTTGATCCCCCTGAGTACGAGTTAAAGGTCTATAGTCTTATTGACTGTTAAAGGTTTAAATAGAAATATTTATAACCTAGGATAATAGTTCAAGGTCTTATGACCCTCAGATGATTCTATATTCGAATTCTACATATTGATGAAAGAATTATAATTCAAATCTTTATTTTGATGAAAGTAAAGTTATTCAAACTCTTTTGAAACTATTCATATATGTCATATCACTGTTAAAATTTCAAGTGAGCTTTTGTTTGCTCACTCTTGCATGTTTTACCACCACTTGTAGTTGAGACCAAGAATGTTGACATACCGTCAACAAGTAAAGGAAAAGGAAAGATGAACAAATTAAGGCTTGTTGTCTCAAGTTTTTATTGTAATAAGACTTAGTCGATTATGTTATGTTTTATTTCCGCATTTACTGAATTTATTGGACAAGTTGTATTCTTTTTTAAATGAAGATTTTTATTAAGGTTTATGAAGGTTGTAATTTACTTTGCAATTCTTTATTTTTGGGTAGATGTATGCTTTATTAAAAAGTGAACACCAAATCATGTGGAAACGAAGTACCCGAATTTGGGGGTATCACAGGTTGGTATCAAAGCTATAGGTTATGAACCTTAGGTGGGGGAAAAACCTTAGGTAGTAGCCTTATAGGAAGATCTAAAAGATAGTGGTGATAAGTAAAGATAATAAACTACCTTATGTGCTTTGTATTTAGGTATTCAAAGAGTGAAGACTCGATATCACGTAATAATAAACTTTAAAATTCTTTTATCAGGATGACGAACATTGGAGAATCCAGTCAAACTAGAGAGGATATACCTCAGGTGCCTAGATAGGAGGAGCCCCAAGACATCCATGTTGTCTGGGAAAAGCTGGTTAGGAGAGAACCATCTCCAGTGATCACCGTAGCTGGTCGGGAGCGTGAGCTGACACCTATTCCATAGGAAAAGGACGAGGACGAGTCTAAAGAGCGGGAAGAGGAGGAAGAGGATCCCGAAGAGGAATTTCCACCTCACTTTGTTTGTGCTGAGATATACGAGGCAGTTTACAACAGTAATGTGGAGCTTCATGGTCGAGTCGGGGAGGTCGAGGAAACCATCCAGCAGCAAGACAAGACTATCGAGGATATGGCTAGTGATCTAGGAGAAGCACAATGGAACCTAATGCATGCAGAGAATGATCGAGACAAGGCACGAGCTGAGCTAGCAAACCTGAAGCAAGACATCTAGGAGGAGTCGACAAAGTGTGCCAGAGCTGAAGAGACAAGCTTGAGGGCTACTCAACGAGTCGATCGAGCTGAAGACAAGGCTGAAGCCGAGAGGGAAAAGTTGAGGGAGACAGAGTATGCTTTCCATACGGCCATAGATAGGGCCCAGGACCGTATCTTTTAATTCCCAGCTCAGTTCCATGGGTTTCCATGGTATGTGGTGGACCGAAGGACAGCGTTTCGGGTGATGGAGGAAGAACGTAGAGAGGCTGTGCGATGTCTTAATATGCCTAGACATTAAAGCTTTTAAATTATGTGTTTCTTTTTATAATAAATGATGTAAATCCCATAATTTGAGACAATAATGGGATAACGTGATGATGTAGTCCTGCAACTTGTTCCAGTTCAGGAAAGTTGATGTAAATAGCAGGAATGCTATTTATCCTATGTTTTTTTTAAAAAAATTACGAGTAGTGAATAAAAGAAGTTTATTGATGTGCTATGTGTTCATATATGAACTGAGTTATTTAATTGTTTAAGTGGAACTTGAATACTTAAGAATCGAATAAAGGATCTAATAATAATAATATTTTCTTAACAGAAAATGCCTCCTAGAAGAAGACCAACACGTCAAAACCCCGAGGGTTCGACGAACAACAACAATAACGATGGGACGAATCCGAACTCGGTTCAGCAGTTGGTGAACCTACTGACAGGAGCGTTGGCGAATCAGCAGCAAGTGCAGGCCACGATGTTCAAAGAGTTTAAGGCAGTAGGACCACCTGAATTCAAGGGATCGACGAACCCGATAGATGCTCAGACGTGGATTATGGAAATGGAGAAGGTCTTTGACGTGGCTAAGGTCGGTGAAGACCAGAAGACAGCATTTGTGACTTTTATGTTAAAGGCAGATGCTAGTTTCTGGTGGCAGGCGAATAAGACCCGAGAGAATGAGTCATAACGTGGGAACGTTTCAAGGAAATGTACTTCCCACTGAGTTCGCAGGACCAGATGGAGGTCCAATTCTTAGAGCTGAAGCAGGGAGGAATGAGAGTGTCGGAATACGCCACAAAGTTCAATGAGTTGGCCAGGTTTGCTACTTACCAGGTCAGCACGGATGCTAGGAAGGCGAGGAGGTTTGAGCGAGGACTGAAACCCTAGCTCTACAGCAAGGTCTCTATGTTTCAGCTGAACACGTTTGCAGCTGTGCTGTAACTGAAGGAGGGAGCGAAGCCGTGACTAAATTTAACCAAGACAAGAAGAAGCAGATTGAGACGGAAAATAAGGCTGGTGGTAGCGTAGTTATCCATCAGAAGAGGAAATGGAATGACAATACCTCTGCTGGGAGTCAGCAAGGAGGACAACAGAAGATAAAGCTCGAAGCATGTGCTACATGTGGGAAGACTTCCACTGGAGTGTGCATGAAAGGGAACGAGTGTGCTACAACTGTGGTCAGGAAGTCCAAATCGCACCGAATTGCCTAAACCCGAAGAAGGGAGCTTGCTATACATGTGGATCCAAGGATCACATGGCTCATAATTGCCCTAAGAAGCCAGCGTCAGGGTCGACAGGGAATGGAGGAAATGGCAGCGCCAACTCTCTGACTATTGCCGGACCGTCTCCATTGCAAGCCGTTCGACCCACTGCCCGCACATTCAATATAACAGTGCAAGACGCAGTGCAATCAAAAGATGTGGTGGTAGATATTATTCCGATCAATAGTATAAATACATATATATTATTTGATTCGGGTGCTACTTGTTCATTATATCTGATAATTTTGCTAAGACCCTAGACTTACCTATAGAGGAGTTAGCTTACCCCTTGAACATAAAAATTAGGAATAGGGAAGTTATTCCTGTTAGGTTTGTATACAAGAACTGTAGATTGAATATTAAGGGTCAGGAGCTGAGGGATTTGATTCCGATAAAACTTGGGGAATTCAATGTCATATTGGGAATGGACTGGTTGTTTAGCCATGGGGCGATAATCGACTGTCAGAAGAAGTTGGTAAACCTTATGACTCCGTCAAAGGTAGTGTTCTATGGTAATAAATCGCCTAGACAAGCGAATTGTCTGACGGTGATGCAAGCCAAGAAACTTTTGACGCAAGGCTGTGTAGGATATCTAGCTTACATAGTAGATACGTGTAAGGAGAGCCCGAAGGTAAAAGAGATATCAGTGGTTAAGGAGTTTGTGGACATGTTTCCGAGCGACTTGCCAGGACTTCCACCAGATAGAGAGATAGAGTTCGTGATCAACCTAGCGCCGGGAAGTGCTCTAATTTTGAAGGCTCCGTACCGAATGGCTCCAGTGGAGATGAAGGAACTGATGGTTTAACTTCAAGAATTTCTAGACAAGAAGTATATTCAACCGAGCATTTTGCCGTGGGGAGCGCCAGTGTTATTTGTGAAAAAGAAGGATGGAACAATGCGTCTTTGCATTGACTATAGAGAGTTGAACAAAGTTACGATCAAGAATAGGTATCCCTTACCTAGGATCGATGACTTGTTTGATCAACTGAAGGGTGCTAAGTACTTCTCAAAAATCAATTTGAGAAGCGGGTATCATCAATTGAAGGTGAGGAAGGAAGATATACCGAAAACTGCTTTTAGAACTCGGTATGGTCATTACGAGTTCTTGGTGATGTTATTTGGTTTAACGAATGCCCCAGCTGCATTTATGGACCTAATGAACAGGGTGTTTAAGCCATTTCTAGATAAGTTCGTACTGGTGTTCATAGATGATATCCTGGTTTATTCTAAGACCGAGGAGGAGCACGCTGAACACTCAAGGCTTACCTTAGAATCGCTGAGACGAGAGAAGCTTTATGCTAAATTCTCGAAGTACGAATTCTGGTTGGAACGTGTGCAATTTTTTGGGCACATAATTTACAAGGATGGTATTTCGGTAGATCCGTCGAAGGTTGAAGTGATACTGAATTAGGATCAGCCGAAAATGCCATCTGAAGTGAGGAGTTTCTTGGGATTGGTAGGTTATTACTGGAGATTCATCCAAGATCGCAACTCCGATGATGAATTTGACTCGTAAAACAGTTAAGTTTGTTTGGACGGAGAAGTGTGAGGAAAGTTTTCAAGAATTGAAGAAGAGATTGAGTACTGCACCTGTGTTGTCTTTTCTGGATAGTACGGGAAATTTCGTGGTATATAGTGATGCCTCACATAGAGCAGCAAGGTTATTAGTTATGCATCACGTAAGCTGAAGGATTACGAGAAAGGATATCCGACCCATGACTTAGAATTAGCGGCAGTAGTGTTTGCTCTAAAGATTTGGAGACACTATTTATATAGAGAGAAGTGTGAAATATACACAGATCATAAGAGTCTGAAGTATATCTTTACCCAGAAGGATCTGAACATGCGCCAGAGAAGATGGTTGGAACTGATCAAGGACTACAACTGTGAAATACTTTACCATCGGGGTAAAGCTAACGTTGTTGCCGATGCTTTGAGTAGAAAAGGTCAGGAGAAGCTGAATTTGTTAACTGATCAGGATCAGTTGATAAAACAGATGTCTAGATTAGAGCTAGAAGTGAAATTTGCAAAGGAATTGGGTGAGAAGTTATTTCAAGTAACCACTGGTTCTACTATTGTGGACAAGGTGAAAGAAGCTCAACTTCACGATGAAGAATGCAAGAAGATTCGAAAGAGAATAGCTGATGGCGAAGAGTTTAAATTCAGAATCGACGGTGAGGGACTGTTACGATTTGAAGGTAGAATCTGGGTACCGCCAGTACCGGAAGTTAAGGAGGAGATCTTGAGTGAAGCTCACAGCTCGAAGTATTCAGTTCACCCTGGGAGTACGAAGATGTACCAGGATCTTAGGCATCATTTCTGGTGGCCGAATATAAAGAGGGATGTTGCTGAATGCGTTGCGAAATGTCTAACTTGTCAGAAAGTCAAGGCAGAACACCAGAGACCTAGCGAATTGCTGCAACCGTTAGAAATTCCAGAATGAAAGTGGGAGCATATCACGATGGATTTCGTGGTTGGTCTTCCAGCGACTCAGAAGGGATTTGACGTAATTTGGGTGATTGTGGATCGACTGACAAAGTCAGCCCACTTTCTACCAATCAGGATTAAGTACAACTTAGAGCAATTGGAGAAGCTGTACGTTAAAGAAATTATTTCTTGACACGGTGTTCCATTGTCGATTGTGTCCGACAGAGATCTGCGATTTACGTCAAATTTCTGGAAGCGTTTACAAGAATGTCTAGGAACGCAATTGTGAATGAGTACAGCATACCATCCTTAGACCGATGGCCGGAGCGAGAGAACAATTCAAACGCTTGAGGATATGCTGAGAGCTTGCGTGATGGATTTCAAGGGAAGCTGGGAGGATCATCTACCGTTGGTGGAGTTCGCCTATAACAACAGTTACCACGCGAGTATCGGCATGCCACCTTACGAAGCGTTATACGGCAGGAAATACAAAACTTCTTTGTGTTGGGATGAAGTTGGTGAACGTCAGCTGTTGGGACCTAAATTGGTACAACAAACTGCTAAAATGGTGAAGCTGATCAGAATAAGACTGGTTGCTGCTCAAGACAGACAAAAAAAATATACCTATCAACATCGACAGAACCGAGAATTCTTACCAGGGAGCTTCGTTTTCCTGAAGGTATCTCCCTGGAAGGGGAAGATTCGATTCGGTAAGAAAGGGAAGCTGAGTCCCCGATTTATTGGACCTTTCGAGGTACTACGAAAAGTTGGCGAGGTAGCTTACGAAGTGGCATTACCTCTGGAGCTTGACAATATACATAACGTATTTCATATTTCGATGTTAGGACCTTACAAGTACGACTATAAACATGTAATAGAATATGAGCCTTTACAATTTGATAAAGACTTAACTTATGAAGAGGTTCCTGTTCAAATAGTTGATAGGAAGGAACATGTGACGAACGAGAATTTTGTAAAGATATTTAAATATTTATTGAAATAAATAAATATTTTAAATAATTTAATTATTGAGTTAAATAATTAATTCATGAATTTGTGGTAAATTAATTTAATTATCTGTGTTTTATTAATTAAATTAATGTGTAGTAATTTAATAGTTCAAAGTATTTAATTAATTGAGTTTATTTGATTAAATGAATTAATTAAAGAAGCATAATGTTACTTTAATTAATTTAATACTTAATTAAAGAATTAATGAATTGACATAATTAATAAATAAAAATATTAATTATGTGATAATGTGATTTAATGTGAATTATCTTATTTTATTTAATTGATTTAAATAAAGTTAATTAATTAATTAAAGTGTTACAATTAACTATATACTAAACTAGTTAATTAAAATAAATGGAAAAAAATTTAGGAGGATTGCCAAACAAGGCCCTTGTGGGAGTTATATTGCAACGGATATATTATATATTATATATATATATATCGTCGTCAGACGTATTTTACTTTTTCATATTCAAAGTTGGAAACTATCAGAGGAAAGTTCAGAGAGAAGAGGAAATTGAGAGGATTTGAGAGATCATTGAATTATCTTTGATTATATCATCTTCACTACTAAGGGTAATTCATTCTTTTAAGTTTTCAAAAGTTATATTTTCCAAAGTTTTCATTTACATACTTTTGGTTTTTTGTGAAATTAGATTTCCCAATTGGGTTATGATATGGCTTTATCTAGAAGGGGTATGTGATCATAACGTGTATTCTAACATATAATCATGTTTTAAAGGATCAATTTTATATAATTTGGCCTTTAATTGGGTTTTTAAAGATTTACAGAGTTTTTCATATACGTGTTTTGTAAAAGTCCTCTGTCAATGGAGAAAGTTGTAAATTGATGATTTCATGGATATATATATATATATATATATATACATATATTAACATATGTCCATGATATAATTTAGGCTATACATTCATAATTCACAGTGATTATACCAAGTAATTTTGTTAATAAATGGGTTTTAAATAAGACAGAGTCTTGAATATGGGTTAGTAACCCATATGGGTGAAATACATTTTGTAATCATATGTTTTAATTAAAATTGACACATGATTATGATTGTGTGTGTTAAAATAAAAAAAATGGAATTGGTATGAGTGGATTCGGTGTAGTAACGAATCCGCAATGAGAAATTTTATATTTTCTTTGAAGTTTGCAAAATGTTGAAGAACAGTGAAATTAAAAGTGTTAGATTGTGTAACTATGTGATTATAATTGTTAAGAACATGATATAAGTGCTGTATAATGTTTCTACGAAGTTTATACTTCATGGGTAACGATATAAATCAGTGTAATGATGTAAATTGGGAAAAATAGGAGAGAATCTGTGTTCGTTCGCGAACTTCAGATTCTGAGATTCCGCAGCCGCGTGGCCTAGCCGATTGTAAGGCCAAACAGCGCGCGGCCGCCCCAGTCAGAAAATTTTGAATTTTTTTTGTTAAGTGTTAGAATTTGAAAAATGTGTTTTGAATCCAATAAACATGAAAACATGGTATATATATATATGATAAGATGCTGATACATGTTTAATAATTTATGTTAAGTGATTAATTAATAAATTAATTACGTGACTTAAACTATTATTTGTAAAGGTTAAATAATGTGTTATAAACATTAAGACATTATTTTAAATCTAATTAACATGAAGACATGTTATGTATGTAATGAGTTATTAATACAAGTTAATAACTTAAGTTATGTGATTAATTAACAAGTTAATTAATCAACGTAAACCATTATTTGAAAACCTAATAATGAGTTTGAAGAACACTATTGTAAATCAATAATCATATCAAACTTGTGATTAATTGTTATTGTGAATGTATTGATAGGTAAGAGTAATTAAGGAAGTGAGTAATAATTGTAGCTTGCGCACAAGGCAAGTTTCCTAAACTCAAACTTTTACATTTGAGCAAGTTTCCTATCCCTACACTTATTTATTGAGCAAGTTTTCTAAACCTTACTCTTTAAATTGAGATGCAAGTGTACTCTTTAAGTGTACAATACTTATTCGATTGTATACCTTGAGAAGTTGATATTCAATTTGAATATCATTTATTGTTGAATCCTTTAAGACTAGCGAACCCTTATTGACTTGACTAATCCATAGTTGATGAGCGTCCTAAATTCGAGAACAATTATTGAGTTATCCAAACCAAACTTTATTTGGTGCGGATTCTGATGTCAAACTGAGATGAACAACCCTAATATAGGGAATTGATGATGATGCTTTAAGCGTTAAGATAGTGTGCACAGGATCAGTACAAAAGGTTGATCTCCCTAAGTACGAGAAGTAAAGTCTATAGTCTTATGACTGTTAAAGATTTGAAAGGTTAATATACTTGACAACCTAAGACTCGGTTCAAGGTCTTAATTAATGACCCTTAGAAGTAATTTGATTCTCGATTAATATTCTTGATTCAAAAGTTGAGTTTTCTGTTATTCAGAATTCTTATATTCCCATGTTATTATTCTGTCATGTTTTTATACTTGCGGGCACTCGTGCTCACTCTTGCATAATAACATTGCAGATAAGAATGAACAGTCTGGTGAGCCTTCTAGTAGCAAGGGAAAAGGAAAATCTAACAAGTGATGAAGACTTGTGTTTTCATTAACAATGTTAAAGTTCAAGACTTATGTGTGATGATTTAAGACTTATTTATTTATATTTCCGCAACAGAGATTTAATGTTAAGTATAACCTAGGATTTGTGATGTATTATTATGTCAGATGATGTAAGATGATGATTTATTTATCTAATAAATGAATTTCATTATTTATGGGTAGATAGTTGTATGATATTGGAATAGTGAACACTAAATCCTGCAGAAATTAAGATATCGGATTTGGGGGTGTCACAGAACAAGTACTTAGGAATAAAGTACTACCTTCTGTTAAGGTAATTTGGAGAAACCACAGTGCTGAAGAAGCCACGTGAGAACTCAAGGATGTAATGAGGAAATCGTATTCTCAATTATTTGCTTAATTGATTTGTGTAACCCCTTATATATCGATTCTGGGGACAGAATCCTTTTAAGGAGGGAAGAATGTAACAGATGATATTTTTTTATGAGATTTTTTTTATGTTGTGATTCTGGGGACAGAATCCTTTTAAGGAGGGAAGATTGTAACGATTGAGATTTTATAAATTGAATTTTAATATTTATTGAGTGAATAAATATTATATGTGATTTATTTATTGAGTTAAATAAATGAATTATGTGATTGTGTGGATTGATTTAATTAAGAGTAATATTTAATTAAATTGATATGTTAGCAATGGTGTAGCATAATTATAATTTAGTTGAGAATAATTCAATTAGATTTAATGTTATGTGCTAAGTGTTAATAATAATTTGTTACATGAATTTTGTTTAATAAAGTAATTATAATTGTGTAACAATTTGGTATTATGAATTTTTATAATTAATGAATGTTAGCTTTTATTTAATTGAATAAGAATGTGATAATTTAATTAAATAAGTATAATATTTAATCTATGGATTTAAAGAGTTATTAAAAGACTAGAAAAGGGTTTTAAAGTGTTTTACCAAACAAGGCCCTTGTACTTGTTTAATCTTATTTCTTCCAAACAAGGCCTTAAGCTCAAGAAGTTAGTTTTAAAAATAATGTGGTTTTGCCAAACATGGCCTTGGGCTTTTCAAATTTTGTAACCTATGCTATTAGTATGAGTTAATATGGTGTTAAGTATTATATTTATTATTTATAGGTTACAAATATATTATATATGTATATTGTATATTGTATAATATATGTTAAATTAAAAGATACGTTAGTTTTTCTAAAAGCCTAAGTCTAAACAACGAAAGAAGAAGAGAGTTAGAGAGAGTTGTTAGAGAAGAAGAAGAGGAAGAAGAAGAAGAAGAAGAGAAAGCTTTGAGAAGACAAAGCAAGCCCCATCATCATCATCTCCATCTCTCTCTTAAGTCAAAAACTAGTAAGGTTATAATCTAACCCTTATACTCAATTAATATATTTTGTATTTCTTCTTTGTGAAATTAGGTTTTCATGATTAGGAATTTATATGTATATATGAATTTCATATGTTTTCATATGTAATTGTATGCGATGACAGGATTTTCATATTTCAATTGTTGTAAAAACAAGTTTTAAAGTTATGTTCTTCTATGTTTTAGAATTTTATGTGGAAGTCTCTTTGTGAAAGTTATTTATTTTGTTATGTGAATGGGATATGTACATATATATGTATATAAATATGTTTACATATGATTTTTATAGTTGTTTAAGAGTTTCAATTCACAAGTATATGATGAACACTATGAAATCATGTTCGTAATACTCTTTTATGAAGTTATGTGGAAAATTGTTTTTAAATCCTTGATGTGAGCATAAGATACGTGTAATATGCGATATAACATGATTATATATGAGTTATATGGTTGTGTTAGCAATTCAATCCATATATTTTTGATAAATAAGAAGAATTGTGTTCATAGTGTTTTTTTGTGAATTAATTTCTGAAAAATGGCTTTTTAAACTATCAAATTGATGTTTGATTTTGAGTTATTGTTAAAATTGATCATGTATTATGTTAGTATATTAAGAATAAGAGTTATTGCATTTGGAATCACTTGAATTGATTGAAAAACGAATTCGAAATAGCAAAATTTGTCAAGAACGCTTAAAAATGTGTTTTTCTTTGAAAATCATGAAATTTTGGTTTTGATTATGTGTTATATGGATTTTAAATGTTATAAGCATGTTAATAAGTTTAAAATATTGTTTGTATCAAGTTTCATGTTTATCATGTTGGGAAAAATCTAATTCGGTGTGAAGGAATAGGCCAAATTGGCTTATTTCTCCACCAGTTCGCGAGCCAGCCCTCCCACCAGAGCATGCACCTGCCCCCAGCAGGTTAACAATCTGTCCGAAAAAGTTGCTTTTTCGCTTTTGAGTTTTCATGCCCCTTTTGTTTAGCTAACTTGCTTCTATGACTTGGAAAGTGAAAAATGTAATAAGATCACATGATTTTGATGTGTTTAAGTTAGGTTGAAGTATTTTATGAATGTGTTACATGTGTATGATTGTGTTACCTTCTTAAGGTACACAACACAATTGATAGTATTATAAGTTTATGAATGTATGTCGTGAGTATAGACTCATGTACTTGACTAGTTAGCAACCAATGTGGTAAATTACATTGTGAATTGGACTTGAGTATGAAGTTCAATGGTTTAAATGTTGTAGTAGGATACTAATAGATGGTTTGAATGTAATATAAATGTGTAGGGTGTTTGTGAAGTGATTGTAATTGTGTTTCAAGTGTAGCTTGCGCTTAAGGCAAGTCTTCTAAACCCTAAACTATTTAACGTTAAGCAAGTTTCCTATCTCTAAACTTATTATTGTGCAAGTTTTCTCATTCTTACTCTCTTACGTTAAACTAGTTTCCATATCGGAACTTTTTATTTACTTTGTACAAGCGTTGTTATATTTGAATATTCCTATTGCTCAAATAATGAAGTATTATTAAGGTATTATGATCTTGACTTAGTTGTTTAAGCAAGATTTACTTACTCTTTCAATTGCTTTGAGTTACTTCTAAAGCATGCCTATCTATTATCAATTTCATTGTCATATCTTATAGTTGGTTCATGATTCTTATATCATGGAACTATTAAAGTACTGTGAGTCGATTCAACTACTCCTAGTTGATGATAGTTGAAACTCCAAAGTTCCCTTATCTATCCAAACCAAACTTTCTTTGGTGCGGACTTGAATTCAATTACTGAGAATGAACAACCCTATTTATTAGGGGATATTTATGCGAAAGCGTTAAGATGGTTGTGCACAATTCATGGTACAAAGGGTTGATCCCCCTGAGTACGAGTTAAAGGTCCATAGTCTTATTGACTGTTAAAGGTTTAAATAGAAATATTTATAACCTAAGACAATAGTTCAAGGTCTTATGACCCTCAGATGATTCTATATTCGAATTCTACATATTGATGAAAGAATTATAATTCAAATCTTTATTTTGATGAAAGTAAAGTTATTCAAACTCTTTTGAAACTATTCATATATGTCATATCACTGTTAAAATTTCAAGTGAGCTTTTGTTTGCCCACTCTTGCATGTTTTACCACCACTTGTAGTGGAGACCAAGAATGTTAACATACCGTCAACAAGTAAAGGAAAAGGAAAGATGAACAAGTGAAGGCTTGTTGTTTCAAGTTTTTATTGTAATAAGACTTAGTCGATTATGTTATGTTTTATTTCTGCATTTATTGTTTAATGTTAAGGTTTAGTTAACCATGGGAT
The DNA here is from genome assembly GCA_020205555.1 of Panax stipuleanatus. Taxonomy (NCBI): domain Eukaryota; kingdom Viridiplantae; phylum Streptophyta; class Magnoliopsida; order Apiales; family Araliaceae; genus Panax; species Panax stipuleanatus. Next base: position 42,244,618 of record CM035116.1, on the reverse strand, counting down.
TTTATTGGATAAGTTGTATTCTTTTTTAAATGAAGATTTTTATTAAGGTTTATGAAGGTTGTAATTTACTTTGCAAGTCTTTATTTTTGGGTAGATGTATGCTTTATTAGAAAATGAATACCAAATCATGCGAAAATGAAGTACCCGGATTTGGGGGTGTCACATTAATTATAATTTGGACAATCGATAATTCAACATGGACTTGCTAAATATGTACTTCAGAGGATCTATGTGGGATATGAGATAAGTTGTGTGTTCATAAAGATAATGTTGTAATCTCATGGCGGCCCATGCTAAAGCACAACATATCTTTTCAATCAAGGTATACTTCTGCTAACCGCTGTTGAATCTTTTACTGAGGTAATAGATAGCTCTTTACTTGCCTCTATCATTTTTCTGCCCCAGCATATAGCCCATAGCGTTGGCATTGACCGATATGTACATGAATAAGGGAACTTTGTCCCTTGGTGGTACCAAAACAGGAGCTTCCACCAGTTGCTTCTTGATGGTGAGGAAGGCTTTTTGACAGTCTTCATTTCATTTTTTGGAGGACTTTTTCCTTAACAGCTTAAATATAGGCTCACAAGTTGATGTGAGTTGGGAGATGAATCTGCTTATGAAATTGATTTTTTCAAGAAATCCCCATAATTCCTTTTCTGTTTGGGGTACAGGCATCTCAATGATGGCTTTAATCTTGGCGGGATCCAGCTCAATGCCTCTGTTGCTTCCCAGGAATCCCAATAATTTGTCGAATTTGACACCGAAAGCACACTTCGCTGGATTTAGCTTCAAGTTGTATTTGCGAAGCTTGTTGAATAGCTTTCTAAGATGGTCGATGTGGTCATCTTTCCTTTGGGTTTTGACGATGATTTCATCCATATGCACCTCTATCTCCTTGTGCATCATGTCATAAAAAAGGGTCATCATGGATCGCTGATATGTAGCACCAGCATTAATAAGGCCGAAAGACAATCGCCTATAGCAGAAGGTTCCCCAAGGGGTGATAAAGGCTGTTTTTTCCCTATCTTCTTCGGCAACCATGATTTGGTGGTATCCGGCGAAACAGTCGACAGACGAGTACATGCCATACTGCGCTATGTTGTCTATCAGTATGTGGATGAAAGGTACTGGGAATTCGTCTTTGAGACAAGCTTTGTTCAAATCCCGGTAATCCACGCATACTCGTACCTTCCCTCCGGGCTTAGGTACAGGAACTATATTGGACAGCCATTCAGGGTAGGTTGAGACCATGAAACTGTCTGCTTTGAATTGCTTGACAACTTCTTCTTTGACCTTTAAACTCCACTCGGGCTTTAATCTCCGTAGTTTTTGTTTAACAGGCTTGAATTCCTCTTTAATGGGCAATCGGTGAATGACAATGTCAGTAGACAGACCGACTATAACGACCCCAAAATTCATACAATAATATTCTCCTTCTCGATCGTTAACAATACAACTTTAATCTATCTTTACATCATTATTCGATATTAAAAACACTAAAAATGAGGAATATTTAAAACTTTTATAAAATCTTTCTTTATTGCCCTGAATCGCAACCTTTACATTACATATCTTAGATTCAAATCTATATCATGAATCGTTACAACAAAATGACTATACAAAGTCTTATATCATAAAGCAATATTCATAAACATCGGATAGCTCAACTTACAATTTAACAATCATGTTACATTTAAAACAATTACATTACACATCTAGAATAAATAATTTATTACATCGCTATTGATCTTAACATTCAACTAGCACGTATTATTACCTTGCATCCTTGACCTGCAAAAATGGTTATTTGCAAGAGTGAGCTCGACAGCTCAATAAGTTCTAACAGTTTTCATACATCACATAGCACATAATAACATGCTCAACATACATCTCATAATAATTAAAATAACATGGCATACATGCCTTAATTCACATAACAAATATAAAGATTGAGTTCCTTACTCAACCAACATTCTTTAATCAATCAATGTAGTCATAAATTGACTTTAACATTCATGCTTACAACATATATAACATATCATGCTCTTTGCAATACAATTTAAAACATTTCATCAAGTTCACATAGAAAACAGGAACCGAAAGACTTGCCTTGATCGTTGTTTACCAATAACAGATTAACAGCTTACAACTATATGCACTTCACGTGCCCTAAACAATTATATAATCATGCACATCAACTATAAGTCACATAGCAACACATAGTAGTTGTAATGTAAACTCTACTCTACATCTCATAACTCTGCCTACTATCAATACATAATGTTCAATTTGATTGTGTTAACTTTCGACTTATATCTCACTATATTTCTTTTTAGTAATATTCAAAATTCATTCAAGTGTTTAAGTCTTGCTAGGAATACTTATGGGTTTAATATTAACCCTATTTCATATCTTATAATGTTCATTTCATTTGACTTAAAAACACATTTTACGTTTGTTAACACTTGTCACAGCGTTTCGACGTTCATTCGTCACACGCCCGAATTGTCTCTCTTGTGTATGCTTAGTGTGCTTACATAAATTATCTAATACATCATTTATTAATGTTAAGCATCATTATATTTACTAACATTCATGTTTTATAACTTAGAACAACATCTATTATTGTCGACAGCACTATACTTGCGTTTGTGCATGTCTGACGCCCTCCGATTGCCTTCGAATACGCATCAGTCATAAAGATGACCATTTTGACCCATGTTAACGACTTCAAATCGAAAACATTAAAGAACAAAAGTTGTAGGTCTACTCGTGCTTGTTCTGTATCATCTTGAATCTCCTCAATCGAAGTTTGTATGAAAACGTTATGGCGGTTTTACTACAGGAGGTCCAAGCAGTTTTGCATTACATTACTTAAACCACCCGGACAGCTTGTATTCCCGCTGGGGCCGGAGTTTCTAGGACAAAAGCCCCGCTGGGGCGGGGCTCCCTGCTGTTGGGTTCCCCGGCTAGCGAACTTTCAGAGAAATAAGTCAATTTGGCTTATTTCTTCGCACCAAAGTCCGATTTTAACTAACACAATGTACATGAAACTTTATACAAACAAAATCTTAAACTTCTAACATGATTTTAACATACAATAACATCACAACACATAATCAAAGCACATAATTTTTATGATTTTGAAGAAAACACCATTATTAAGCGTTCTTGACGAAAATTAACACTGTGAGTTCGTTTTTAACCCAAATCACATTATTCAAATCATGTTTTATTCGTTTCTTGATATATTATTATAATCTATGATCAATTTACATAACATATCACAACCAAACACTAATTTTGATATTTAAGGAACTGTTTTTCAAGTTAGTTCATTATAAATTGCTATTTTCATAAAACTTATACTTTTAACAAAACAATTCACCAAAATTTCAATTCTCAACCGATTCCATTCATAATACATGCATTATTTTCATTATTGAAGATAGTATCATGAACATCTTTTAATTTACACCATAACATATAACTAAATCATCAATTTACCATTCTAAAATCAACCAATGTATGAAACTTCATAAGAACACAATTCTTCATGTAAAACTTGTTTCTAAAACAAATTCGATTCCTGAAAATCATTTATGGCATATAATATACAATTCATGTTCTTGTAATTTCATGAAACATAAACATAAAATTCTAACTATAAGGGTTAGAAATTATACCCTTAAGTTTCGATTAGGAGAACAAGATGAAGATGAAAATGGTGAGGTGTTTGAGTCTCTCAAACTTCTTCTTCCTCTACCTTCTTTCTCTCTTCCTCTTCTCATTTCTCTCTATCTTTCTATGTGTTTTTTTGTCTTTCTCTTTGTCTAACTCTTTCTAAACTAACGTAGTTTTTACAAAACATATACTGATATATAGATACATATTATACATATATAATACACATAAATGTCAGCTATTAATTCCTATACTTATATCATATACTAATTACCAATTTAATATATAAGTTACAAAAATTGGAATTTTAAAAGCCCTAAGGCTTATTTGGCAAAATCACATTATTTTAAAAACATGTTTTAGTAGTTAAGGCCCCGTTTGGCAAAATGGATTTAAAACAAAAGTAAGGGCCTTGTTTGGAAAAACGGTTTTAAAAACTCTTTTAACTCTTTTAATAAATCATTCAACACATCTTTTTAATGTTATCCTTAAATTAATTAAATCTCAACATTATAATTTAATTAATTAAAAGTCTAACATTAATTAATCATATAAAATTATCATATAATTATAATTACTCGCTAATTATAATTTCATGTAACACTCATCACATAACTCATCTAATTTAATTATCTCAATTAAATTAGGACTATAACATAAAATTATTACATATTAATTAAATTAAATACTAAATATTCATGTAATTAATATAATACACTTAATTACATTACTTCATAATAATCACATAATTATTTATTTAACTCAATAAATAAATTCATTAAAATATTTATTTACTTCAATAAATATTAAAATTAATATATACAATTCTCTTCACACCAAATCACATATTTCACAATATATGACACGTATACACATACTCAAACTCGAAACATCTCATAATAAAAATTTTACTTATTAAATTCTCATTTACTAATTCTTAAAAATCTTGGATGTCACATCCTTCCCTCCTTATAAGGATTCCGTCTTCGGAATCAACGAAACCTCCCTTACTCGATTTTCACAAAATCTCTTCCACAATTTTATTGTTGAATAACTTCAACACGTTAACTTAACAACAATTATATATATCTTCCTCCATTCATTTCTTCAACAAATTTTAGGTTTTATTACATAACCTTCTATTAACTCAATTATATCGAATATTATATATTCTTTAACTCGTTCATTTCCTTTCTAAGGATCATTACCGAATACTCTACTCGTAGAATTCATATACTTCATAATTCACCATCTATAATTGTTCAGGTTATCACACCGACCACGTCTTCATGTGACCATGCAAACACATCGTGGAACTGATTTAGGAGTTCAATAAGTCTGTCATTTAATTTGGGGTAAAGTCGTTGCTTATTTGGATTTCTTTAGTATTTTCTGAGGTTCCAATATTGACTGTGGTGGTTTAATTGAGGTTTGGTTTGGGTTTATCTTCGGCCCATTCTTTGATCTCCTCAAGCACCTCATAGTCATCTGTCTCTTCTTGATCAATCGCTATCAAGTCAAAGTCCCGTTCTACATCAAAGTTATAGCCACCGCTGAGACTTGGCAATTCATCAGCAAAGTTAGACAAATGATATTGTTTAATCATACAAAGAACAATAAAAGTATGACAAAAGTAACTGCTAGTACTATGCAACAAAAGTAAGCAGTATATAATTTCTACGCTTCAGGGCAGATGGATTTTCTGCCCTTTTACCCTTTGCGACAGATGCAAGGAGTGCTGCTCCAGTTGTCCAGGGTCAAGTCATTATTGACTGAGATGATAAAGGGGTTGCTATTATCCTCCTCCTCTTTGATGATGACCATGATTAAATTGTCATCAGGGTCAATGCTTTTCTTTGGACAGTTCTTATGACGCCTCCAAATTCGGGTACCTTCAAACCCTGGACCTGGTGCTACACGGTACTACATTCTACTAATACATTCCATTGAAAGACTTCAATATCACGCATGAGTTTACTAAACATACATTTTATTCATTCCTTCTAAGGTTCTCGATAACCCTTACATTATTTTGTGTTATAATATCAGTAAATACAGTACTAATATTATACTATTACAAAGGTCTCTTCTTGTCCATCTTGGACTTGCCTTTGTTTTTCTCGGATCCTTCGGTCCATTCATTCCTCGCTGAAAACATTTAGTTTAAGCAAGAATGAGCATAAGTAGCTCAGCAAGTTAACATTTTATCTTAAAACCACAAAATCAAGAATCATATCTCTTCACTTCAATAGTTGTACAATAGCTATGAAGTACTTCTGAACAATCAAAATATCATTTTGACTTCTTTAAAACCATTCCCAAGGACATATAGTCTCTTCGGAATCTGTTCTGGTCAAAGACCACGAACCATCACTTGGTTCTCAATTTTTGAAAGGAACAACCCGGCACTAAGGCTATAAGTTTGATATATCTTACGAGCACATCTAGGTGATCAGCCTGTAGTACTCTATGTTGATCAACATTCATTCATTAAACGTGTTTACATTTAATCATTGGCATACTCGTGTGCCCGTCGAATTAACAACGTAAAAACATTTATCTTTCACTCAAAGGTTCCCCTGAGAATCCTTACCAATCACTTGGCATAGGATAGCTTCAATATATATATATATTCTGGAAAGATTCATGGAAAAGCCCACCAAAACATATTTACTTTTCAGTCTAGCCGAAACAGTTGGCATCGACCATTTAATAATCTCTTTTATGCATAAGCAGTTATGCATAATGACCTCTTGTCCAACCATAAGGTATAAACAAGAGTTAGAAAACTTGTATAACACAACGTTAATACAATAGTTAGAAAACTTGCCTTTGCGTTTCTTAAATCTTTAAGTACGCTACTTGGCCTCTACCACTTCTACAAGCATAACACATAGTATACCAATGAGAATTTATAATCGATATACAATGTATTTGCCTAACTTCTCCTTCTTGTATAACTTAACTGAAACGTTAAACTAATAACATTCGTTCAAGTTATTTAACTTTTATTTCAGCTTATTAACATACCTTATGTTGTAAACCGATTTCCCATTAATAACCACTAAGTGTGATGATATACGAGACCTTAACTTGTTCTTTAACTTGGACTTCAACTTAATCTTTGGTTTACGATTTACGTTTCCAAAGTTTAAGTTCAATTATGTTTTGATTAACGTTTAGTTCTTATAAACCTTTGATTAAACAAGTCGTTTAAAGGGTATACATTCATGTTCATTCATTACTTACTAACCCTTTAATCCTTATGGAAAATGTTAAGTAAATATATAACTTGGTCAACCTTTTTCCCCTGCTGGCGCGGCAACCCCAGCTTTCCCTTGCTACACGGCGCGGCAGCGCCCCCTATGCAGGGAAGTTACTCCGTCCTAGCGCCACGGCGCCGGGTTTACTCTTGTCGATAGCGTTGCAACACCCACCATATAGGGATCCTGCCCCGGACTGGCGCGACAGCACCGGGTTAAGGTTTCTGGGCAGTGCGGCAGGGCCGACCCTATATCTCAAAAATAGTTTTTTTAAAGTTATGAAAATTTCTGAGATTCCTGAGTCCGTAACATGATCGTTATAACTCAGAAATGGCTCGTTCCAAAGCCAATTGTTCATAAACATTATGTTCTATCATTCTATCAATTCAAAATTCATTTCTGAATCTGTCGGCTAGAAATTCGCCAATTAGTCCATTTTTACGCGTTGGTTAAACGTTCGTGATCGTTCAACGCTCAATTCTTCGTTTTAAGTCAGAATTTATTTGTTCTTGCTCCCGCAAGTCTTATTTACCTAAATGCACATGTTACAATCGAAACGACCGTTTTTGAGTCACACGGTAACTTTGACCTTTAATCCGGGAGAAGTACATTTTCGACGATTATCGTCTAATCGCGTAACTTTCGCCGAATCTTCGTTCTTCGTTATTTTTACTTCAAACCAATTGGAAGCAATCCAATGGTTGATTACTAATGATTCTACCCATTCAAAACAATTAATTTTTCATGGTTTAACGTATTCATTATTCCATTTCTCATGAATTCACCAAGTTCCTTATTTGTTCTTAATGAATTCTTAATATCTTATCATGTATGGCTTCTTAGAGTTCCTAATTCACCATTATTCCATCCATATCACTTCTCCATAGTCATACCTCCTTTAATCACTTCTCTATCAAAATCATTATTGAAAGAATAATAAAATTTTACATAATTCTTAGTGTTATACCTTTAAGGTTCTTGTTCTTTGTTGAGTGAGTATGGAGACTCAAAGCTTTCTTCTTCTTGGTTGATGGAATTCTTAAAAAGTATGCAAGCTAACTCTCTCTCTCTCTCTAAGTGTGTTGGTAGAAAATTTCAAACAACAAAATGAAGGGCCAGCCCTCTATTTATAGAGATTGCAAGGCTTAGGGTAGTTTGGTCATTAGGACCAAACCTCCTCAAGCCACCTCCTCTCCACCTCACCACCATGTCTCCCCATGTGCTAGCACATGGGCACCTTGTGCCCCCACATGGCTCCCCATGTGGCCATCTTATCCCCCCATGTTCAATATGGGTTGTGGGTTGAACCATGGGCTAAACCCACCCGTTTACCCAATGGTTCGACCCACGGGTTATCTTATTAAATTTAAATTCAATTTCAATTCATTTTAACGTATTTACTCCGTATAAAATTTATATTATATGTCGTATTAATTCTCGTATCTCCTCCAAATTATTCTCGTATAATACCTCGTATTATACGCGTATTCCTTCCGTATAATAATCATTTATTATTATACGTAATCAATTAAATCATTGATTTTACTTTCCCTAACGCTTAGGATTTTAAGTCCCCACGTGAAAACTTCGTAAACCATAAGTGAAATATTATTATATATTCCACCTCTCCTCGAAATCCTATCATTACGCGTTTCTCAGAATTTCAAAATAAATTCCCGATCAGAAATCGATGAATAGTGATTTTCGTACTTTTCTTCCAAGAAAACTTCTTCGGGGCAAACTTAACTTTTCACGGTATACTACCGTCAAATCTTTCGACAGAATGTCATTCCGACATTCCAAACTCTCAGAAGAGTTTAGGGTTATATGAACCCTAACCCTTAGGGTCAAATCCTAACCCTTAGGGTTTCATAAATAGTGCCTATTTCGTCATTTTCTCGAAAAGACTTTATTTTTTCTTAAAAATTCACATTCATGATTTCTAGCACAAGGCCAGAATACTAACCATTTCGGACATCTCTAGGTCATAGAATGACCTTTAATTTGCTTACTCACTTTAATAAACAAATAAATCGAATTTTATTCAATAAATCAAATAAAATCCCTTTACATAATCATTCAATTTTCTCGGGCGTTACATTCTCCCTCCTTATAAGAATTCTGTCCAAAGAATTTCCACATAAGTTACTCAAACAAATGAGGATAAGTCTTCCTCATCTTGTTCCAAGTTCTCACGTTACTTCTTCGGCATTGTGGTTCCTCCATATCACCTTCACCGAAGGTATAACTTTACTTCTCAACACTTGTTCTTTCCTATCAATAACTTGAATAGAAATTTCTTCGTACGTCAAATCTTTCTCGACTTGAATCGGTTCATACTCGATTATATGCTTGTAATTCGGTTTATAGGGACGCAATACCGATACGTGAAACACGTTATGGATATGTCCCAATTCTGGAGGTATTGCTATCGCATAAGCTACCTCTCCTACCCTTCGTAGAACCTCAAAAGGTCCTATGAACCTAGGGCTTAACTTTCCTTTCTTCCCGAAATGTATCTTCCCTTTCCAGGGTGACACCTTTAAGAATGCATACGAACCGACCTCGAATTCTCTGTTCTTCCGATGTGGATCGGCGTACTTCTTCTGTCTGCCTTGAGCTGCTACTAGTCGTGTTTGTATTAACTTAATTACTTCCGTCGTTTGTTGTACTATTTCAGGTCCCAACATTCAACGTTCTCCCACTTCATCCCAGCAAAGTGGCGTTCGACATTTCAGTCCATATAATGCTTCGTAAGGCGGCATGCCTATACTAGCGTGATAACTATTATTATAGGCGAACTCTACCAATGGTAGATGATCGTCCCAACTACCCTTGAAATCCATAACGCAAGACCTTAGCATGTCTTCTAGCATTTGGATTGTCCTTTCGCTTTGCCCATCCGTCTATGGATGATACGCAGTACTCAACCTCAGTTGCGTTCCCATCTGTTCTTATAGACTCTTCTAGAAACTCGAAGTGAATCGCGGGTCGCGAATCAGACACAATCGAAACTGGAACTCCATGTCGAGAGACAATCTCCTTGACATAAAGTTTAGCTAACTGGTCCAGGTTGTACCTGACTCTTATCGGCAAGAAATGAGCCGATTTCTTCAAACGATCTACTATTACCCAAATAACGTCGTATCCTTTCTGCGTTGTTTGAAGTCCTACCACAAAATCCATCGTGATATGCTCCCACTTCCATTATCTCCAATGATTATAACAAACCACTACATCTTTGATGTTCGGCCTTAACTTTTTGATAAGTTAAGCACCTATTGACGTATTCTGCTATTTCTCTCTTCATATTCAGCCACCAAAAATTGGTTTGAAGGTCTTGATACATCTTGGTACTACCAGGGTGAATCGAGTACCTCGAGTAATGTGCTTCATTCATGATCTCTTCTTTCAACTCTGGCTCACACAGAACCCAAATTCTTCCTTTAAATCTCAATAACCCCTCGTTATCAAGACTATATGTACTGTCAGTACCATCTACAATCTTATTTCTTATTCGTTCGCACTCCTCAGTTCTGAGTTGCACTTCCTTCATCTTCTCTACGATAGTAGATTGAACCTCCATTACAAACTGTTTCTCTCCTTCTTTACTAGGACATTGCACTTCTAATTCCATTCTTTCCATCTCTGTTATCAACTCTTCGTGAGCTGTAAACATTGATAGCTTCTCCCGACCCTTTCGACTTAAGGCGTCGGCCACCACATTCGCCTTTCCTGGGTGATATAGGATTTCACAATCGTAATCCTTAATCAACTCCAGCCATCTCCTTTGCCTCATGTTTAAATCCTTTTGAGTGAAGATGTACTTCAGACTTTTATGGTCTGTGTAAATCTCACACTTCTCTCCGTACAGGTAATGCCTCCAAATTTTTAAGGCAAAAACCACTGCGGCGAGTTCAAGGTCATGAGTAGGATAATTCCCCTCATACTCCTTCAACTGCCTAGTTGTATACGCAATAACTTTGCCGTGCTGCATGAGCACGCATCCTAGTCCTTTATGCGAAGCATCACTATACACTACAAAATTCTCGTTTCATCCGGTAAAGATAATACCAGTGCTTAACTTAATCTCTTCTTCAGCTCTTGAAAGCTGTCTTCACACTTCTCTGTCCATACGTATTTCACCGTCTTTCTAGTTAAATTGGTTAACGGAGTAGCTATCCTCGAGAAGTCCTGAATGAACCTCCGATAGTATCCTGCTAATCCCAGAAAACTCCGCACCTCAGTCGACGTTTTCGATTGTTCCCAGTTAATCACAGCTTCCACCTTCACTGGATCAACTGAAACTCCTTCCTTGTTAATAATGTGCCCCAAAAATTGCACTCTTTCTAGCCAAAATTCACACTTAGTGAATTTCGCATATAACTTCTCTTTCCTTAGTGCTTCCAACACTAATCTCAAATGTTCAGCATGATCCTCCTTCGTCTTGGAATAGACTAAGATATCATCAATGAATACCACGACAAACTTGTCCAAGTATTTCTTGAACACTCTGTTCATCATGTCCATGAATGCGGCTGGCGCATTTGTCAACCCAAATGACATCACTAAGAACTCGTAATGGCCGTAACAAGTCCTAAATGCTGTCTTAGGTACATCCTCCGCTCTAACCTTCAACTGGTGATACCCCGATCGTAAATCTATCTTCGAAAAATGTTTTTCCCCTTTCAATTGATCAAAAAGATCATCGATCCTGGGAAATGGGTATTTATTCTTTATCGTTAGCTTGTTCAACTATCTGTAGTCGATACAAAGCCTCAACGATCCATTCTTCTTCTTTACAAACAACATCGGCACTCCCCATGGAGAGACACTCGGTTGAATGTACTTCTTGTTCAACAGTTCTTGTAATTGAATCATTAGCTCTTTTAATTCTACTAGCGCCATACGATACGGTGCCTTCGAAACTGGTGCCGTTCCTGGCGCAAGTTTCATAACGAATTCGGTCTGTAATACCCAAGAATTTCCAAATATTATTAATGAATAAATTAATGAAGGTCGAATATTTATTTGAATATAAATGATATTGTGTTATGAGATGAGTTAACTCAATTACTTCAAATTGGATATATAATAATTGAGAAAAATATGGAGTTTATGATAAGCTCGTAGAATGCCTTGTGTGGCACGAGAATGGAAACGATGATGGGAGATTAATAAGTAAATCGATTAACTAATAATATATTGTTAATTAATTGTTATTATAATTGATAGACTATTAATGAATAATTAATTGATAATGTGTTGATTAATTATCATTATGAGAAATAGAATATTAATAAGTAAATGATTAATAAATATAATAAGATTTATATTTACTCGATTAATTGTTATGTGCAAAGTATGCGATAATTAAACGTATAATATATAGTAGTTACATATAAAGTGTAAACTGTAGTGTGTGTGACATCCCAGATTTTTAGAATTTATAAATGAGAATTTAATAAATAAAATTCTTATTATCTGATGTTTTGAGTTTGAGTATGTGAATACGTGTCATTTATGGTAAAATATGTGAATTTATGTGAAGATAATTTAAATATTAATTTTAATATTTATTAGAGTAAATAAATATTTTAATTGAATTATTTATTGAGTTAAATAAATAATTATGTGATTAATATGGAGTAATGTAATTAAGTGTAGTATATTAATTAAATGAATATTTAGTATTTAATTTAATTGATATAATAATTTTATCTTATAGTTCTAATTTAATTGAGATAATTAAATTAGATGAGTAATGTGATGAGTGTTACATGCAATTATAATTAGAAATTAATTATAATTATGTGACAATTTTATGTACTTAATTGATGTTAGACTTTTAATTAATTAAATTAGAATGTTAAGATTTAATTAATTAAAGGGTAACATTAAAGTATGTGTTAAAAGGATTTATTAAAATAAAGAAAAGAGTTTTTAAATGATTTTTCCCAAACAAGGCCCTTACTTTTGTTTTAAAACTATTTTACCCAAACATGGCCTTAACTACTAAAAATCTATTTTTAAAATAACTTGTTTTGCCAAACAAGCCTTAGGGCTTTTAAAATTTAAATTTGTAACTTTTTTTATATAAATTGCAATTATGATATTAAATAGGGAGATTAAATATTGAGAGTTATATATTAAATAATTATACATATAATATATATCATTTTAGTTATATGTTAAAACTACGTTAGTTAGAAAGACAAAAAGGGTTAGTCTGTGTTAGAAAGAAATACAGAGAACCTAGAGTTAGAGAGAAAAGAAGGAAGAAGAAGAGAGAAGAAGAAGAGGAAGGAGGAAAGCCTTGAGAGAGTCATTGCTAAATCTCACCATCTTCTTCCTCACTAAGCATCAAGGGTATGATTTGAACCCTTGTATTTTAAAGAGTTTGTTTTATATTTTTCATTGTTAGTTCTATGTTAATTGAACTTCTATGAAAATTGGTATATACATGATTATATATACATAACGTGTTCATGAGTTTTTATGAATGAATTGATAGATGTTGTAATCCCTTACATATATACTATAAACGATTTTTCAGAAATCAAAGTATTGTAAAAACAAGTTTCTAATGGAGAATTTGTGTTCTTATGGGTTTATGTGTTTTGGTTGAATTTTAGAATGAAAATTGATGATGTATCATGATAGTACTCGAAAAAAATGAAAATAACACAAGTTGAACGAGTCAAAACGGATGTAAAACGAATTAGTAGTGATTGAATTCGCTAAATATATGTAAAAACATGAAAAATTAGCATGAACACTGAATTGGAACCCTTAAAAGGAATTGTTAATGTTTTTGAAGTGTTATAATTATCATGTAGATGAGTAGTTCTATGAATTACGAATCCATAGAGTCCAAAACGGACTCAATCGGATGTGTATAACTTGATTTATGATGATTGGAAGGAGGAAAGGGTTAGAAAATTCGTCAGAACAACATACTGGAGGAAAAAGTTGCGTAACATACTGCCAGGGGCGTAGCTGAGCTGCCCCCAAGGCTGGTTGGGGTGCAGCTGCGCCGGGAGGAAAGTCAGTCCGAGACTATTTTGACCTCCTCTGGTAAAACAGTCATAACGTTTTCATACGAACTCCGATTGAGGCGATTCAAGATGATTCGGAACGAGCACGAGTAGACCTACAACTTTTATTCTTTAAGTTGTTCAATTTGAGGTTGTTAGCTAGGTCAAAATGGTCATTTCTGGGACTAATGTGTTTTTAGAGGCAATCGGGGGGCGTCGGGCATGCACGTATGCACATGTAATGCTCCCGACCATGAAAAATGATGTTCTAACTTCCATAACATGACTATTAGGTATTATAATGATACTTAGCATTAACTCTTGAGTATTAGACAATTCAGTTGGGCGTGCTAAGCGTGCGCAAATGCGTGTCGTTTGGGCGTTCGAATAGGCAAGTTTGGCATACGAAAGTGCAAGCGTTTCAACGCCACAACGAGTGTGTATAACCTTGTTTAATATTATGTTTTTAATAAGAATGAAATATTATAGAGTAATGTAACCCAATCTAGGAGCATGCAAAACACATGCAAAAGAGGCGAGTTAGGCGTGTGACGTATAAACGTCGAAACGCCGTGTAATGTGGTAATACACTTAAATAGTGTTTCGATTCTAATGAAATGAACATTATAAGATATAAAATGGGGTTAGTATAAAACTAATAATTAGTCCTAGCAAGACTTAAACACTTGAATAAATTTTGAATATTACGAAAAAGAAATATAGTGAAATATAAGTCGATAGTTAACACAATCAAGTTGAACATTGTGTATTGATAATAGGAAGGCTTATGAGATGTAGAGTAAAGTTTACATTATAACTAATATGCTTTGTTATGTGACTAATAGTTTATGTGAATGATTATATAATTGTGTAGGGCACGTGAAGTGCAGATATCTGTAAGCTGTTAAACTGTTATTGGTAAATAACGATCAAGGCAAGTCTTTCGGTTCCTATTTTCTATGTGAACTTGATGATATTATGAACTGTTTTAAATTATATTACAAAGAGTATACTATGTTATATATGTTGCAAGCATGAAATGTTAAAGTCAATTTATGACTACATTGATTGATTTAATAATGTTGATTGAGTAAAGAACTCAATCTTTATATTTGTTATGTGATTAAAGCATGTATGCCATGTTACTTTAATGTTGAGCATGTTAATTATGTGCTATGTGATGCATGAAAACTGTTAGATCTTGCTGAGCTGTCGAGCTCACTCTTGCAAATAACCATTTTTGCAGTTCAAGGATGCAAGGTAAAGATACGTATTAAGTGATTTATAGAGAACAATGTTCAAGAATATTAATTTTGTTAAATTTCAAATTGTAGTTGATGTTTTCATTGTAACTTAATTGTTAAGTTGTAAGTTGAGCTATCCGACGTATAATGGATATTGCTTAGTGATGTAAGACTTTGTATAGTCCTTTCGTTGTAGCGATTCATGTAATAGAATTGAATCAAATATTTGTAATGTTAAGGTTGCGATTCAGGGCAATAAAGATAGAGTTTATTAAAGTTTTAAATATTCCGCATTTTTAGTGATTTTAATATCGAATAATGATGTAAAGATAGATTAAAGATGTATTGTTAACGATCGAGGATGAGAATTATATTGTATGAATTTTGGGGTCGTTACAGTGTGACACTTTAATATGACTATATTATATATATAAACTATATAGTAAGATTAATTAAATTGGGCAAGTTACATGATGAGGTTATGTAAGAATATGTGTGTGTGAACATTAAATGTGTACCTTGTGAATATTATAACAAACCAAATGAATAATTGTTATTCAATGATTATTGCAATATTTAAGATAATTGAAATAATAGAGTTGGGATAATGTAATATGGTAATACGCAATTAAATTATATTCGGTATGATGAAATGTACATGGATTATATATGTGCAAATTAAATTTACTACATCGTAATGCTATTTATTGGAACCACATTGTGACTCTAAATGAATTTAATACCTAAATATACATTTATAACCAAAGCATATACTATGTGTATGTAGTAAACTAAGTGTTGTATGTAGTTCATTTGACAAATGCTGAGTTCTCATTTGGCTTGTCCTACAAAGAGAGTCAGTTCTTCTTCACATGTGCAAAAGGCTAGCCTATATCATCAAACTCAGCAAACATAGATAGCATTGTAGCTAATCATTCAATGGGGAGTGGGCATCATGATGGATTTCAACAACCACCCAACTACTCCTCCTTAACCATCATGAAATTCTTCAATCCATTGGTTTGATTTAGTGGAAGATTTCATTTTCTGTGTAACTAAAACTCTATAAATTGAGCTCTCTCCTTCACATTTCATTTTACTGAGAATTTTATTTAGAGAAGCTGATATAGTATACTGAGATATAAAGAGAGAGAGAGAGAGAGAATCAGTTAAGAGAGGAATCAAATTAGCAAAGGTATATTTAGCAGCAAGTTCATGCTCTTCATTTCTGGTTTTCTGAAATTTCTAATTCTTGATTATACTTGAATTCATGCTAATTGGATTGGAGCATGGTAGTTAGTTGATATGTTAGCTTCTATACAAGTTAGAACTATAATGTAGCTTGTCTGGAATCGAATTTATTGAGAAATCTCAATTTGGGTTTGTAAACTGCCAAAGCAGGAACTGTTCTGTTGCTGGCCGAGACCCGGCGCATGTGGCGCCCCCAAATTCGAACCGCCACTTAGTCACTCAAATTCGGTTCGTCACGTGCTCATGGTAATACAATAATAACTAAAATCACACATTCACAGCGGAAGATCTAATCTAGAATAATTTACAATGATTTATTATAATTATTCTCCCAAGTCTCGCAACCCACAGTACTTAATAGATTACATAATAATAGCCAATACAGACTTATTACATAATCTAACTTAAGCTTAAACATAGTCAACTCCAATCTTACTACATCAACTTAATACAACATTATAATATTTAAAACATAAAAAGAGACAAGCTAGTCGGTAGCCTTGCCCTTGCCCTTATCAACGTCCGAAGGTCCACCCTACTTTGCCTTAACTGAAATATTTTTAGGGAAAGCAAGAATGAGCAGAAATTTCTCAGCAAGTAATATACAATAAGGGTGAGTAATATAGTTCTCGAATCTCAAAAGAGTATAGCAGGACGTGATAGTTTCAAGGATAACAAGAAATATAAACAGTTCTCAATAATAGTCGCTAAGGACAGAAAGATATCATTAAGATTCAATACTAAATCTAATTCAAGATTTTAAGATAACTGAATACTGAGCAGTCGCTAATGACTATGAACTTCTACTAGAAATTAACAGTAATATACTGAAAATCCAATAAAACAAGTACAACAGGTGATCAGCCTAAAGTATCCTATATTATGCATAACATTTAATCGTACTCAAGTGCGCACGTCGGTCTCCCGACAATTATATTTTCCCTTCAAAGAAGGTTGTTCATCTCAGTCAAACACATGATCCCGCACCAATTAATTGGTTTGGGTCGCTTTTTAAAAATATAAGTCTAGCCGAATCAAATGGCATAGATTACAACAATTATAAGTTTAATCTTACGATTTAAAGTTCGAAGAATATAAATTGACTTTTATCTTATCCATGAAGGACATAATTTATAATATCTGGATTTCAATCTCAAAAGCTTACTTGTACGACAATAATATCGCAAGCTAAATGAATGCTCAATAAAGAGTAGAGTTAGGAACTTGCTTACAACGTTCCTCGAATAACGTAAACATAAAGATAGGATACTTGCCTTATGCGTA
Source organism: Panax stipuleanatus (assembly GCA_020205555.1). Lineage (NCBI taxonomy): Eukaryota > Viridiplantae > Streptophyta > Magnoliopsida > Apiales > Araliaceae > Panax > Panax stipuleanatus. The sequence goes on along the minus strand of CM035116.1, from coordinate 42,226,855 downwards.
GTTTATCCACGAAAAGTAAATCAACACTTTCGAATCCCTATCGTAATATAGTTACATATATATATGATATCCATTAGTCATATATTATAGCTTCATGTCTTATCTTGGACATACGATCAACACACAAGCTAAGTCTTAGCCTAGCTACACAGTTATACCATATATAGTATCATATTAATATAACTTTTATCCTTAACATTCCTCTTTTTGAGTTCAAACATATTCTCATATCATTAATATCACATAAGACCACAATCAATACTAAATATATTTTATTTTAGTAAGTTATGGAATTTCTATAAGTTAACCGTCAAAATCGAATTCAAGTGTCAACATATAATATCACATAGCATGTATTCATATTAAAGAATACTTTCATACTCGTTCAACCTTTTCACGTTCAATTTACATGATATAGGTTCTAGATCTATATTTTGAACAAATTAAGGCTTTACAACATCATAAAATCATGTAAGCTATCATGCTTGTTATTTTAAGCATACGAGGTGATCACGTAGTTTGTTTTAAGTATGCTCACAAGTATCTTTACCACATACATATTACTAGCATCGCTATTGGTTTTGAAATCATGCTTCGTTTTGCGTTTATTTAGTTTTTATGGCACTTAGCATGGTATGTACACATGTCTATATATATATGACACATTAGTGAGGTTTAAAAGAACTATCGAACATGTCCACGATTTTCAGAATCTAAACCTCGATATAACATGTCAAGATTTACGTTCAAAACTCGTATTTTCACTCGTAAAGCTCACTAATAAGGTTCGCATGTTCACATTACATTATGAAACCTATATACATAAGTTAATATGTCCGACATGCATTTCAAGGGCATATAAACATGCCCGAAAAATCAGAATACATATATGATCTTTACATGTCAAAGTTCGCTTTTAAAAACTTATATTTTTGTTAAAAATGTTCACTAGTGAGTCCATCATGTGCATGTTATACTATGAAGCATATACGTACATGGTATCACATTCTTCATGCATTTCTAGGTCATGATAACATGTATCAAAAATCAAAACATAATCATGCTTCAAAATGTTTAAGAAACTTTAAGTTCATTTCCAAAACTATATGTCGTTTCATATACCTTGCATGCAATCATAGCCAAATCATGTTCACGTTATCTCCATATACTCATATAAGCATGTTCACGCCATTAGCATGCTTGCCTAAGCTACTTTAAACCATTACAACTTAACAGAATCAAGCAGGATGCATAAAACTGGAATCAGTGACTAGTGTAATGCCGGCGCAGCTGCGCCACATCTGGTTCGTCCCAGACTGCAGTCAACAACGGCAGAATCCCAGTCCAAATCACAGAAACTTTACATGAATTTGATTTAAAACATGCTACATTACATACTAACATGTTACTAAGTCTATATAACAACTAATAATCATTCTATAATCCAATGAACATGCCTTACAACAAAAATCAAGAATCCAAGAAATTTCAGAATTGCAGAAATGGAAAATGAAAAACAATAGAGGTACGTTATACCTCTGTTAAACGAATATGAACTTGCTGCTACTTTCAACTCACAATGCTACTACACTAATATATATATATATATAACTCTCAACTCAACACTTCAGAAATTTCTCAGCAAATCAAATTGAATGAGATGGGTTGTATTTATAGAGAAACCAATATACAGACAATGCATATATACACCAAATTAAACCAATAGGAATGTTGAATTGCATGGTGGCTAATAGGAAGTTGGTAGATGGTTGTTGGATTCATCATGAATCCCACTCCCTCCATAATCATGAGCTATGAAATGCTAGTTACTGAGTTTGGGGAGAAGAAGAAGGAATAGGCCTTAGCCTTTTGTTATGCACGTGAAGAGAATGGAACAAGGAATGTATCTCAGGAATCTAGCAATGTTAATATACACCACTTATGCTACTTTGCACATATTTTATACGTAAGTTGTATTCATATACTACATGCTTAGATTGTAATTTTAATGTCACAACATAATTTATATAATGTAATAAGTGTAATTTACACACATATAATCCATGTACATTTTATCACACTGATATAATTTAATCGGATATTATCACATTACAATGTCTTCTTTATAAAAAAAATAATTGTTTATAATATATCCATGATATATTATTTTAATGTATACCCACATACATATTGTCACATAAGCATCATGATGTATTCATAACATATAGTCTCAATATGTACAATCACATTGCATCATATAATATAGTTTAATAAATCTTAATATTTGGTTTCTCTATATAGTATAATCACATAAATGTTGCACTATACTATGTAATATAGTTGTATCCCATATACTTAATATGTTTAATATTCGCATACTTGCACAAATAAATCAATAAACTACTCATCATATCAATTAATTAATAATAATATTAGTTGATGCCTTCCTCAGTAATCAATGAAATTATTAATCTCTAGAAATATAAATCTTATTATATTTATAAACACGTTGTTTATTATTATTATATTCCTTGCAATAATAACAGTCATATATTATTAATCACCACTAATATTCCATTTCTCATAATAATAATTAAATAACAATTAATATATGATTAATTGTTCATGTAGTAATTTCTTTATTAATCTACCCTTATCAATTATTACCATACGAGAAATGATCACATTTTTCAATAGTTTAATAAATACAAATCTTATTATATTTATAACCAATATACTTATTATCAAGCTATCACTCGCAATAATAATAATTTATCATACCAACAATTAATATAGATTAATTGTTTAAAAATTCCTTCGTTAATTTATATAACCTTTATTGTTTCTCATCACCGTGCCACACAAGGCATTCAACGAGTTTATCGCAAACTCCATATATTCTCAATTATTATAATTATTAAATATAATTGAGTTAACTCATCTCATAACACAATTCATTTATATTCAAATAAATTCTCATTCCCATTAATATATTCATTTAATAATATATGAAAATTCTAGGGTATTACAGTGCAGCTGCGCCAGGCCCCTGTGTTTGTTTTCCTGCTTCTAATGTAATCTGATATGTGCTAACATGATTGATACTACCTAGACAAGCATAATGACTGGTTTAACACATATATATATGTTCTTTATATAACATGCATGTCCATGATTATGATAGTATACATTATTGATGAGAACACTTATAGTTTGAAAATGAACTTATAGTTCTTGAAGTAAACTTTGACATATATGTATCATATTTATGTTCTGACTTTTTGAACATGATTGTATGGCCTAGAAATGCATGAAGAACATATTGACATGTATATATATTTCATGATGTAGCATGAACATGTTGGATCTCATTAGTGAAAGTTTACTAACGAGAATATAAGTTTTGAAAGTGGACTTTGAAATGTTATATTGAGGTTTATGTTCTGATATTTTTAGCATGCTTGATAGTGCTATTAACATTTCTAAGATAGCATACATATGCACACACTTGTTAGATACAATGAAGATTGATCAAGTATAAGTTTGATTAAGTTTCAAGCAAATAACGATGCTAGTTATACGTATATGATGTAGATACTTGTGAGCATGCCTAAAACAAGTTATGTGACCACCTTATGTGTTTAAATGACAAGCAAAATAACTTATGTGATTTTCATGAAGTTGTATGGCCTTAAGTTATTAAAGATGTTAATCTAAAACAATATCGTGAAAGGTTGGACTTAGATGGACTTGACGAGCATAGAAGGACCTTTAACATGTGTACATGCTATATGGAAATATATTTCAGTGATTTGGACAGAAGCAGCAGTGCACCAGCCCAACTCTGGTTTGGCCAGGGGACAACACAACTGCGCCTTCCCTAGGCTTAACTAGGGCGCAGCTGCGCCATGCTGGAATCTGAATTGATGCAATCTGCTGGTTTTCTGATTATGATAGCTAGCTTATTATGATGCCTAAACTGTTATACTTGGTCAGAACTCTACTGATATATGTTTACAAGTATAGATAGTGTAGCATGATGATGTTTAATTTATAAAAAGAAGTCCATGGATAATAATGTCATAATCGACTAAGCATTGTGATTAACTATAATGTCATGTGTGAGATAACTATGTTACTTGATGATAAAAACTGATTTTGTGCTACGAGTGTATATGTGACACCCCAAAATCTAGGTACTTCGTTTTCACATGATTTGGTGTTCACTTTCTAATGTAAACATACATCTACCCAATATGACATTAAAATTAAATACAACCTTTAATCAAAATAATAACATCTCCCTTAAAACAAGGGTTACAACCTTCATCAAAATAAATCCCGGGGTTACTCTAACCTTGACATAAATAATAAAATGCGGAATAAAAAGATGACATAAAAGTCTTATTACAATCATTTTAAATAAATAAAAACAAGCCTTCACTTGGTTTGCTTTCCCTTGCCCTTACTTGTAGACGGAGCATCAGCGTTATCAACCTTAACTAAAATTGTTATTTAATGCAAGAGTGAGCAAACCACAGCTCACTGGAGTTCAACAATAATATATACATGAAAGGATATCTTTAAAAAGATTTGAATAACTTAGCTTACTTCAACAATAAAGAATTGAATAATAATTCTCTATTAACATTAAAATTCGAATATAGAATTTATCTGAGTGTCATATGACCTTTGAACACTTGTCCTAGGTTATAAATATTTCTATTTAAACTTTTAACAGTCAATAAGACTATGGACCTTAACTCGTACTTAGGGGGATCAACCCTTTGTACCATGTATTGTGCACAAACATCTTAACGCTATGCGTAGTAACCTCTCCTAGTAAATAAGGTTGTTCAACTCAGTAATTTGAATTCAAGTCCGCACCAAAGAAAGTTTGGTTTGGATAAGCTTACAAGGAAATTTAGAATTCACGTTCATCAGCTAAGGATTAGTTGAATCGACTTTCAATAATTCATAAATAAAAGAATTATTAATTAACATATGCTTTAGAAGTAAACTTAAAGCATTTAAAATAATAGCTGGATCTTACTTGGACAATAAGTTAAGATCATTTCAATTAAATATAAAATTGTCCAATACAGAAATGGAAAGGACATTCTCAATAAAGAATATATGAACTCAAGAAATTATATATAATTAACAATTTTAGGGTTAGAAGACTTGCCTCAAGCGCAAGCTACACAATTCACATACTTTAATACTTCCTACACATATATATTTAATCACAATAACCTAAATTAGTTAGCACGTAACTAAATCACATAAGTGGTTAACCCTCCTGGTTAACTCACTTTAATTAAATAAATAATAATAATCAACTATCACATAGTTAATCACATCACATAATATACTCACATAATTACCTCAATTATGTATTTAACTAAATTATAATTATCAATTATAATTCAAACACTTAATCAAATTATAATTACTTAAATTATAATTACTTCTTAAATTATCACCAATTCATAATTAATAGTTAATTAAACTATATCATGCATTATAATTACACAAATTATAATTAATCATGCAATTATCAAATATAATCTATAATTAAGCATGCATTAAATTATAATTACATAAATTATAATTTAAATTAACATCTAATTGATTAAAATAAATCAATTAATATTCATTATAATCTAACAAAATTATAATTTAAATTAAAAATTTACTCTTAAATTATAATTATTGAAATTATAATTAAGTAATTCATATTAACGAAATTCCAATTAAACAATTAAAACTTATAATTTAAATATTACATTAAGGTTTTCAAAACTTCTTTTTCTCAAATTATGAAATTCTCAATTTCATACTAATGATATGGTAATGCCACTTAATACATGGTTATTATTCTAGCAATAATTAAACTATGGCTAAAAAATAAACTGCACAACACTTAAATTTTACTGCCTCAGTACTGAGCACAGCGCAGCTGCGCAGGGGTTGAATTAGGGAAGGGCAAGCGGCGCAGCTGCGCTGATCTTGGCCTTGCCGCCGGAGCAGCTGCGCAGCAACACGGCCAGACGCAGACAGTTGCGACCTTCTGCTTTACCGAACAACCCAAACAAGCCAACAAACTCAAAAATATAGCAACACAGACAATATAATTCATACCCATGCCTTAATACTCATGCTATAACCACTACCAATCATCGAATTTGTCCAAACAACGAGAATCAAAGGTTTTAAAAACTCAAATTTGACATTTTTATAAAACTCATATATTTTACAAAACAATTCACTGTAAATCCGATTCTAAATCAATTCTAATTATAACACATGTATTCTTTTCATGATTGAGGATATAGCATCCTAACAATTCCAATAGGCATATTAAAACAATTAAATCATAACTTTTACTCCAAAACTCAACCAATTACATGAACTTTATATGAACATATATTATTCATTAAAACATGTTTATGACAATTTTGATTTCTGAAAATCCTCTTATGTCATACAATTACCACAATCAGCACATGGATACAATACATATATATATAATTCATGATTTTACAATTTCATGAAATTCACAGAAACTAAAATTTACAGAACTTAAAACAATGAAGAACAACTACTTAACGTTTTTAAAACTATGAGATAGTAATTACCTTTATGCTTAGTGATTGAAGAAGAATATGAAGATGATTTCTCTAGCCTTCTCAAGCTTTTCTCTTCCTTTTTCCTTCTTCTTCTTCCTCTCTAACACACTGTATAGTTCTAACATTCTCTGCTCTTTTCTCTCTTCTTTCTTTAGCTTAGACTAACTTAGCGTAAACTAAACTAACGTATAATATAATATGATATAACTTATACGATATAATAACTGACAAAATAATAATACCCTTATTAAGTATATCAGTTACGTAAGTTTTAAAATTCAAAAAGCCTTAAGGCTTTGTTTGGTAAACAGTTTATTTAAAACAGCTTTTTGATAGTTAGGGCCCCGTTTGGTAGAAATAGGTTTAAAACAATTACAAGGGCCTTGTTTGGTTAAAATCATTTAAAATTCCTTTTCTTTTATTTTAACAAATCATTTTAACACATACTTTAATGTCACACTTTAATTAATTAAATCATTTAACAACTAATTTAATCAATTAAAATTCAACATTAATTAATCACATAAAATTGTCACATTTTATAATTACTCGCTAATTATAATTCATGTAACATTAACACATAAATCATCTAATTTTATTATCTCAATTAAATTAGAACTATAATATAAAATTAATATACATTAATTAAATAAATATTACACACTCATTTAAATAATATATAACACTTAATTAAATCGCTCCATAAATCACATAATTTATTTATTTAACTCAATAAATAAATCACATAAAATATTTATTTAACTCAATAAATATTTAAAATTAAATATAAAATCTCAATCGTTACAATCTTCCCTCCTTAAAAGGATTTTGTCCCCAGAATCACACATAAAAAAAATTTCGTCTATTACATTCTTCCCCCCTTAAAAGGATTCTGTCCCCAGAATCAGTATATAAGGGGTTACACACAACTAAGCAAATAAATGCGGATAAGATTTCATCATAACATCTTCGAGTTCCCACGTAGCTTCTTCTGCACTGTGGTTCCTCCAAATTACCTTAATAGAAGGTATCACTTTATTCCTAAGTACTTGTTCCTTTCTATCAACTATTTGAATAGGCACTTCTTCATATGTTAAGTCTTTATCAAATAGCAAAGGTTCATATTCTATCACATGTTTATAATCGTGCTTGTAAGGTCTTAACACAGAAATATGAAAGACATTATGTATATTCTCGAGCTCCGGAGGTAATGCAATCTCGTAAGCCACCTCGCCCACCTTTCGTAGTACCTCAAAAGGTCCAATAAATCTGGGGCTCAGCCTCCCTTTCTTACCGAATCGAATTTTCCCTTTCCAAGGATATACCTTCAGGAAAATAAAACTTCCTGGTAAGAATTCTCGGTTCTGACGATGTAAATCGGCATACTTCTTCTGTCTGTCTTGAGCAGCAACTAATCTCGTTCTGATCAGCTTCACAATTTCGGCGGTTTGTTGTACCAATTCTCGTCCCAACAATTGACGTTCACCGACTTCATCCCAGCACAAAGGAGTTCTGCATTTTCTGCCATATAAAGGTAAGGCGGCATGCCTATACTCGCATGGTGACTATTGTTGTAGGCGAACTCCACCAATGGTAGATGATCCTCCCAGCTTCCCTTGAAATCTATCACACAAGCTCTCAGCATATCCTCAAGTGTTTGAATCGTTCTTTCACTCTGGCCATCGGTCTGAGGATGATACGCTGTACTCATTTGCAATTGCGTTCCCAGACATTCTTGTAAACGCTTCCAGAAATTAGACGTGAAACGCAGATCTCTGTCAGACACAATCGATACCGGAACACCATGTCGAGAAATAATTTCCTTGACGTATAGCTTCGCTAACTTATCCAGGTTGTACATAACCCTAATCGGCAGAAAGTGGGCTGACTTCGTCAGTCGGTCCACTATAACCCATATCGCATCAAATCCCTTATGAGTCGCTGGAAGACCTACCACAAAATCCATCGTGATTTGCTCCCACTTCCACTCTGGAATTTCTAACGGTTGCAGCAAACCACTTGGTCTCTAGTGTTCTGCCTTAACTTTCTGGCACGTTAAACACTTCGCAACACATTCTGCAACGTCCCTCTTCATATTCAGCCACCAAAAATAATGCCTGAGATCCTGGTACATCTTAGTACTCCCGGGGAGAATATAATATCTAGAACTATGAGCTTCGCTCAGAATTTCCTCTTTGACCTCTGGTACTGGCGGTACCCAGATTCTACCTTCAAATCGTAACAGATCATCATTATCGATCTTGAACTTGAAATATTCGCCACCGGTTATCCTCCTCCGAATCTTTTCACATTCTTCATCATGAAGTTGTGCTTCTTTTACCTTGTCTACTAGAGTAGAACTAGTGGTTACTTGAAACAACATCTCATCCGATTCTTTCGGAAACTTCACTTCCAACTCCAATCTAGCCATCTATTCTATCAACCGATCTTGATCAGTTAACACGTTCAGCTTCTCCCGACCTTTCCTGCTCAAAGCATCGGCAACAACGTTAGCTTTACCCGGATGATAAAGTATGTCGCAATCGTAGTCTTTAATCAGTTCCAACCATCTTCTTTGGCGCATGTTCAAATCCTTCTGGGTAAATATATACTTCAGACTCTTGTGATCTGTGTATATTTCACACTTCTCTCCATATAAGTAGTGCCTCCAACTCTTTAGGGCAAACACTACTTCTGCCAATTCTAGATCCTGGGTCGGATATCCCTTCTCGTAATCCTTTAGCTGACGTAACGCATAGGCAATGACTTTGCCGCTCTGCATCAACACACAGCCTAATCCTTTATGTGAGGCATCGCTATATACCACAAAATTCTCCGAACTATCTGGTAAAAATAATACAGGCGCAATACTCAGCCTCTTCTTCAACTCCTGAAAACTTTTCTCACACTTCTCCGTCCAAACAAACTTAACTATTTTACGAGTCAAATTCGTCAACGGAGTTGCAATTTTAGAAAAGTCTTGGATAAATCTTTGGTAATAACCAGCCAATCCTAAGAAACTCCTCACTTCAGACGGCGTCTTTGGCTGATCCCAACTCATTACAGCCTCAACCTTCGATGGATCCACCAAAATACCATCCTTGTCGATCACGTGGCCAAGAAATTGCACACGTTCCAACTAGAATTTGCATTTTGAGAATTTAGCGTAAAGCTTCTCTCGTCTCAGTGCTTCTAAGGTTAGTCGTAAGTGTTCAGCATGTTCCTCCTCGGTCTTGAAATAAACCAAGATATCATCTATGAACACTACCACGAACTTGTCTAGAAATGTCTTGAACACCCTGTTTATTAGGTCCATAAATGCAGCTGGGGCATTCGTGAGACCAAATGACATTACCAAGAACTCGTAATGGCCATATCGAGTTCTAAAAGCCGTTTTCGATATATCTTCCTTCCTCACCTTCAACTGATGATACCCGCTTCTCAAATCAATTTTTGAGAAGTACCTCGCACCCTTCAATTGATCAAATAAGTCATCGATCCTAGGTAAAGGATACCTATTCTTGATAGTACCTTTATTCAACTCCTTATAATCAATGCAAAGACGCATCGATCCATCTTTCTTCTTAACAAATAAAATAGGCACTCCCCACGGTGACACGCTCGGTTGGATATACTTCCTGTCTAACAGTTCTTGTAGTTGAACCATCAGTTCCTTCATCTCAACTGGAGCTATTCAATACGGAGTCTTCGAAATTGGAGCAGTTCCCGATGCTAAATCGATCACGAACTCTGTCTCCCTATCTGGCGGAAGTCCTGGCAAATCGCTTGAAAAAACGTCCACAAACTCCTTAACTACCGATATCTCCTCCACCTTCGGGCTTTCCTTACGCATATCTACTATGTAGGCTAAATATCCTACACAACCTTGCGTCAGAAGTTTCTTAGCTTGCATAACCGTCAGACAACTCGTTTGTCTAGGAGATTTGCTACCGTAGAACATTAACTTCGATGGAGTCGTAAGGTTCATCGACTTCTTCTGACAGTCGATTACCGCCCCATGGTTGAATAACCAATCCATACCTAGTATGACGTCGAATTCCCCAAGTTTAATCGGAATCAAATCTACTCTAAGCTCCTAACCCTTAATGTCCAATCTACAGTTCTTATAAACGCTCCTAACAGGAATAACCTCCCTATTCGCAATCTCTATGTTCAAAAGATAAACTAACTCATCTACAGGTAAGTCTAGGGTTTTAGCAAAATCATCAGATATGAATGAGCAAGTAGCACCCGAATTAAATAATACATATGCATTTATACTATTGACCGGAATAATACCTGACACCATGTCTTTTGATTGCATAGCATCCTACACCGTCATATTGAATGTCCGTGCAGTGGGTCGAACATCTTGCAATGGTGCAGCAATGGTTACGGAACTGCCGCTTCCATTCCCTCCGCTCCCTGTTGACCCTACCGTCAGCTTCTTCGGACAGTTGCGAGCCTTGTGATCTTTGGATCCACATGTAAAGCAAGCTACCTTCTTCAAGTTTGGGCAATTAGGCGCAATGTGGCCTTCCTGACCACAGTTGAAGCACACCCGCTTCCCCTTCATGCACACGCCAGTGTGATTCTTACCTCATATAGCACATGCTTTAAACTTCCTCTTCTGATGGCCTCCCTACTGACTCACATCAGAGGTATTGTCAGTCCACTTCCTCTTCTGATTCACAGCGCTGCTACCCCCAATCTTGGTTTCTACCTCATTCTTCTTCTTCTTCACTTGGTTGAACTTTGTCAACCCGTCGCTTCCTCCTTCAGTGAGTATGGCTTTCTCCAGCACAGCTAAAAATGTGTTCAGCTGGAACATGAAAACCTTACTGTAGAGCCAGGGCTTCAGTCTTCGCTCAAACCTCATCGCTTTCCTAGCATCAGTGCTGACCTGGTAAGTAGCGAACCTGGCCAACTCGTTAAACTTAGCGGCATACTCGGACACCGTCATCCCTCCTTGCTTAAGTTCTAGGAACTGGACCTCCATCTGGTCCTGCGAACTCACTGGAAAGTACATCTCGTAGAACATTTCCTTGAAACGTTCCCACGTGATGACTCCCTCTCCCTCACTGGTCTTGTTAGCCTGCCACCAAAAGCTAGCATCCGACTTCAACATGAAAGCCGCGAACGCTGTCTTCTGGTCTTCACCTACTCTGGCTACGTCGACTACCTTCTCCATTTCCATAACCCACGTCTGAGCTTTGATAGGGTTGGTCGATCCTTTGAATTCAGGCAGTCCTACAGCCATGAATTCCTTGAACGTAGTACCCTGCACCTGCGGCTAATTCGCAAGAGCTCCTGTCAACAGGTTCACCAACTGCTGAACTGAGTTGGAATTCGTCCCATCGTTATTGTTGTTCATCGAACCCTCGGGGTTTTGAAGCATTGGTCTTCTTCTAGGAGGCATTTTCTGTTAAGAGAATATTATTATTAGACCCTTTATTCAGCTATTAAGTATTCAAGTTCATACTTAAACGTTTAAATGGCTCAGTTCACATAGAACACATAGCACGTCAATAAACTTCTTTTATTCATTACTCATAGTTTAAAAACATCAAACTGATAGCACTTCTGCTATTTCTATCATCCTTCCTGAACTGGAAAAGTTATAGGATTACATTTTTAACTCATCCCATTCTTATCTCAAATTATGGGGTTTACATTATTTAATACAAAAAGCAATACATAAACAAAACTCTACTACTGCCTTAGCATATTAATACGTCGCACAGCCTCTCTGCGTTCCTCTTCCATTACCCGAAACGCCGTTCTTCGGTCCACCACATACCACGGTAAATCTTGGAACTGAGCTGGGTAGTAGAAAATACAGTCCTGAGCTCTCTCTATCGCTGTATTAAAAGCATATTCCATTTCCCTCAGCTTGGCCCTCTTGGCTTCAGCTTCACCTTCAGCTCGATCGGGTCGTTGATTAGCCCTCAAGCTTGACTCTTCAGCTCTGGCACGCTTCCTCTACTCCTCCTGGATGTCTTGCTTCAGCTTTGCTAGTTCAAATCGAGCAGCATCTCTATCAACCTCTATATGTATCAGGTTCCACTGTGCATCTCCTAGGTCACTTGCCATTTCCTCGATCGTCTCGTCTCGTTGCTGGATAGTTTCCTCGAGATCTCCTACCCGTCCATGAAGCTCCACGTTGCTATCGTAGACTGCCTCGTACATCTCAGCACTAGTAGAGTGAGGTGGGAATTCCTCTTCGGGATCCTCTTCCTCCTCTTCCTCCTCTTCAGACTCGTCCTCGTCCTCATCCTCTGGAATAAGTGTCAGCTCATGCTCCCGACCAGCTACGGTGATCACTGGAGATGGCTTTCTCCTAACCAGCTGCTCCCAGACAACATGTATGTCACGGGGCTCCTCCTCTCTAGGCACCTGAGGTACATCCTCTCTAGCCTGACTAGGTTCTCCAACGTTTGACATCCTGACAAAAGAATTTTAAAGTTCATTATTAAGTGATATCGAGTCGTCACTCTTCGAATACTATAATGTAAACACATAGCACATAAGGTAGTTTATTATCTTTTACCTATCACATCTATCTTTTCGATCTTACCTATAAGGCTACTACCTAAGGTTTTCCCCCACCTAAGGTTTCATAACCTATAGCTTTGATACCAACCTGTGACACCCCCAAATCTGGATACTTCGTTTCCACATGATTTGGTGTTCACTTTCTATTGTAAACATACCTCTACCCAATATGACACTAAAATTAAATACAACCTTTAATCAAAATAATAACATCTCCCTTAAAACAAGGGTTACAACCTTCATCCAAATAAATCCTGGGGTTACTCTAACCTTGACATAAATAATAAAATGCGGAATAAAAACATGACATAAAAGTCTTATTACAATCATTTCAAATAAATAAAAACAAGCCTTCACTTGCTTTGCTTTCCTTTGCCCTTACTTGTAGATGGAGCATCAGCGTTATCAACCTTAACTGAAATTGTTATTGTGACACCCCCAAATCCGGGTACTTTGTTTTCACATGATTTGGTGTTCACTTTCTAATATAACATACATCTACCCAATGAATAATGCAAAGTAACTACAACTTAAATTAAAATAATTAAATTACAACCTTTGTAAAATAATCTCGGGTTACTCTAACCCTGTCATGAATATAATAAAGTACAGAAATAAAAACATAACATTCAAGTCTTATTACAATCATTCTCAATTACATAAAACAAGTCTTCACTTGCTTTGTTTTCCCTTGCCCTTACTGGTAGACGGAGCATCAGCGTTATCAACCTTAACTGAAATTATTATTTAATGCAAGAGTGAGCAAACCACAGCTCACTGGAGTTTAACAATAATAAATACATAAAAGGGTATCTTTAAAAAAAATCTGAACAACTTAGCTTGCTTCAATAATAAAGAATTGAATAATAATTCTCTATCATCATTAAAATTTGAATATAGAATTTATCTGAGGGTCATAAGACCTTTGAACTCTTGTCCTAGGTTATAAATATTTCTATTTAAACCTTTAACAGTCAATAAGACTATGGACCTTAACTCGTACTTAGGGGGATAGCCCTTCGTACCATGTATTATGCACAAACATCTTAACGCTATGCGTAATAACCTCCCCTAATAATTAGGGTTATTCAACTCAGTAATTTGAATTCAAGTCCGCACCAGAGAAAGTTTGGTTTGGATAAGCTTACAAGGATAATTTAGAATTCACGTTCATCAACTAAGGATTAGTTGAATCGACTTTCAATAATTCATAAATAAAAGAATTATGAATTAACATATGCTTTAGAAGTAAAATTAAAGCATTTAAAATAATAAACTGGATCTTACTTGAACAATAAGTCAAGATCTCTTCGATTAAGTAAATAATTGTCTAGTACAGAAATGAAAAGGACATTCTCAACAATGAATATATGAACTCAAAGAAACTTGCGTAGAAATAGCGAGTTTAGGGTTTAGAAGACTTGCATAAAATTAATACAAGATTAGGGTTTAGAAAACTTGCCTTAAGCGCAAGCTACTTAACTCAACCACGTCCTTAAACACTTCCTATATACATACATATTTAACCACAATAACCTAAATTAGTTAACACGTAACTAATTCACATAAATGGTTAACCCTTATGGTTAACTCACTCTAATTAAATAAATAAATAATAATTAATCATCGCATAGGCATGCTCACATAATTAAATCAGTTATGTATTTAACTAAATTATAATCAAACAATTATAATTTAAACACTTAATCAAATTATAATTACCTTTAAATTATAAACAAATTATAATTTATAATCAATTAAACTATATCATGCATTATAATTATACAATTTATAATTAATCATGCAATTATCAATTATAATCAATAATTAATTAAACTATAACATGTATTATAATTACACAATTTATAATTAATCATGTAATTATCAATTTAAAATCCACAATTAAACATGCATTTATTAAATTATAATTACATAAATTATAATTTAAATTAACATCTAATTGATTAAAATAAATCAACTTCTATTCATTATAATTTCATAGAATTATAATTTAAATTAAACATTTACTCTTAATTATAATTAATCAAATTATAATTAAGTAACTTATTTTATAATTAAACAATTATAGTTTATAATTTAAATACTATATTAGGTTTCCTTTTTCTCAGATATGAATTTATCACAATCATATAACAACATGTTATATATGTCCACTATCAATGAATAATTAAACTAAGGCTAAAAAATAATCTGCACAAATAAACTAAGACCATTGCTCATGCACTGTGCACGCCGCAGCTGCGCAGCCAGCAGCCTGGGCACCGGCGCAGCTGCGCAGGGGTCGGATCAGAGATGGGCAAGCGGCGCAGCTGCGCTGCTTCTGGCCTTGCTGCCGGCGCAGCTGCGCAGCAACTCGGCCAGACGCAGACAGCCACGGCTCTCTGCTTTACCGAACAACCCATACAATCCAACAACCGACAATACCAAGCAATACAAACAACATAGAACACATACATGTAACAATACATATGTACAACATGTATTTAAACACAAAAATCACCTAAGTAACAAGAATCAGTGTTTTAAAAACTTAATTTTTTGGTATTTTCATATGAACTCATACTTTAACAAAATAAGTCACTGTAAATCCAATTCTCAATCAATTTCAACTTATAACACATGTATTCTTTTCATGATTCAGGATATAACATCCTAACAATTCCAATAGGCATATTAAAAACAATTAAATCATAACTTTTACTCTAAAACTCAACCAAATACATGAACTACATATGAACACTATTTTCACACATAAAACTTGTTTTTACAGTACTTTGATTTTGAAAACAATCATTAATAGCATACATGTAATGGATTACAACATCCCTCAATTCATATAACATGTAATAACAAATTTATCAATTACAATCCAAATTATTTACCAAAAACTCAAGAATACAAAAACTAAAAACAAGAGGTGACTTGTTACCTTAATTCTTGATTAAGCTTTGATAGAGGGTAAGAATAGCTCTGATAATCCTACTTTGATTCTCAGAATTCCAACTCTTCTCCATAAGAAGAGTCAGTTAAAATGATGTCAAAGAAACAAGGGTTAAGCCAATAACCCATCTTCATGAGTTCTTCATCTTCCTTGGTGGATCACCGTTAGAGGCCAAACATTTGGGTGGCTGACATTGATCAAGGGAAGGAGCCACTACAGAGGAATCAAAGGAATCAAAGGAGTAGAACTTGTACCTGAGGAAGCTTGGATCTTCAAAGGTATAATTCCATGTTCTCTTTTTTCTGTTATTGATAACTAGCACAAAACATGAACAATTGTTGAGGACTATGAATAATATTTTTCTATGACGTAGGATGATTAGAAAGCGGGAGTATTTTGGCTACTAGCTAGAATGAAGGAGTAAGAATTTTCAGGACGAAAATAAAATTTTTCCATGAAAAAAATATTTTTGAGAAAAAGACGAAATAGGCACTATTCACCTTACGAAACCTAAAGGTTAGGGTTTGAATAACCTAAGCCTTTCTAAGAGATCCGGATGTCGGAATGACATTCTATTTGAAGATTTGACGGTAATATGCCGTGAAAAGTTATATTAGCCAATAAAAGTTTTTCTCGAAAAACGTGCATAAATCGAATAAAATAAAAACTATGAAAAGTACTGTTATGTATTTTTCATTCGTTTAACTACGTTGTGGGAAAACGTGACGGAAAACACTAATCATCAAAAAGTGTTTTTCGATTTTTCGAAGTTTCGAAGAATGCGTAAAAGTTAATCTGTAGAGGAAAGACGGAATATCCAAAAATATTTGGTTTCCGAGAAACACAGTTTTTCAAACTATCGGACTAATTTTGAAAGACGGAACAACGAAGCTTCCATCTAATTAGAGCTTGTTGTTGATAGACAAATTTAAACCATCTAATTAGAGCTTGTTGTTGATGGACAAGTTTAAAACTGTTGGGAATTGCATATTCAGATTTGATATTGAAAGTAAATATAAATGCTTAAGTGTACAGTCCTTAAGAGAATCAATGTACAAGGACTTAGATGATAGATCAAAACTGTTAGGTTGATCTGAGCTTTAATGTTTATCATTTATGTAAATAAATGTATAGAAGAAAAGATCAAACTTGTTTGGTTGATCTATTTAAGCTGTAAAAGTTAAAGCCTTGACAAAATTGTAGTCTGTCAAAGGTAGCATGCAGATGACAAGGCAGAATCGTGGAGCTTGAACTATGACATCCATAATCGTAGTCTATCAAGAAATTGGAGTCTGCAGAAGACAAGGCAGAATCGTGGAGCTTGAACGAAGATATCAAGAATCAGTAGTCTGCCAAGAGATTCGAAGTCTGCAAGAAGAAAAGGCAGAATCGTGGAGCTTGAACGAAGATATCAAGAATCGTAGTCTGCCAAGAGATTCGAGTCTGCAGAAGAATAGGCAGAATCGTGAAGCTTAAAATGAAGATGTCCAGAATAGTAGTCTGCCAAAGAATCAAGTCTGCAGAGGCCAAGGTAAGATCCGTTGAGCTAAAGTGAAAGCATCAATCATAGTCTGCCTTGGAAGCCACACTGAGAATCATAAAGTTGAAAAGCATCTGACGAGCCAAGTTTAGAATCACAGAGTGCTATCAGAAGTGTGGAGTCTGCAAGACAAGCAAGCACAAAATCTTAGTCTATCAAGAGCTTCAGAGAAATCATAGTGTTCTCTACGATCAAGTCTGAATCAAGCTGTGCAAAGCCAACACACAACTATTATGTCACAATGATCATAATCGTAGTGTTCCTCTAGCCAGCATCAAAGATTGTAGTTCTGATGAAGGGAGGAAGAGCAACAAATGAAGAAAGGCTTATGTCCGTTGACAAAGTGATAGTCCTAATACTTCCATATTCATCCTTAGTTCAAATCAAAGAAGCGTATTGAAGAAGCTAAGGAAAGGACTAAAGTTGCCTGCAGAACGCACCTTTTCAGGTGTTAGGTGAAAGATATAGTCTGATGTGTCAGTAGGCCAGGCGGCAGTACAACAAAAAAGCAGGACGTCAACATCACTGCACAGAAAATGTCTGGAGCATTAAATGAAGCAACGGGAGCATTCAAACGGCTAATTATGAATGGCTCTTTTATAAGGAAATCAGACAAGGATTCAGACTAAGCAAGCAAGATATAATAAGAAAGATTATCAAGAGAAAAGCTCAACAACACTCAACGATCAACACTACGATCCTGAAAGAGGAAAGCTTGCTTCGCTACTCAGTCTTTAAGAGACAGATGCTGAACTGCAACTGAGTAGCACACCTCAAATAACTACTGCAAATCCAAGTGAGGTACCAAGTCAGAGGACTTGAAGAGTTCAAAAGTGAACTAAGAGCAGATCCAAGTCAGAGGACTTGAAGAGTTCAAAAGTGAACTAAGTAAAGTTCTAGGGCTGCTGGCCTTAAAGGAATCTAAGTGATCCAGTTGTAAGAGACATCCTTAGTGGATTTCCTACTCGTGGAGTAGAAGAGTGGATTAGGAGCCTTGTGTGCTCTGAACCACTTAAAACCTTCTGTCTCATTGTCTCTCATTAACTGCTATATCTGTTATAATCCTATAACTGCTTATCAAACCATAACTGCAATATCTTAAAGGGGAACAAAACATATATTTCGCGGCTGTCAGTATAATCAATACTAACAAAGTATTTTAAACAAATAATTTTTAAAATATCTATTCAACCCCCCTTCTAGATAACTAACGTGCCTTTGGGAACTAACAATTGGTATCAGAGCAGGTTCTCACATCTAAGCATACAAGCTTGAGTAGATCCAATGGCACAACTGATAAGCGAGACCAAGACAGGTGGAGGAAGCAAACCACCTATGTGCAACAAAGATAAATTTGCCAACTAGAAAGTTTGGATGCATGCTTATATGGGTTCAATAGATGATGATCTATTTGAAACTGTTTTGAATGGGCCCTATGTTCCAAAAAGGCTTGCACCAACTCCAGAAGATCCAAACAACATGGTGGTCAAGGTCAAAACTGAATGGACTGAAAATGAGAAGAAAGATGTTCAGCTTGACAAAAAGGCTAAGAACATCTTATTCCAGTCTTTAGAAGACATTTTGTTCGAGAATGTGGTTAACTGCAAAACTGCAAAGGAAGTCTAGGAAGCATTGCTCATCATGCATGAAAGAACTGAAGAAGTCAGAGAAAACAAGCAATCTCTACTGACTCAACAGTATGAGATGTTTGCTCATGTTCTAGGAGAAAATGTCATTTCCACTTATGAAAGATTCACTACACTGCTCAACTCTCTCAGAGCCTATGGAAAGACCTATCCAAACAAAGATCTGGTCATTAATTTCATGAGGTCTTTACCAAGTAGATGGGATGCCAAGACCACTACAATCAGAGAGTCAAAGAATCTGCATGAATTGATAGTTCAACAGCTCTACGGAAACCTTCTTACATACGAGCTAGAACTGTCCCAACGAGCAGAAACTCTATCATAAGGAAGAAGGAAAGATAAAGGAGTTGCTCTCAAAGCGAAGGACGAGATCTCCAGAGCACAGGTGGAAGATGACTCTAAATCTGATGAAGAGGATGACATTGATGATGATGAAGCTGCAATGCTTGCAAGAAGATTCAAAGACTCATGCTCAAAGGCAGGAGCAGCAAACCTAAAAGGTTCAACAACAGCAGCAGTCCAGAGCAGATCAATGACCTATGCTACAACTGCAAGAAGCCTGGGCATTTCATTGCCAACTGCAATAAGCCTATTAGAGAAGAGCTAAAAAGAAAGTCAAATCCAAAGAAGGAGCTCAAAGACTACAAAAAGAATAAGAAGAAAGACAAAGGGCTTGTAGCTGGAAGTTCGTGGAGTGATTCAGACAATGATACTAATACTGAGTCTAAAGATGATGAAGCACCTCAAAAAGACAATATATGTCTGATGGCCAAAGATGCACTAAGCATGAAAGATGCTGAAGCAGTCATAGATAAGGTATTTGACTTTAACTCTCCTGATATGGACATTGATGATTTAAGAACTGGCATTCATGATATGTCAACTAATCTATATCAAAATATGAGGTAGCTAAGAGTTCTATCCTAAAGATTATACTGATCTTCAAGAAGAGAAAGAGAAAGTTCAGAAAGAGCTGGAAGCAGCTCTACTAAGTTCTGACTTTCTCTCTAAGCTTGAAGCTGAAAATAAAATTTTAAGAGAGATCAATGAACTTAACATACAAAGAGAGTCAAATCTAACCTCTAAGATTGAGGAGTTAGAAAAGACCATCTCTACATGGAATAGATCTTCTTCATCCATGAACTCCCTGATATACAATCAGAGAAGTGTATCTGATAGAACATGCTTAGGGTTTGGGGAATCTACCTCAGAACCAAATGTGGAAAAGACAATGGAAAT
The DNA here is from genome assembly GCA_020205555.1 of Panax stipuleanatus. Classification (NCBI taxonomy): domain Eukaryota; kingdom Viridiplantae; phylum Streptophyta; class Magnoliopsida; order Apiales; family Araliaceae; genus Panax; species Panax stipuleanatus. Next base: position 42,206,281 of record CM035116.1, on the reverse strand, counting down.
TAACGTAAGTAGTGCTTCTAAGTTAAGTAGAAGCATTACATTTGTAAAGTCCACACAAAAGGATGAAACAGTGCGACCTTGCTCTTCTATACTAAGACGTGTTACTAAACACTATGGATCTCATGCTGGCCTAGGGTTCGAAAAGGTGAAGAGTAACTCAGTCACCACTGCCCAACCTCGACGAATCATAGAGTCAACTAAAACTGACTTCACGGATCAACTTGGAAGGAATCGTGGTGTTGAGGTTCAGTCCACACAGAAAGTGAACTCCAGGGCTGCATGGAAAAGGAAGATGCAATATAAGGGTACAGCCAACAGATACCCACATAAGTCAAATTGGAGAAAGCATCCACACACACACACACAAACATAAAATATTTTGGATGTTTTGTATGTAAAAGACTTGGTCATAAAACTGCATCATGCTTTCATAATACTATGCATGGGAGACCCAAAGTCAAGCAGATTTGGGTTCCTAAGGATACTAACATTACAGGACCCATGCTAGTCTGGGTACCAACATGAAAGCTGAATATGATTGCAGGAAATGAGCACCACAACTACAACATGGTATTTGGACAGTGGTTGCTCAAGACATATGACCAAAAACAAAGCCCTCCTGTCAAATTACACAAAGAATGAGGGACCAACAATTATCTTTAGAGATAATAGCTCTGGAAAGACAAGAGGTTATGGATCAATTGGAAATGGTGCAGTGTCCTTCAGCAAAGTGGCTTATGTTGATGGTCTAAAGCACAATCTTCTAAGCATCAGCCAACTATACGATAAAGGCCATTTAGTCACATTTCTCAACAATCAGTGTCAAGTCAGAGATCTGGAGACATCCTCCATCAAGCTGACAGGAACAGGAGAAGGAAATGTATACATTGTCAATCTTTCTCAGCTCAGTTCTGATGAGACAATATGCTTCCTTGCTAAAGCCACTAAAGAAATAAGTTATCTTTGGCATAGAAGATTATCTCATCTCAACTTCAAGAGTATGTCTAAACTGGCCTCCAAAGATCTGGTAGCAGGATTGCCCAAGTTCAGCGACAGGCCCCTACAGTTACTTCATATGGATCTCTTTGGGCCAATTCTAACTGTAAGCCTAGGAGGAAAGAGATACTCACTTGTCGTAGTGGATGACTACACCAGATACACATGGGTGTTCTTTCTTAACTCAAAAGATTAGACAAGCTCCCAACTGATAAAGATGTTCAAGCCGGTGATGAATGAAAAAGGAGAGACTATCAAGGCAATAAGGAGTGATCATGGCAGAGAATTTGATTTCTTAGAAATGGATCAGTTCTGTGCAGACAATAGCATCAGTCACAACTTCTCAGCACCACGAATTCCTTAGCAAAATGGAGTGGCTGAAAGGAAAAATAGAACACTTATAAAAGCCGGGAGAACTTTACTAGCAGCAGCTCATCTGCCTGAATACTTTTGGGCAGAAGCCATCAACACTGCATGCTATACACAGAACAGATCTCTTGTACACTCTACACTAAAAAAGACACCCTACATGGAATAGATCTAACCTCTAAGATTGAGGAGCTAGAAAAGACTATCTCTACATAGAATAGATCTTCTTCATCCATGGACTCCCTAATATCCAATCAGAGAAGTGTCTCTAATAGAACAGGCTTAGGGTTTGGGGAATCAACCTCAGAACCCTGTGTGGGAAAGACTAAAGAGATTAATGTAAGTAATGCTTCTAACTTAAATAGAAGTATTACATTTATTAAGTCCACACAAAAGGATGAACCAGTGCAACCTTGCTCTTCTGAACCAAGACGTGTTCCTAAACACTACGGATCTCATGCTGGCTTAGGGTTTAGAAAAGTGAAGAGTAATTCAGTCACCACTGTCCGACCTCGATGAATCGTAGAGTCGAGTAAAACTGACTCCACCGATCAACTTGAAAGGAATCGTGGTGTTGGGACTCACTCAGCACAAAACATGAACTCCAGGGCTACATGGAAAAGGAATATGCAATTTAAGAGTAAAGTCAACAAATATCCACACAAATCTAATTGGAGAAAGCATCCATACACACATACAAATATAAATTATGTTGGATGATTTGCATGTGGAAGGTTTGATCATAAAAATTGCATCATGCTTTCAAAATACTGTGCATGGAAGACACAAAGTCAAGCAGATTTGGGTTCCTAAGGGTACTAACATTGCAGGACCCATGCTAGTCTGGGTAACAAAATGAAAGCTGAATATGTTTGCAGGAAATGAGCACCACGACTACCACATGGTATCTGGACAGTGGTTGCTCAAGGCATATGATCGAAAATAAAGCCCTTCTGTCAAATTATACAGAGAAGGAGGGACCAACAGTTATCTTTGGAGATAACATCTCTGGCAAGACAAGAGGCTATGGTTCAGTTGGAAATGGTGCAAGGTCCTTCAGCAAAGTGGCTTATGTTGATGGTCTAAAGCATAATCTTCTTAGCATCAGCCAACTATGAGATAAAGGCCATCTAGTTACCTTCCTCAACAATCAATGTCAAGTCAGAGATCTGGAGACATCCTCTATCAAGCTGACAGGAACAAGAGAAGGAAATGTATACATTGTCAATCTTGCTCAGCTTAGTACTGATGAGACAGTATGCTTCCTTGCTAAAGCCACTGAAGAAATAAGTTGGCTTTGGCATAGAAGATTATCTCATCTCAACTTCAAGAGTATGTCTAAACTGGCCTCTAAAGATCTGGTAGCAGGATTACCCAAGTTCAACTTCATCAAAGAAAGACCATGCAATGCATGTCAGCTTGAAAAGAAAACAAGGAGCTCATTCAAAGGCAAAGAAGTCAACTCAATTGACAGGCCCCTACAGTTACTTCACATGGATCTCTTTGGGCTAATTCCGACTGTGAGCTTAGAAGGGAAGAGATACTCACTAGTCATGGTGGATGACTACACCAGATACACATGGGTGTTCTTTCTCAACTCAAAAGATGAGACAAGCTCCCAACTGATAAAGATGTTCAAGCTGGTGATGAATGAAAAAGGAGAGACTATCAAGGCTATAAGGAGTGATCATGGCAGAGAGTTTGACTTCTTAGAAATGGACCAGTTTTGTGCAGACAATGGCATCAGTCACAACTTCTCAGCACCACGAACTCCTCAGCAAAATGGAGTAGCTAAAAGGAAGAACAGAACACTTATAGAAGCCGGAAGAACTCTACTTGCAGCAGCTCATCTGCCTGAATACTTTTGGGCAGAAGCCATCAACACTGCGTGCTACACACAGAACAGATCTCTTGTACACTCTATGCTAAAGAAGACTCCCTATGAGCTGTGGAAAGGAAGAAAGCCAAATGTCAGTTACTTTCATGTGTTCGGCTCTTCATGCTATATTCTCAATAATGGCAAGCAATATCTGACTAAGTTTCAACCTAAGTCAGATGAAGGAATCTTCCTTGGTCATGCCACAGACAGCAAAGCCTATAGAGTGTTCAACAAGAAGACATTAAGTGTTGAAGTCTCAATCCATATCATCTTTGATGAAACAGACTAGGACAAGTCTGCACCACAAGACACTATGATTGATGATACTGACACTACGAATGAAGCGGTCGAGCCTAGCACTACGACTGCAGTTCCTGAACAAAGAATCGTAGTGTTCGAATAAGAAATCATAAAGAGAGCTGAGCCAGACGACGATTCTGAACAACAAGAACCAGAAGTCAATCTTGAGGAATTCAGACAAGAAGGCACCAGAACAGATGTTCCAACAGGGAATAGGTGGGCAAGAGATCACACTCAAGATCTAATTATTGGTGATCCAATTGCCAGAATCAGAACAAGATCTGTAACTCAGAATAAATGCTTCTATTTGAGTTTTCTATCTCAAATAGAACCCAAGAAGATTGAAGATGCTATGCTAAATGCAAGCCAGATTGAAGCCATACAAGAGGAACTAAATCAATTTGAAAGAATCAAAGTCTGGAGATTAGTTCAAAGACCAAAGAATCACCTAGTCATCGGCACCAAATGGTTTTTCAGGAACAAGATGGATGAAGATGGGGTGATCACTAGAAACAAAGCAAGACTGGTGGCCAAAGGTTATTCTCAAGAAGAAGGCATAGACTACGATGAGACCTTCGCACCAGTTGCCAGACTTGAAGCAATCAGAATATTCCTTGCATTTGCTGTTCACATGAAGTTCAAAGTATTCCAGATGGATGTCAAGAGTGCATTCGTAAATGGTGAACTTCAAGAAGAAGTCTACGTGGAGCAACCCCCTGGTTTTGTCAATCCAACCCTCTTTGATTATGTCTATAGATTAGATAAAGCCTTATATGGACTTAAACAAGCACCTAGAGCATGGTATGAAACACTGACAAACTTTCCTATTTAAAAAGGATTCACTAGAGGTAGAGTAGACACTACACTATTTCTTAGGAAGCACAAATATAAAGTCTTACTAGTTCAAATATGTGTGGATGATATTATCTTTGGTTCTACTGATTAAAATTTGTGCAAGAGATTTGCCAAGCTTATGTAGAGCAAATTTGAAATGAACATGATGGGTGAGCTGAACTTCTTCCTTCGACTATAAGTGAAGCAAACTGATGAAGGTATCTTCATAAGCCAAGCCAAGTACATCAAAGACTTACTTAAGAAATATAGCATGAAATCAGCCTCTCCTATGAAAACACCAATTTTTCCAGCAACTAAGCTTGACAAAGATGAGAAAGGTAAAGGTATTGATATTACTCAATACAGAGGTATGATAGGCTCCCTTCTCTACTTAAATGCCAGTAGACCAGATATAATGTTTGCAACATGTATATGTGCTAGATTTCAAGCCAATCCTAAGGAATCACACTTAACTGCTGTAAAAAGGATTTTCAGGTATCTTAAAGGTATACCCTACTTGGGTCTATGGTATCACAAGGAGTCCTCATTTGAACTGACAGGATATTCAGATGCTGACTTTGCAGGATATAAAATAGACAAAAAAAGTACCAGTGGCACTTGTCAACTGCTAGGAAATAGACTAGTGTCCTAGTTCAGCAAGAAGAAAAACTCAGTATCAACTTCTACAGCAGAAGCTGAATACATTGCTGCAGGCAGCTGTTGTGCTCAAATCCTATAGATGAAGAACCTGCTAGCAGACTATGGGTTTGATTTCAAATCTATACCCATACACTGTGATAACACAAGTGCCATAGCAATAAAAAATAATCCTGTCATGCATTCTAGGACCAAGCATATAGAAATTAGATATCATTTTATTAGGGATCATGTTCAAAATGGAACAATATCTTTGCAATATACCCCTACTGAAAATCAACTTGTTGATGTGTTTACAAAACCCTTAGATGAATCCAGATTTAATAAATTGATAAGTGAGTTAGGTATGTTAAATTTGCAACCATAAATTCTATGCTCTAGATGGTGCTAACCTTGCAAATAGAAAGGCTAAGTCAAAATTATAGAGATGACAAAGAGAAACCACGATCGTGGAGTGATCCAGTCAAGACAGAAAGGCTCATTGTGATAGCAACAACAATCCAAGCAACCCTTTTGATAAGTGTCTCAGGGACAAACCTAATTCTTACTGTCAAACTAAGAGGTTGACCCTTCCTAAGAAACCTTAATCCAGAATGTTTGCCATTTCAGAAGGCATCACAGAAAACCTTAAAGTCAACGGTTAAGAAGCAAGAAAAGGATCAAACTCAACAATCATGGAGTGGTTTTTGGCATTCGCAGTCTTCTCATAAGGGCACACTAGCTCAAGGGAGCTAAGTGAAGAACGGAGATTTCCACATAGATTAAAATCATGGAGCTCTGCAGAATCCGGAATCCGATATGTGTTCCACGATGCAGAACATATGGAGGGAAGTTAAATTCATTTTGAACTTCTTTCTTACAGTTTACTTCTGAATTTCAAAAAACTATATCTCTCTTACTTTCTCTCTTTATCTCTCTCTCTCTCAAATGAAACCCTAAGTTTCAGAAAACTAAGCCAAGTTCTTACATTTCAGAAGAATCAATCCACATAAATGGTTGCTTCCAGAATTGTCTCGGGCTATCAGCTATGCTTTGATAAATTTAAAGATGCTGGTCCAGAAATCCACAAAGTTCTTTCTCTGCTAAAGAAAGCTGGACTCGAAGATGCCCTAAGCTCTGACACTCTGCTCTTTACAAAATTGGTGAAAGAATTCTACACCAATGGAGTTGTTAAAGGAGACTCCATCATCCTCACCAGAGTCAAGGGCGAGTAGATATGCTTCAATACTGGAAACAAAAAGCTAGCCCTGGGTCTGAACAATGAAGGTTTTCCATCACTAAACCGAATCAATTTTCATGAAGGCCTAAAGAAGATGAAGCACATCAGAACTGAAGGAAATAGTGGCTACAGAAAGAAAGAGTTTCCCCAAGAATATGAATTTCTTGCTGACATTGTTAGAAAATGCATATGCTGCAAAGCCTCAGGCCACGATACTGTTAATGAGAAGCAATTGAAGCTCAGACAGCTATCAGATACAGAGTTCAACTCAACTATGGAGCTCTATTGATGGAGTGGTTTGGAAAATGGATGGAAAGTCCCAAGAAGACCAAGAGCACGATAAAGATGCCCTATGGAAGGTTTATCAGCATGATTCTTGAAGCTACACTGGGTAACAAGATTGAAGATAAGGAAGGTGTCTCCATTGCTCCCAACAAAAAGATGACCCAGCAACTATTTTAGAACTGGAAGAAAAACCCAGCAAAAAATGTAAATATGAAATCTGCAACTTCATCTGCTGTGAGGGAAGCCTGGGAGATAGAAGAAGAAGAAGTCAATCAAGAAAATGTTGAAGCTTTGGTCAGAAAGAGCAAAGGAAAGAAGAAGATGAATGAAGATATGCAAGTGGCCGAGGAACACCAAGGCTCAACCACTGATGCACTTCAAGCTTGTCCTAGTGCTAAAATGGAGGTTAGAGGCTCAATGTCTGACAAAGTTACTACTCCTGAGACAACTCAAGCACCAGAGGAGACTCTGAAAGAGAAGGAGATGAAGAAGAAGAGGGAAGCAAGTAAAGGCATGACTGAAGGTAGCTCTGAGCCTCAGAAGAAGAAGAAATGCAGTCATAGAAAAAGGAAGTCTACACTGACTACAATTGTGGAGTCTTCACCACTCGTAGAGTCTAGGCTGACCACTGAAGGAGATGATGCAACAGCCTCTCAGTCTGAACAGACAATCAGGGCTGAAGCAAAAGAAGGTTCTGAAGATGTAATCAAGCCCAAGAAGAAGAAGAATTTGGTTAAGAAATATATTCTTACCAATGAGGAAATTCTAAGGGAAGATGATAGAAGAAGAGCGATTGAGAAGACTGAACAGATCACTTAATCTCAAGCATCTATACTAAACCAAGAAGAGGATCAGACCATGATCAATCAGGAGGAAACCAATGATGAAAAAGAAATACCTAAGGATGTTGGTCCTCATGAAGAAGGTCTGGTAGAAGAAGAAATGGCTCAGTCTGAGGAAAAAGCGCAGGAAGCACTTGAGCTGAGTCAAAATGAAGCATTGAATAAAACTCTGGAGATTCACAATGAAAAGAGTGCTACAGCTGAGGGGGAGCTGTTAAGAGCAAAAGAACCAGAGAATGCAGAAGTTGAGGGGGAACTACCAGTTATTGGAGAAAACATAGTCTCCTCAGTCCATGAAGAAACTATAATATCTGCTAATGCTATGATGATGGACGTTGAAGATGATGTGTTGGAAAATAGAGTGGAAAATTAATTTCCAGTTACAGAGTTCAAAAATTTTATGTCTGATGAACCAAACAATCAACTCATTCTCATAGAGCAACCCGATCCAATGATGATTGAGCACATCACACGATTTGTCAAAGAAATTCTTGCAAACTCAATCAGTGAAACACCAACCCTAGATGACACACTACGATTCGGGCATGCTGATCAATCCAAAGAAGAAATTGTAGAGTGTCAAGAGCAGCTCAAAGAAACACAAATACAAACATCTGAGCCAAACACTATGACAATCCAGCAAACATCAACCCCTCTAACCCAAGCAGACATCCCATCATCCTCCAATAATGAATATTTTGATATGACACTTGCTCTCGCAAGACTGTCAAGGAGAGATGAACACACTACAACTGATCCTCCTCCTCCAAAACACAACAAATTCTAGATCAATTGGCTCTCATGCCAACAAAGGAGGAGCTGACTGCAACATTGAATCAAATAGGTTCAGAGTCTGAAATGATTCTTGAAGATCACTCACTTGCTCTCCACTTAAGATTCGATCACATCCTTGAATCTGTCAAAACTCTGCCAAGACATTTGGGGACTGAACAGACTAAAGCATTGAGAGAAATTTTCAAAGAAATGGCTGCAAGCCTCAAGGCAAGGGATGTTATTCATTTTTCTGAGACAAAGAAGCATAAAGAGGCTTTGATACTAATGCAAAAGAATCAGCAATCTTAAAATGAGCTGATTGCAGAACAGATTTCAGCACTACGTATCTCTCTACAACAATTCTAAGAATGTAGTTTTGCTCAAATCAGCCAGAACAACGATGAAGTGAAACTACTTCAGCAGCAAAGAAGAAACACTGAAGCTATAGTTGCTGAACAAAGTAGCGACATTTCTCAACAACGAACTCAAATGCATGAAATGGTGGACGGAGTCAGACGCCTATCTAAAGATATTCAAACCCTAGATGATGACATAAAAGGGGAGAATAATAAGCAATGAGATAGACAAAGGGGCAAAGGCAGAAGTAGAAGCAGCAGAGGTGGAAGCAGCAAAGGTGGACAGAGGCAGACGCAGATTCAACCACCACCTCCGCAACAAGGAAGGTAGAGGTAAACTCATATTGGTCAATCGTTGGGTGGCAACCCCAGGAGTCCAAATATTCAAACTCCACGATCTGATCAATATCTGCAGCAGCCTCCAGTGGGAATACCTCTTAAAAGACATCAAGGTCAAGCTTCTGGCTCACAAGGCATGACTTCTGTACAGTCCAGATATGAGCTACAAGATATTGAATGGAGAGATGAGCAAACCAGAAGAATGAGAGCTGTAGGGTCTTCGAGGAATAAGAGGCAAAGAAAATAGAGATAAGTCTAAGCTTAATTGTATATTGATGTTTCTATGCTTGATTGTAATATCTTATTCTCTAGAAATTTCAGCTGCTCACTGAAACACTAAGTTATATTTACTTTCTAACAATATGCATTTAGGAAATAATGTTATGATCTAAATATCCTCGATTATGTCAACATCAAATAGGGGGAGATTGTTGGGAATTGCATATTCAGATTTGATATTGAAAGTAAATATAAATGCTTAAGTGTACAGTCCTTAAGAGAATCATTGTACAAGGACTTAGACGATAGATCAAAACTGTTAGGTTGATCTGAGCTTTAATGTTTATCATTTATGTAAATAAATGTATAGAAGAAAGGATCAAACTTGTTAGGTTGATCTATTTGAGCTATAAAAGTTAAAGCCTTGACAGAATCGTAGTCTGTCAAAGGTAGCATACAGATGTCAAGGCAGAATCGTGTTTTTTGAACGATGACATCTAGAATCGTAGTCTGTCAAGAGATTTGAGTCTGCAAAAGACAAGGTAGAATTGTGGAGCTTGAACGAAGATATAAGGAATTGTAGTCTGCCAAGAGATTCGAAGTCTGCAAAAGAAAAGGCAGAATCGTGGAGCTTGAACGAAGATATCAAGAATCGTAGTCTGCCAAGAGATTCGAGTCTGCAGAAGAAAAGGAAGAATCGTGAAGCTTAAAATGAAGATGTCCAGAATAGTAGTCTGCCAAAGAATCAAGTCTGCAGAGGCTAAGGCAAGATCCATTGAGCTCAAGTGAAAGCATCAAAGAATCGTAGTCTGCCTTGGAAGCCACACTGAGAATCATAAAGTTCAAAAGCATCTGACGAGCCAAGTTTAGAATCGCAGAGTGCTATCAGAAGTGTGGAGTCTGCAAGACAAGCAAGTAAGGAATCGTAGTCTACCAAGAGCTTAAGAGAAATCGTAGTATTCTCTACGATCAAGTCTGAATCAAGCTGTGCAAAGCCAACACACAACGATTATGTCACAATGATCATAATCGTAGTGTTCCTCTAGTCAGTATCAAAGATTATAGTTCTGATGAAGGGAGGAAGAGCAACAAATGAAGAAAGGCTTATGTCCGCTGACAAAGTGATAGTCCCAATACTTTCATATTCATCCTTAGTTCAAATCGAAGAAGCGTATTGAAGAAGCTAAGGAAAGGACTGAAGCTGCCTGCAGAAAGAACCTTTTCAGGTGTTAGGTGAAAGATTCAGTCTGATGTGTCAGTGGGCCAGGCGACAGAACAGCAGAAAAGCAGGACGACAACACCACTGCACAGAAAACGTCTGAAGCATTAAATAAAGCAACGGGAGCATTCAAACGGCTAATTCTAAATGGCTCTTTTTATAAAGAAATCAGACAAGGATTCAGACTAAGCAAGCAAGATATAATAAGAAAGATTATCAAGTGAAAAGCTTAAGAACACTCAACGATCAACACTACGATCCTGAAAGAGGAAAGTTTTCTTTGCTACTCAGTCTTTAAGAGACAGATGCTGAACTGCAACTGAGTAGCACACCTTAAATAACTATTGCAAATCCAAGTGAGGTACCAAGTCAGAGGACTTGAAGAGTTCAAAAGTGAACTAAGAGCATATCCAAGTCAGAGGACTTGAAGAGTTCAAAAGTGAACTAAAAGCATATCCAAGTCAGAGGACTTGAAGAGTTCAAAAGTGAACTAAGTGAAGTTCCAGGGCTGCTGGCCTTGAAGGGATCTAAGTGATCCAGTTGTAAGAGACATCCTTAGTGGATTTCCTACTCGTGGAGTAGAAGAGTGGATTAGGAGCCTTGTGTGCTCTGAACCACTTAAAACCTTCTGTCTCATTGTTTCTCATTAACTGCTATAACTGCTATATCTGTTATAACTACTATAACTGCTTATCAAATCATAACTGCAATATCTTAAAGGGGAACGAAACATATATTTTGCGACTGTCAGTATAATCAATACTAACAAAGTATTTTAAACAAAGAATTTTTAAAATATCTATTCAACCCCCCTTCTAGTTAACTAACGTGCCTTTGGAAACTAACAAAAACCATCATATATATAATTGTGATATATATTTGGTTAGGAACGATAGAAACGTTGTAGCGCCCCCAAATCTGGGTCCTTTGAGCCTCGAATCTGGTACATTATGGTACTTCATCTTCAAACATAATCTATACCTAATGCGCAATATATAAACATAAATTGTTTATACAATAAGTTCTACAACATTTCCCAAGGTTTCTAACCTTAACTTGATACATACCTTCAGTAACTTAAAAGGTTCACATATATGATTTACATCAAATAACATAGTAGTTATAATAGCATAATAATCTACTCTTGGAATTTTTCTTTTGCCTCTTTCTTTCTCCTTCATCTTAATCTGAAATTTGTTATCATGATATAGCAAGGGTGAGGAACTGCTTTCCTCATAAAGTTTAATTACAATAAAGATATATCATGATTGAAAGAAAGAATAAGCTTTCAAATTTTCAACAATATAATAATTGTGAAGGAGTATGAATCAAAATGTCAATAATTGAATGACTGAATCAATAATGTTTAATGTCAACAAGGACCATGAACCGCTTTAATTGAACCTTATGTAATGAACGTGATCAACCTTTCACACTTGATGAACATATGCAACATGCACTAAGAGCGAATCAATAATCATAGATGTGGAATAATTAACAATAATTATCCACTAACATGCTTGAAAAATAATAACTCGAGTTTGAGTTAGGAAAACATCCCTTTAAGCACAGCTACAGCTTATAGTTTACGCTGAATTGTCTACCTCAATCCCTATATAACACATAAGGAAATAGCTCATATACCAATCAGTCATATATTTAACTTACGCATTGGTTTAAACTTAACTTTACTTCCTATAGCTCTCGTTCTTGTAATCTAAGTTTATGTGACCAACTTTACTTTTATTCCTTCGGTATTATGACATACGAAGATGTCATAAACCTTATAATCATCTTTTAAGATAAATTTACATTTTCATCTTCTTCTTATAATGCTTCTAAGACTTAACTCATCCTATACATCTACATATGTGAAAAGGATCACCTTATCACCATACGTATTCACAATTCTAAACCTAGCACACATCGAGTCTCTAACAGTGTTCAATACAGTATCCTGAGTGGTTTCCCACAAGCAACCAACAAACTAGTTTTTTGTCTCGTCTACACTGTCTTTCACAGCGTGTTAGATCGGTTGCTAGTTCGTATTAACCTTTGATCTCTAAAGGAATTATTTAGCTTAGATACTATACATCAACCATTAAAAAGTACGACTGTACCACTACTTTATAAGTAAAGTATCTAACATTTAATCATATAATCAAATATTAGATAACACTTTAAAACATCAGTATTATTATCATTCTTTGATAATTTTTCAATTACTTTATCATATACTATATATTGTAACACTAAGTCTTTCACTTTAGAAGTTCTTCTTTATAACCTAGTAAGTCGAATACCTATTCCAGCGACCTAGATTCAAATGGAATTTCAATTCAGTAAACTATTTTTCAATCCAGCAAACTGGATTCAAATTGACCTCCAATCCAGCAACCTGGATTCAAATTGTATACTAATTCAGCAAACCGAATATACTAATTCAGCAAACCGAATACACTAATTCAGCAAACCGAATGCTAACCATTTTCCCTTTTCAACATACTATATACTTAATATAGCATATTGAATGTCCAATTATAATACATTCTTAAAACAATTTAACTTCTCTTTATTATTCATTTTAAACTCTCATTTAATATTATTAATTATTTAATAATATTTTATTCATTCACAAGTATTATTAATCATTTAATAATATCTTACTCCCCTCATAATATTATTAATCATCTAATAATATCTTACTCATTTTATAATATTATTAATTATTTAATAATATTTAAATCCTTAACTAATATTATTTATCATTTAATAATATTTTAATCAATTAAATAAGATTATTAATCATTTAATAATAGTTTAATTTAACTTTAATCTAAATATTATTAATTACTTAATAATATTTTAATCTAATATTATTAATCTTTTAATAATATTTTAATTATTTATTAAACTTATAAAAAATTTATTTTAATTGTTTACTCTTTACTAATTCTTTTATTTAATAATCATACAAGGCCATAAACATAATATCTCATCAAAAATGACCAAAACACCCTTCAAAAATATGCATATAGAATATCTAGGGTTCTCAAGCCATAAAATTTTATTTTCCAAATTTTTAACATCACATAATTAATTTAATTAATTTATCCATAATATCATCATTTATATGAAAAATAGCAAAACATCTCCAAAATTATTTACTTTCTGGAAATCAACTGAATATAGTTCCCTTATGAAAACAAATTTTTCCTGGAATTTTTGAAATTCATTTACTATATTTAAATAGTCCAAATCAGCCAAATCTTGCTACATTTATCATAAATCGAAACTTTGTCCGAAAATTCTAAAACTTACAGGGTATGTTCCTGTTATATACATATATATATATATATATATATATATATATATATATTACGTCCAGTAAAAATTTTATAATTTTTGGAGTTACCCACAAAGAGTTATTTATGCATACTGTTAAAAGTAGTCCTTAGGCCGTAAAATCCATAACTCTCATTTTGCATGGCCAATAATTCTCATCTTTTTACAGGACTCAGATAACTTCTCATATTATCACTCCAAATTTTCCCAAAATTTTTAAGTGCAAAACAAATGACAAAACAACCTCTAGAAGTGGCTAGTCTGCGAGATGGTATACCATTTTTGTTCATTACCCAAACTATTTTGACTAAAACAGTCACCACGACTTGTAAAAACATTATTTTTGAATGCTACCACTTGGGTTTACTATTTAACTTACATATCTAGCATCCTTCTTTGACGGATCGTAAAAAGATGTATACCTCAAGTTATAACCCTTCAAAGTAGTAAAAAGTTAGGGTTTTATAACCCTTAAGAAACTAGTTTTCATTTATTTACTGTTAATCTAACTTTTGACACTCAAAAGTGATAGATCTAAACATATAACACTTATAAACATGTAAATCTAGAGTTTTAAAGTTCAAAAATACAAACTCTTTATTTCATCAATATCCACCAAAAGAAAGTAAACAAAACATAGAGTTTTAGAGTTTTATAGCTTGATCTATGGGATTTTCTTCTTGATCTTTCTCTTCCTTGTTCCAGTCGAAATGGCCCTTCCCTCTCTCTCTCTCTCTCTCTCTCTCTCTTTAGTTTTCTTTTGCTAGAAAAATAGGAAGTAAGAGGAAAGAGAAAGAAAATAGATTTTGTGTGTAAGTAAGAGATATATTGTATATAGCTATATTCATTCCCCCACACTCCTTGCTTTCTCTCTCTCACTCATTATGAAGTTTCTTGCAAGTTAAAGATTTCTTGTAAGCTTGAGCTTGCTTGTAAATTTAGGCATATCTTCTCCATATCTCATCTTTCTCTCTCTCTTATCTTGCAAATGAATTAATCATACGCTAAAATTCCCCCCTTGGGCAGTCCCTCTCCCTCTTTCTAGGCCAAAAATTGATTTTTCATTTAATGGTTCATTTAGCTTAATGTTTGGGATAATAATTAATTTCCTGGACTCCCTAATTAAATTACATGGGTCATGTATAAATATCATGGTCTAATAATTTTATTTTATTTTATTTTACCCTAATGATTTAATTAGGGTTTCCATTCACTCATTTGTAATTCAAATCCTTACTCATGTACATTTAATTTCTTAACCCAATTAGACTTACTTTAATTAGGTTATAAAATTAATTAATTGAGATGTATAAAATAAATCTCTTAGGGTTAGTTTACTAGTATAAAATTTAAATACTAGAAATTTCAATAACTATAACCTTTAGCTTATTTAATTCTTATACCTAATATATAATAAATAGGCTACTAGGCTTTCTTTAATTCTCTTTATATAAAGAATATCATATATACATATTTACAATATAGATATTTACTTAATCTCACACATGTCCCACATAATCCATATTGTATTTATCCTTAACATTTCTCTTGCGACAATACATAAATATAGCACATCACTAAGTATATATATGTACCTATACATATACTTACTTTATTTAACCTTATAGCATCTCTTCATTTGAATTTTATTTCCTTAATAAAATTTTCCACATACATAATCTATTTTTTTTCTTTTCAAAATTTCTATCATTCTTATTTGATTTCTTTACATTGCTTAAGAATTCAAATCAAACCATATAGATTCTTTAAATTTTTTAATTAATCCTTTAATTCTCATCTAGGTTTTATTCTTCAACCTTTATTTTAATCATTCAAGATCATATAAATTTTTGGGTTATCACATTCTTCCCCCTTATAAGGATTCCGTCCCCGGAATCACCATTGCACCAAAAGTACATATATCCAACCCCTTCTTCTAAACATTTCGTTCTCAAAATTATAGTCTATTAATCTCTACTTCTTCTATTCAGCAAAAATTGGTTTTTAATTTAACCTTTATCTGATTTCATTCTTAATTAATGAGTACATGCTGCTTCCTTCTATGAGGATCTCCTCTATCATCACATTCTTCCATGACTTCTCTCTAAGGAGTTAAAACTTTTCATATTATGCTGAGGGGTTATATAAACCATGAACACATAATTTTAACGGTATTCCTACTGCAAAACGATAAATACTAAGTATGTTTACAATCACGAAGAAGGTAAACTACTTCTACGAGTACATTAGATGATAAATCTATTGTACCCTATATCATGCACAACGTATCAGTCTTGTTTAGCGACTATTTGCGCTCCTAGATTGGAATATTTTATCCAATCAGCATATCCCCCTTTTTTCGGGGTTGATCTCCTCAGACTTAGCATAAGAATTCGTACCTAAACAATTTGGCTAGGGATAAATTCTCAAAGAGATACTTGAATTTTCATAAACATTTGTCTAGCTGAATCAAATAGCTTAGACGTATATTAATAATTCGAACTTCAATCAAATTATTTGTATGACCAAATTCAATTGGCAATAAATTATCTTTACAATTCTGAAAATCATTTTATGACGTCATGATACTGTACTGTAATTACAGCCCGTTTGAGGATTCCGTCATTTTATGACTTTGTCATATTGCATCATACCATAATGGGTTGACGATCCTTAGATCACATCCAACACTAGGTTACTCTGTATTGATGACTCCATCATTTTTATCATTTTTGCACCAGGTTCCATGATGCATTGATGATATATAAAATATATTTTGATATTTCAAATCATTTTTGTCTAGCTGAAACAATTAGCATAGACTCTTCTTTAAATAGTTCAAAACCATTGAAAAATTATTTTTGGTGTTATCATGCCGCAACAGATAACGATGTGTTAGTGGCTCGAAGTCCACATCTACACACTTGTCACCATGTGTTGAGGATAATAAAAATTTATTTTTATTTCTAAAGGCACATCAGTGCGAATTTAGCTTGATTTCAAAAATTTTAAGTCTAGCATAGCTAGAAGATTTAGGATACCTATGTTTTTACCATCAACTTCCATTTCTCCAATGTTCTATTGCTTAATAATTCTATCTATTTCTATCATTCTTCAATCTTACTATACTAAATATCCTCATTTCTCAATCCACAACTTTTCTATACCCCAGTATAGTTCACTAAACATACCACACGTTATGAGTTCAGGAACTTTCCACAATAATATGAGTTTATGAACTTATCCTGGAAATACGTAGTCCAAGAACCAATCAGGAACTGTCTATACGTTTAGGGGTTCAAAAATATACCATACGATTATGAGTCACAAACTTACCATAAGCATAAGTTTTAAGAACTCGCACCTAATCTTATATTCTCTAACTATCAAATATAATTATGAGTAAAGAATCACCTTCTCATCATTGGTATATCGATAGCGCGACACCAACATTTCAGTGATTATCAATGTGATAAACTAAGTAGTCGTTATACCAAGCACAAAACCCTGCCCATATAAAGGTTTGTACAACTCAGCTATCACATGAGTCCTCAATTGAAATCTCATATAATCCTAGCTTCCTCTTTACTCAATACGAATTTTTTTAATCAGATCACGTTGTGACCTTTTCTTATAATCGTGTTATATTATAATTTTTTTCTATCTTATGATCGTTTTATTTTACGATCTTCTTATCTCTTCCCATTAATCATATCATATTATGATTTAATTTAAGCTTTTCATCTTTATTATTGGAGTCAGGTAACTCCAGATTCTTACCTTCTATAACTCTTTGAGATTCTTCTTTGAATTTTATTTATCTTATTCTTTACTTAATAATGAATTTCCCAAATTCATTTCTTAGCACTTAAACTCTATTTGAGTTTATTCCTTATCCTTATATTTGCGGTTATAGCCTAAGGTAACCCTACCTAAGATTTATAACCTTCAGATCTGATACCAACCTGTAGCGCCCCCAAATTCGGGTCCCTTAAACCTCGAATCTGGTACATTACGGTACTTCATCTTCAAACATAATCTATATCTAATGCGAAATATATAAACATAAATTATTCATACAATAAGTTCTACAACATTTTCCAAGGTTTGTAACCTTAACTTGATACATATCTTCAGTAACTTAAAAGGTTCACATATATGATTTACATCAAATAGCATAGTAGTTATAATAGCATAATAATCTACTCTTGGAAATTTGTCTTTGCCTCTTTCTTTCTTCGAGCCGTAATCTTAATTTAAAATTTGTTATCATGATATAGCAAGGGTGAGCAACTACTTTTCTCAGCAAGTTTAAATATAATAAAGATATATCATGATTGAAAGAAAGAATAAGCTTTCGAATTTTCAATAACATAATAATTGTGAAAGAGTATGAATCAAAATGTCAATAATTGAATGACTGAATCAATAATATTTAATGTCAACAAGGACCATGAACCACTTTAACTGAACCTTATGGTAATGAAGGTGATTAGCCTTTCATACCTGATGAACATATGCAACATGCACTAAGAGCGAACCAATAATCATAAATGTGGAATAATCAACAATAATTATCTACTAACATGCTTGAAAAATAATAACTCGAGTTTGAGTTAGGGAAACTTACCTTTAAGCACAACTACAACTTATAGTTTACGCTGAATTATCTACCGCATGTTAGGTTTGTAAGATCAAAGTAGCGAAAGAGTGGTAAAAATTGGATTTTAAAATTTTACAAACCTTAGACCCGGATCATCCTTTATGCACAGTTATTAATTAGAACGAAAAACAAAGAATTATCGAATCATACCCCTGTAGAACTAAGCTTCCACATGTACAAGTTCAACTCCAAATCCTTCTTGATCTCCTTGAGTTCTCCGGGTTTGATTCCTTCCTTTGATCAACGTTAGCCACCCAAGTGTTTGGCCACTAGAGGTGATCCGCTAATGAAGAAGAGATATTCAAAAAGGTGAGTGTTTGGCTAAATCCTAATTCTATCTCTATAGAATGTGTATACTCTCCTAACTATTGGAATAGTGTAATATCTAACCTTGTTCCATAATAAGAATTTCTTATTTATAGATGTAGGCAGCCCTCCTAAACTTTTTAGGAATAGGGTTTCACATTAATTAATTAAATCTTTTAATTAATTAGGCTTCTCGATCCTATTATGAATAATTAAACTCTTTTAATTAATTAGCATCCTAATCTTATTAGGAATATATAGGAGAGAGAGAGAGTATATTATTAATTAATTCTCAAACTCCTTTAGAAATTAAATAATAATAATAATAATAAGACTCCTCTTATTAATTTATATTTAATACTTCCAAAATATTAAATAATAAGTATTAAACTATTTAATTTATTTTATCACCATAGATTAAATTAAACTTACTTAACTTATTATTACGATTATGCCATTAGCTTCTTAATAAATATTCTTCATTTTATGGTGTGACCCTTTAGGTTCTTCATATTAAATCGGTTGTGAATAAATCAATTAGAACAATTCTAATCTTATTTAAATAAATAAATTAAACTAGTAATTCATTCAAATAAAAAACATTTATTCTACAATAAGGGTAAGCCCCCTTAGCAATCAACGACTTTCTAGATAATATAGATTTTAACATTAATCATAAAAGAACTTGTGAGTAAATAGTTACCGTACAATTCATTCCTTCCACCATACAATGTCTCAATTAAATATAAGACATGGATTTACTATCAAGTTTTAATTTATTTAATTATATGTATTTCGATTCTAAAATACACAACACTAAATAATGCAAATTAAAAATTACTTTCTAATTTCATTCTACCTTGGCCAAGGACTACTGGGTTGTCATTTATCGAATCACACAGGACATTCTCTTCTTTTATTAGAAGTGGTAGATCCTTTATTGATCATTCATTATCTCCATGCATAAATCATTATACCTAATCAAATCCTTTGATATACCTTTAGGGTCTTAAGGGTCATGTCAAAGCATAACTCATCATACACAAGATACCATGATGATCTCAAGTCTACGGATTATTTGTACTACTATCACTTAAGGAATTCCTATTGATAGACAAGTAAAACTCCATTAGGTATTTCTTAACGAGCCACGTTCAGTGAACTTATTCTCCAATAAGAACCTACATACTTGATTTAGTGTCTCCACACAAATGATTATGAGATCAATCATCCTCATCCAATGAGCAAGTCAACGTATGTACCAATCTATCCAGATTCACTAATCCACTTTTTAGTAATCCAACAATTGGAAACAATTTTAGTTTTAAGGTATTTAAGAATTTAGATCTCATTAGCATGATCATCATCATGATTCCAAAAGCATTGCTTAAAACTATGGGTTTATCACATATTATAAAAATAGAACCATGTAGATAAATTAAATGCCTTTAATTAAAAAATACTTTTATTAATAAATAAATAAGATTGCCGCAAAGTATATGCTTTATCACCATACATGATTGGCTTGTATGCATGCTACTTTCACCGCAATCCTTATATAACACATAAGGAAATAGCACATATACCAATTAGTCATATATTTGACTTACGCATTAGTTTAAACATAACTTTACTTCCTATAGCTCGCGTTCTTGTAATCTAAGTTTACGCGACCAACTTTACTTTTATTCCTTCGGTATTATAACTTACGGAGATGTCATAAACTGGGAGCTGTCGTTAGCACTCCTAAATTAATACCTTACTTCTACTCTACTGTCACAAGAATGAGTATAGCAATAAGCAATTATCGATCCCACAGATAGTGTATTATTTTATATTTATCCAATTATTTTCCAATGAATTGGAGTTTTGTTTTGAATAACTAAATTAATTTAGAAGAAATATCAATAAGTAAAAATAGTCAATTCTTCAGTTCAGTATCACTTTTTCACAATCATAGATAATCAAGTTTTACAATATTTATCTTTCAATGAGATTAACAACCCTAGATAACCGCGATCGCTAATTATCCAAAATTCTCCTTATGTGTAAATCTAATGCGACGATCGCCAACAAAATATCCTAACTATCATATAACCCAGAACTATTAGTCTAGATTTAATACAATAGAAGCATAGAGAATGAGAATTAGATTGTTCCAAGCAACGATTGCACAATCAGGAATTATTTAACTTGTCTTTTGAAAACCTTAACAATACCCAAAAGCTTGTCCACAATCAAGTATCATTAATTGCTACTTATGATTAGACATACATCATTTGCTTAATATATTTCTTAATCTAGCAGATGATATTTATCAAATTAATCTAACTAGCCATATCAAATTAATCAGATAGTATAGTATACAAGAAGTTTATGTAGATAATCAGAATAAATCTCACATACGAAGAAATAAGTAAAGTAAACTTGATCAAACCGTTAATTGTAAATAAGGTTCAACATCTCTTCAGAATTGAATTGAGAAATTAGTTCGACATCCTTGATCCTCCAAAACTAGGGTTTAGATGAATATTGAAGATGATATATGATGATATACCTTTATTGGGTCTTACATGTCTTTATAAAGTCAAAAACAATCCCTAAAAACTTAAAAGTTCGCAATCCAAATCGTATTAGAAGTCTGCCTAAAACTTTCTAAAACTAGAAATTACTGTTTTCTTGCCGACAATCTCGCCGGGGAGCGTTTTCCTTCATAAAAACTCGCCAGGGCTAAGTTTGGCAGAGAAGAACTCAACGGGGCGAGTTTTTAGCCTAGCAAATCACGCCGGGGCGAGTTTCCATATTCTACTGCGACATCCTTTGGTAAAATGAGCATAACTTTTGATCCAAGAAGAGTTACGAAGCCTGTTACCTATCAAATTAAAGCTTTCGACGAGATCCACAACTTTCATTTTTTAAGCATTGAAAGATTCTGATTGGATCAAGGTTGAAATAGGCTCCAAGGGGCTGCTATATAAATTGTAACTTCCAAACTTTGAGATTTCAACTTCCGCTTGGTAAAAAAGTCATAACTTTTTTATATGAACTCTGATTAGGACGATTTAAGATGTCACGAAAAGCTGAGGAATAGCTCTACAATAAAATCTAAGTCCCAAGCCAAGACCATGAATTTAACTTAGCATTAAAAACCTAACAATCTTCTTATTTTTTCTCGTTTTAGCTCCATTTTGACTTGAAACCCATAAACAAACCTATTAAGCCCTTGTTAACAACCAAACATGCAATAGACTACGCATAAAGGAATCAAAATAAATGAATATCATGCACTCGTCAAATTCACCCACAATTAGCTTTTACACGTTCTCATGTAAACCAAACCCAAGGTTATGTTATCATTCACATAATTCTATCCAATCATAGTATCAAAAAGTTCAAGTTAAAATTCATGAATATCAATACTTATCAACAAAAACCTGATTAGCATCTCATTAATCAATTCCTGACTACTAATCTTATCACCTCCCCAATGAATTTCATCAAATCGAACTGTATCCACATAAGTATCTATCCCACAATCCACATACTCACCCAACTTAGTTATCATGGAGCAAAAACCATGCACACTAACTTATAACTCAAAACAAATTTTCCTTCACTTTATCTTGCTTTTCGTAGAACCTTCTTTATATCCCAGATGACTATATTTTGATGTTTTCTTGTATTCTTCCTTTTCTTGACATGTGCAATGTCTCATTTTCTTTGGCTTTTCAGTGCTACCCATGTAAAAAACTTTCCACTAACGACTCCCAAACCAGATGGTCTTAGGGAGCTAGGTGTAAATAAACCTCTAGGGCTTACTCATTCAAGTAACAAAGGCCACAAAAGTCGATTAGTCAAGCTGCTTTTATCCATCACACTTTTCAGCGTGAATACCGATGCTTCCCAAGGCTTGGATACCCAATTAATTCATATAATGGACATTGAAGCAGATTTTCATTATTATTTTTTCATACATCAATTTCATTATCATTTTTTTTCACTATTCATTCATTTTTCATTTCACAATGTTCTTTTATTTACATAAGTAGTGAAAACAGTTTTAAACCAAGAAATTGGTGCACATAGACAACTCCACATACAACTTAGTCAAATAAGCCTGCTTCACATATTCAAGTACTCACATATCAACAAATTTAATTCAAATCAATTACACTGGTTACTGACTTAGCTTTCATCATTCATTGATCAACTAAATACCAACAGATCTTGAAATTAAGAATTAATTTTCAATTTGTGACTCTAACTCTTCAACACTTAGGAGAATAAAATCATGGAACCAAGCAAAAATTTCAGCAGATTTCCAAATTCTAGCAAATTTTAGACTATTATACCTAAAAAAATTAAAGAAAACTAAAATCTAAAATTCACTCCCCCACACTCAAACCATATATTGTCCCCAATGTAAGAAAATCATGCAAAGTAGAAAACTACTGTAACTAACAAATTTAAAAGAAAAGAGATAGAAAGATCAAATTTGAATTCTTGGGTTGCTTCCCAAGAAGCCGCCCTTGTTTAACGTCGTTAGCCCGACTGCAATCCTCTAAATCATCCGAAAGCCGGATCCATCAACTTCACCACCACAACCTCCTCAACCTGGCTGTTATCCAAAAATAGCTTCAACCTATGTCTATTCACCTTGAACACATTCCCTGTCTTTGGCTTTTGTATATCTATAGCACCATAAGGAAACACATTATTAATAACAAATGGACCCTCCCAACGGGAATGAAACTTACCTGGAAATAATTTCAATCGTGAATTATAAAGGAGAACTTTTTGCCCAATAGTGAAATTCTTTCGCAAAATCTGCTTATCATGGAAAGCTTTCGTCTTAGCCTTATACAGTTTAGAATTCTCATATGATTCAGTACGTAACTCCTCGAATTCTTGTAAATGCAACTTCCTATGTACGCCAGCTTGATCCAAGTTCATGTTGCACCGTTTGATCCCCTAGAAAGCTTTATGCTTTTGCTCCGCAAGTAGGTGGCATGGTTTCCCAAACACCAGCTTATAAGGCGACATGCCAATAGGAGTTTTGTATGTCATCCTATACGCCCAAAGTGCATCATCCAGTCCAAGACTCCAATCTTTCCTGCTCGGGTTGACTACTTTCTCCAAAATTGATTTGACATCTCGGTTGGATACCTCAACTTGGCCATTGCTTTGCAGATGATAGGATGTAGAGACCCTGTGAAGAATGTTGTATTTTTTGAACAAAGCTGCTAACAACCTATTACAGAAGTGAGTTTCGCGATCACTAATCATGGCCTGTAGTGCTCCAAACCAGACAAATATGTTAGTCCTAACAAAATCTGTAATAACTTTAGAATCGTTAGTCCTGGTGGCTTTAGCTTCCACCCACTTAGAAACATAATCAACTGCCAATAAGATGTAAACATTACCAAAGGAAACAGAAAAAGGTCCCATAAAATCAATACCCCAAACTTCAAAGATTTCAACAATTAGAATAGGGTTTTGTGGCATTTGATGTCTATGTGATAAATTTTTTGTTCTTTGACAATTTTCACATGATTTGCAAAATAAATATGAGTCTTTGAAAATTGAGGGCCAAAAGAAACTACTCTCTAAAACCTTATGTGATGTTCTTTTAGGTCCAAAATGACCTCCACAAGCATAGGAATAACATAAAGCTAGAATAGATTGGAACTCATTAGCAGGTACACAACGTCTAACTATCTGATCAGTATAAAATTTCCACAAGTATGGGTTATCCCACACATAATGTTTTGTATCACTCTTAAGCTTTTCTTTCTGGGATTTTGAAAACTCACCCGGTAAATACGCACTTACCAAATAATTCACAATGTCTGCATACCATGGAGTTGTATTGCCAATTGAAAGTAGATGCTCATCCAGAAATATGTCTTGTAATGGTAGTGCTTCTTCCTCCTTAAGAATTCTGCTCAAGTGATCCGCTACCAGGTTATCCGCACCCTTCTTATCTTTAATTTCCAAGTCAAATTCTTGCAGCAGCAAGATCCATCTTATGATTCGGGCTTTGGACTCCTTCTTTGTAAGCAAGTACCTGAGAGTAGTATGGTCAGAATAAACTATCACTTTAGTACCAAGTAAGTATAATCTAAACTTATCTAACGCAAATAAAATAGATAAGATTTCTTTTTCAGTTGCGGAATAGTTTATCTGAGCCGCATTCAATGTTCTAGAAGCATAGTAGATGGCATGGACAGCTTTGTCAATCCTTTGGCCCAAGACGACGCTGACAGCGTAGTTGCTTGCATCACACATTATCTCAAATGAAAACTTCCAATTTGGTGGTTAAATGATAGGGGCTGACGTCAACAATTTCTTTAGGGTATCAAAAGCCACCTTGCATTCATCATCAAAATGGAATTCCACATCTTTATAGAGCAACTTGCATAGGGGTAATGCTATCTTAAAGAAATCTTTGATAAACCTGCGATAAAATCATGTATGTCCAAGAAAAGAGCATATCTCCCGCACGCTGACGGGGTAAGGCAATGTAGTTATATTATTAATTTTAGCTTTATCGACTTCTAAACCATTAATTGACACTACATAACCAAGTACAATTCCTTATTCTACCATAAAGTGACATTTTTCCCAATTTAGCACAAGGTTAGTTTCCAAACATCTATCCAAAACACGAGTTAAATTATCTAGGCAAGCATCCAAAGAATTACCATATACTGTGAAATCATCCATAAACACCTCAATGCATTCTTCTAAAAGATCGAAAAAAAATACTCACCATACATCTTTGAAAAATACCTTGGGCATTGTAGAGTCCAAAGGACATTTGCCGATCGGCAAAGGTACCAAAGGGATATGTGAATGTGGTCTTTTCTTGGTCCTCGGGTGCAATCATAATCTGGTTATAACCTAAAAAACCATCTAAAAAGCAATAATAAGTATGCCCAGCTAATCGCTCTAACATTTGATCAATAAAAGGAAGGGGAAAGTGATCTTTTCTAGTTATAGCATTCAACCTCATGTAGTCAATACACACTCTCCAACATGTTTGCATCCGTGTGGGCACTAGCTCATTATTGTCATTCTTGACAACTGTGATTCCGATTTTCTTTCGGACTACCTGTACCGGACTTACCCATTGACTGTCGGAGATGGGGTAGATGATTCATGCATCAAGCAATTTTATTACATCTTTCTTTACTACCTCCATCATTGGTGGCTTCAACCTTCTTTGTGCATCCCTCGTGGGTTTAGCTTCGTCTTCCAGTAAAATCCGATGCATGCACATTGCGGGACTAATACCTTTGATTTCTGTTATAGTCCAAGCAAACACTGTGATATAGTCCCTAAGGACTCTCAACAACTTTTTTTCCTGCACTTTGGTTAGATTACTAGCAATGATCACAGGTAAAGTCTCATTAGTCCCCAAATATGCATATTTCAAGTGTGCATGTAATTGTTTCAATTCAAGTGTTGGAGCTTGCACAACAGATGGTAATAGTTTTTGATGAGACACAGGTAATTGAATTAAATGGAATTCATACTTATCTAAGAGTTTAGATAATGTGTGTAGTGCAGCCACAATTTCCTTTAATTCCTGATTTTGCTCAAGTTCATACTCCTCATCCATGTCCAGACTGCTAGAAATAGCAACCTCCAAGCTCTTTCTGAGAATTTGTTCAAAAGTTTCCTGCACTAAAGAGTCACACACATCAATTGCAAAAACTTGACTAATATCACTAGGGTACCTCATGGCATCATAGATATTAAATTGGATCTTTTCGCCATCAAACTCCATTGTTAAGGTCCCATTGTGCACATCAATCATAGTCCTCACTGTTTTTAGGAATGGCCTTCTTAACAAGATGTGGGATGGGTTTGCTGATGTATTATCTCCATATCCACTATGTAAAAATCTGCAAGAAAGATTAATTCGTTCACCTGCACCAAGACATCTTCAACTACCCCTCGAGGATAGGTGTTAGAACGATCTGCCAATTGAATAATCACACCAGTATTTTTCAAAGGACTTAGATTTAGAGACTTATAAACAGATAATGGCATCACATTAATTAAAGCACCTAAATCTAGCATGGCCTTTTCAAATCTAGTGTTTCCAATCTTGCAAGGAATAGTGAACATGCCTGAGTCTTCACATTTTGGGGGCATTTTTCTTTAAAGAACAGCTGATACATTCTCCCCAACTATGACTTTTTCATCATTTTTCAATTTCTGTTTGTTAGTGCACAATTCTTTTAAAACTTTTGCATACCGTGGCACTTGTTTAATTGCATCAAGTAATGGAATATTCACATCTACATTCCTAAAAGTTTCCAGAATTTCTTTTTGTTGTTCATCTTTCTTTGAAGTTCTAGAATTTCTTGGAGGAAAGGGAAGAGGAATTCCTATCATTAATTTCTTTTTCTAGAATTTCTGTGATTGAACTGTTCAACGTGAAGGAATTCTGTTTATTCATGAACTGTTATTGATAAGTCTGTACTAATGATTCTAGCCAGACAGAATGTATATGAAAGAGTAGAAGAATGAAATTATGTCAAAGTGAATGTGATTAATGTTTTAAAATGATAGGATTCAGAGTTTTTTCCTATTATTCGAGCTGCTTCATAACCTTTTTTCGGTTATTGAAGTTCTTAAAAGAATATATGATTCTTGCTTAGTTGTTATTCAACAGCTTTAACTTGCTGAGTAATTGAAAGCTCACTTTTGCTTTAAATAAAAATATTTTCAGCGAACGACGATAGAATGAACTTAAGGATCCAGTAAAGATCAAGCTGACCGATGTCCTGATGAAGTGTTGATCATTATATGAATGAGCGTGAAGATCAAGCCAATACTTGTAATGTTGAATAGTTAATTAAACTATATAATAGTTTAATAAACTATTATGTATCTTTTGTGGCGGATGAAAGTCAAACTTGTATGATGTAAAGAATAATGTAATTATCATTATTTATAATGAACAAGATTTTAGGGTAATAGAATCTGGGATTTGAAGATGTATATTGTTATATTTAGTTATATAATAATGTATGTTTGGAATGAGATCTACTCGTGACGTACGAAATTCAGGTTTGAAGATAGACTGAATTTTGGGGCATGACAAGTTGGTATCAGAGCTGAGAGGTTATAAACCTTAGGTATGAGTACCTTAGGCTATAATATGAGAGAAGTAAGAAGATCATAGGAATGAGCGATCATATGGTAAGAAAATCGTAATGTAAAACTATTAAGGAAGAAGATCACTACGTGATCATATTAAATCGTAATAACAGATTTTCTGTTAAACGATGGATGAATTATAGCTCAAGGCTATAATGTAATGGTACTATGAATAGTATGAGGAGAAGAACTCAGATGGAGTTGTAGAGGATGAAATACGAATTAAAGAAAATTCATATTAGGTAAAGAGAAAGTTAGAAGTTGTAAAATTTTAATTGAGGACTCATGTGATAGCTGAGTTGTATGAATTTTTGTTATGGACAAAGGTTTGTGCTTGGTTTAACGACTACTTAGTCTATTACAGTGATAATTATTGGAATAGTAATGTCGCGCTATTAATATGTATATGGTGAGAATGTGAATCTTTTCTCATGTGTATATTGGGTAGTAGAATATATTAAGATAGCTGTGAGTTTTTGAAACTCATGCTTATGAAAAGTTTGTAACTCATGGTTATAAGCTATGTTTCTGATCCTCTAAGCGTATGGATTGTCCTTGATTTGTTATTGTGACGCCCCCAAATCCGGGTTACCTGACCCCCGAGTTTGGTGCTCACGATCCAACATATAAATATTATCTAATACCCATTTATTTATGAATAGAAATTTTCATCTCTTTAACTGATATTGTTAATACATTATCCCAAGTTTTCTAACCTTAACATAACAAATATACTCTTAGATATACAAAAAGGGTTATACAAAATAACATAATAAATATGTTCATTATAACTACTCCAGCAATACACCTTTGCCTTTATTTTTCTCTGCCCCTCCGACTACCTCGTTTCTAGCTGAAATATTATATTTAAGCAAGGGTGAGCAACAAATTTGCTCCGCAAGTTAAATTATACAATAAAGTATAAGAATCAAGAATATAAGACTATCGATTCGATAGAATATCACCAAAGTTCAAAGAACTTTGAAATAGCTGAACAAGTCGTTAATCAATAACAAGACTTTTTCTCATTTTAGGCAAAATAATAATTCGATAATGAAAGAGTAAAACGCTTTCGAAATTTCTCAATTGAATAACAAGAATCAATTCTACGTAATAAAAAAGTGGAATATTATCCAGATTTTATTATGAGCGACCCTACAAGATCTTGAACTTCTCGAGTAACTATCAAAGGTTTTACTTTGAAGTACCCAGGTGTATTAGATAACCATAAAGATTAAATCATACCCCTCTGCAAGTATATAAAGTGATCAGCTTCATTATACCCTATATTATGCATAATACTTACACGCACGCAACGGCCGAATATACGACCACAAAGCCCCTTTTTATATAAAAAGGTTGTTCTTCTCAGTCTTATAACCAGAATTCGAATCACTACAACGAAATACAATGATTTCAATATCTAATCGCTTTCTCGATCTAGCCGGAATAATTGGCATTGACCTATCAATAATAATTGAGTTCACTACTCGAACCTATCAAGTTTCAACAATTGTTCGTCTAGCCAAAATAATTAGCTACGACATATCTCAACACTATTCAATAATAGACATAAATTAACTGTACTATTTGCAATCAATAATAACTTCTACGGATGTGAATAACCAACAACAGTTATTCTCTAAGTATATTCTCAAAATCAATAATTCATGAATAAATAAACATGTACTAACTGTGAATAATCAACAATAATTCTCAGGCGTGGTATAATCAGCAATAATTAACCACCACTATATTTGAAAAGTAATAAGTCAAGATTGAGTTAAGGAAACTTGCCTGATTCATTGACTACTGCTATACAATTTAAGTTAACTTCTTTTGTAAGACCTATCATTAATAAGATCGATATCTTAATTAGCATCACATATCTTACACATCGCATGTAATCACATAATCAATCATTAAAGAGTACAACCATACTACCTTAAACTTAACATTTACTCGTTCATTTATAAGTTCTTAATATAACTTGATACACTATTTTTGACTTCAGTATACGTAATATATCATTTCAGTTTCCATTTCATCAAGCTAAAACAAAACTGACATCTCTTCTGACATTTCAGTTTCTCATTTCAGTAACCTGAAATGTTCATTTTAGAAAGCTGAAATATACTATTTATGAAAATACAAAATCTGCTTATTATTTTTCTATCTTTTGGCTAATCATATAAACATATAATCCATACACAAAAAGATTTTTTCTAGAATTTTTCAACTTACTTAAGTATTTTCCAAAAATCCATTTCTAATTAATTCCTTAAGAAATTAACTATCTCACGCTTAACTCCAGAAATTCCCAACTCTTGGCGGGATCTTCCACATGTTAACGTGAACTTCCAGTTTAAATTTCATGGCCATCGGAGTTATACAACTCCGATTATAGCATTTTTTGTAAGAAAATCCCAAAATTAAAATGGCCATAACTTACTCAGTTTAAGTCGGAATGAGCTCATTTTTGGACGCAAGCTACTTCATTCCATATATTTTCTTGTCCCAAAAGGCCAGAGTTTATTACAAAAATTAAGTGGACAAAACTGCCGTTCAAAATCTCAGACATCCTACTTTTTTGACTTTTTCAGATTTTGCTTCCATTACTAAAATCAGTCCACACAAAACTCTACAAAATATTTTTGCGTGATTCCACTTGAATCTATTAGAAGACTCATATATATAACTCCAGAATCTGACCACACTCAAAAATTTAAAGTAGAATGAGAGATATGGTCATTTTCATTTTGTACTTCATTTTCCCAAAAACAGATTTTTCAATCTTTGGTGATTTTAAAGAAAATTTTCATATTTTCACTTAAAACCAACATAACCCATCATTAAAACATCATAACACATACTAATAAATCATATATTCATGGATCTATCATTATCCATGATCTAGTTCACCAAAAGTCACCAATCATAAAATTAAACACAAGTAAAGCTAGAAAAATTAGGGTTTTCTTACTTTTGAAAACTTATTTCTCATTTCTTAGTTTAAACCCAACTTTTGACCCATAAAAGGGTTCAATCCATACATAAAACACTTTTAAATATATGGAACTAAGGTTTTAAACCTTAAGATCATATTTTTACAAAAATCAAAACTTAAATCAAACATGAAAAATTGAACTACATAAGTAGGAATCCTTTATACCTTAGCTAGATTCCTCTTCTTCTCCTTCCTAAGATTTACTTAGGAACTATAAAACTACAAGTACTCACCCTCTCTATCCTCTCCTTGGTGGCCGAACTCTCTCTATATTCTCTCTCACTCTCTCTCTTAGTTCTTTTGTTCTTGCTAACAATGAAGAAAATGAAATGAAACAAAAGATATACTTGATTTGTTTTAAAATAAAAATGTATAGATATATGGCATATATCTAGACAATCCCATCACATGCTTGCCCTCTCTCTCTCTCTCATTATGGTTTAGATTGCTTGCAAGTAAGCTTAAAAGTGTTGTCTCCTTTCATTGAGTGACACCTAAGGGAGTGGGTGAGGAGTGGTTGTGTAACTAAAGTAAGTAATCATTACATTCATTCCCTCTTGTTCCTCCTCTTCCAAAACCTGCCATGTGGCCTTATTATCTCATCCACTTTGTTTTATATATACATTATACAATGTCTAATATAACCCTCCTTACTTGGATTAAAGCTTGGGCTTTTTGCTAATTAATTTGGACTTGCTCCTGTTTAGCTAATAATTAAAATACACTTAGGCCTCCACTATAAATTAGATTGGGCCATCATAATATTTATCCCATACATGATATATTGGACTACTAATTAATTCTTTAGGCTAGCAATTCTTATTCTTTGGGCTTACAATTTAACATAGTTTATACTTTTTAATTTTTATCCTCTCCTAATCATTTAGTTATGATTTCCTTACACACATTTGTAAGTTAATTCCTTACTCATATATCTTTAATTTCATAACCCAATTAGACTTGTTTTACTTAGGTTATAAAATTAATTATTTGAGATGTATAAAATAAATCTCTTAGGATTAGTATATATTTAAATACTATCATTCTCCCATATTATAACCCTTATGTTATTTAATTATTATACCTAATATATATATTAGGTCACATAACTTTATTCTTAATTCTCTTTAGATGCTAAATAAATATATACACATTCATAATACATATTTATTCAATCACGTAAATAATTCACATATGTCATAACATATTCCCCTAGTGTATTAACTTAATAGCCCTAATTAACTTAATAAGTTATAAACACTCATATATTCATCAATACAATTATTATAACTTTATTTTCTACCGAATCTCTATCCGTAACTAGGGTTAGGATTTTTATTCTCTGTTAAACAAAATTATACTCATATTTCTCAATCAATACATAGTTTGACCATTTTGATAAACTCGTATCACAGATACTCAACACAATATTGGTAATCAATATCAATATAAAAAAATAAAAAATATTATTCAAAAAAATTGAATTATGTGAAATTATAGGTTCTTACATTCTCCACTCCTTGTAAGGATTCCTTCCTCGGAATCCCCACTTTCTTATTCTCTACAATCTTTTAAAGTTGCATTATCAATTTATTCTTATCAACACAATATTCATTTGTGTCTCATATACTAACCTATGACTTGAATCTATTAAAGAAAACAATTCACAGTGATATCTATCCCATATTTCCCGCGTAATTTAATTACTCAACTAAATTGTTACCTGTCACCACCTCCTGGGCAGCTATTGCATCTTGCACCGTCATGTTGAATGTACGGGTCGTTGGTCTTCTTGATTGTGCAGGCCCTCTAATCGTCAGGGTTCCACCACCGGGTCCCTTGTTGGTACTTCCCTTCTCCACATTCTTCTTTGGACAATTCCGAACCAGATGATCTGTTAATCCATAGGCAAAACAACCTTGTATTTTCTTCGGACTGGGACAATTGGGCAATATGTGTCCCTTTTGACCACAGTTATAACAGACTCCCTTCCTTTTCAGACAAATTCTTGGATGATTCTTCCCACAAGTCGCACAAGGCTCACCTCCCTTCCTATTCTCTTTTGACTTATTACCCGATTGGGTATTCTCACTCCATTTCTGCTTGTTCGGATTACTACCACCACTACTACCTCCTTCATTTGTTTTCTTCTTCTCCTGATGATATCGGGATGCAGCTTCGCTTCCCCCTTCATCAATTATTGCTTTCTCCAACAAAGTCGTAAACGTATTAATCTGCAATACAGCTACCTTGTTGAATATCCCTGGCCTCAATCCATTCTCAAATCTTCTCACCTTTCTCACCTCCGTGTCCACCTGATGAGGTGCAAATCTCGCTAACTCATTGAACTTAGCAGCATATTCTGATACCGACATATTCTCTTGCTTCAGTTCTAAAAACTTGACTTCCATTCTGGCTTGCATACTCGGTGAAAAATAGTTCTCAAAGAACAACTCTTTAAACTTTATCCAAGTCACTACAGCTATCCCAGCTCTAGCCTGATTGGTTTTCCACCAGTAATTGGCTTCTCCCTTCATCAAATAGGTGGCAGAAGTTGTGTTTAGCTCTTCTGCCACTCTCGCAATAATAAATGATTTCTCTATCTCCTTTACCCAAGTTTGGGCTTCAATGGGATTCGTAGTTCCCTTGAATTCTGGCGGTCCTACCGCTTTAAAATCTTTAAAGTTTGCCAATCTATTAACTGGCTGTTCTCTTGCTCTTGTTCTTGCTGCTGGCGTCCTATGTTGCATAGCTTGGGCAAACATATCCACAAAATTCTGCATCGGGTCTGCTTGACCTCCTTCATTATTCATTGATTGCTCTTCTCTTTGATTTCAATTCTGTCGTATAGGCAGCATTATCTGATTTAAATGAAAATCTTACATTAATCCTTTTTCTCTACACAAATTCTAATTAGTAACATAAGAATTTAACACAAATTTCTCATATAATCGCATATTTATTCAAATAGCACATAATACTTTTAGTACTTAACACCTATTGTTATAATCAGTAACTATCCCTTTTTGATAAATATCGAGATTAACAACACAACCTTACACAAAAAGTTGCAATTACCACAACTTTACACAAAAAGTTGCAATTCTCCAAAATCATCTTAATATTCATATTGAAAACAAAGATTACATTCATACAAACAGATATATTACATATGCTCACTCATTGTTCTCGATATTAAAATCTTTATATTACACCTTGTTACCAAAAGGTACTACTGCTTATACTTAAGCTGTCTACAGTCTACTCCCTTCTCCTGCCTTCTTACTGGACACTTGTTAAATCCGTAACCCATTCCTCTACATGAAAAACATTTTCTCATATTCGGCTTAGGACAA
Organism: Panax stipuleanatus; assembly: GCA_020205555.1. Classification (NCBI taxonomy): domain Eukaryota; kingdom Viridiplantae; phylum Streptophyta; class Magnoliopsida; order Apiales; family Araliaceae; genus Panax; species Panax stipuleanatus. The sequence continues at coordinate 42,172,142 of CM035116.1, read as the reverse complement.
TTTGGAGAAATATGTCCTTTCTGTTTACAATTGAAACACACATTCTTCCACATCATACATTCTCCCAAGTGAGTCTTTCCACACTTGCCACAGACTTTTTTCTTTTCAGGTTTGATTTCCCTGAGTTATTATCACTGTCGTTGTCCCTTTTCCGCTTATTGCTTCTCTTCTTCGTCTTGACTACTCGATGATCCACCACCTTCAGCCTTCATTCTTTCTACTTGTGTCTTCAGTTCATTTCGTTCTTCGGTCATCTCGCGTAATGCTCGCTCCGTCTTCCACAACTCCTCCAAGAGAAATAATTTACTCCGGAGTTCTTAAACTTCTGCAGATACTTGATCTTTTTCTCCAACTTTGGTCTTAATCTCTGTCTCCCTCTTAACTTCTTCGGACTCTGCCTCCTCATCTTCGTTCAGATACATTTCGGGATACTCATCATGATCACTCCCCAGATTCTCCATGGGTTCATCTTTTCCAACTTCCTCAACTGACTCGCTCTGCGCTGGCACCTCAGCTACTGTCATTGGTGCAACAGCTGCCAACACTTCTGTACTTATTTCATCTTCTCCTGACACCCTACAATCAGTTTAAACAACTTGATTAATACTTTACCAATACGAATTTCATACTCACTATGTGTCCATACATCTCTCTATTGATGTACTTTGGCAATCCCTCACCTAGTACTCTAAAAGAGTTTTCTCTATCTCGCTTATGGTTATAATCCTAGGGTTTTTCCCCCACTTAAGGTTTATAACCTATATCTCTGATACCAACTTGTGACGCCCCCAAATCTAGGTTACCTGACCCCCGAGTTTGGTGCTCACGATCTAACATATAAATACCATCTAATTACCCATTTATTTATGAATAAAAATATACATCTCATTAACTGATATTGTTAATGCATTGTCCCAGGTTTTATAATCTTAACATAACAAATATACTCTTAGATATACAAAAAGTTTAAGGCCCCAAATTTTATGAAAAAAGATTTAATTTTCTTTATATATTATTTCGAAATAGTAAGGTGTTGATTTGATAAATATAAAAAGTTATGGGTGAAATGTGCAAATATTTCAGAATAAGCAAGTGGTTATAAAATATTCATTGTTGTCGGGGAATATTCGTGGAATATTCTTGTTGTCGGAAAATATTCGTACGACGGCGCAGCTATTTGTGGGCCCCACAACGGAATAACTGTCGAATATAGAAAGCGACAGAAATAACCTTTTTTATAAAATAACGACGCAGTTGTTACCGTTAGTACTGTTGAAATACCCGGTGGTTAAAATATAATAATACGCGGTGTTGCACAGTAGCACACAGTATTGCACATTATTTTGAATTATTGATTCTTACGTAAGAAGACACTTACTCAATTATTGTTACAGTAATTACTGTTCAATATTTTATATTATTGACTCAATAATTGCTACGTTGCTATTTTATATGATTGATTCAATAATTGCTACCGTTGATATTTTGTATTATTGATTCAATAATTGTCACTGCACAGTATTCCACATTATCAACTCAATAATTCATATTATTTGAATAATATTATTAGATAGCATTATTGACAATGTCTAAGGAAGTTCTGTCTAGGAGGGGTTATTTAATTGCGCGCCAGTAAGGAGAAATCCTTATCGGAAGGCCCCCACTTTCCTAAGAACGACCTAGTTGTCAATATTGTAGTTTTGTAATATTATTTGTGGATAATTAATTATTGATTTATATGATAAGAAAATATTTATTTTGTGGATATAAAAGAAGGAATTAGTGCTGATGTGTTTCTATCAGTATTTTGGTGTGAAAAATTATCCGTTTGTGGATTTCGGCCATTTTTCGGTTGGAAATTTGGAAAAACTTCCTTTTACAAAGTGGTAGAGAATTAAATTTCATATGAAAAGGACAAAATTTGTATTTTTCTGACAAAAGGGCTATTTATTATGAATTATTGAAGTTTTGAAAAATAAATATTTTTTATATGGGTGGGCCCCACTTTTGTTTTTTATGGCTTGTAAATGCTGAATTTCAAATTTCAATTGTGGTGTGCGTATGTGAAGAAGCCGCCGGCCGCAAAAGTCAATATTGGTGTCCTGGCATTTTCCTATAAATAGGGTGCTTAGGTTAGAATTGAAAATCACACCAGATTCAGAAGTTTTCTCTCTCTATAATATCGAGCGTATTTTTGTGAGTATTTAGATACTTTGAGTGTTGCTATTCAGTGTAAGTTTTCTTCAGCCTTATATCCGATATTCCAGTCAGAAGTACTATTCTTTTGAGGTAAGGGATGTTATTTTCTTTCGTAAATGATGTTATTTTTTTCAATATCATTATACCAAAATATTGGCATGGATTTTATTATGAAATTCTTACTTTTTCAGTCGGGGTTACTATTCACGTACACAGCACTATTCACAGAAAAATTAAATTTTCTTCTATTTCTCCAAGTTGCTTGTTAAGGTTCTTATCTTTGATTGGATCTAGTTTTGAGCTTTATTCTTGAATTTTGCTCCACAATTGATTATTACGAAGAATTTTTGAATTGGATAAACTAAAATACGAATCCTTAATCTTTGTCCTTTATCTCACTAGATTCGTTCTTTAAAATATTTTTCATCATCCTCAGTCCTAAAAGGTGATATAATTGAATATCTTAGGCCTGTAGAGCAAAGATGAATGATTACCTGATGAATATCTTTGGCTGTAGTGCAAAGATGGACAGGTGTTGACATGAACATGACCACTGGTGATACAAATGAATATCTTTGGCCCGTAGTGCAAAGATGAATATTTGATTTGAGATGTTTATTTATTGATGTTACAGAGATAAAATATTGATGATGGACTTTTAAATCATAGAAGATAGTAGACTTCATTCTCTACTTAACTCTTCTAATGAATTGTTATTTCCGCTGCGAATATTAATCTAAAACTTGTTGTCAATAATATTTTATCTGAAATGTTGAAGACTAACGATAATTTATTTTCCATTATCTTAGTCATAATATTCTTTACTGGGCTAGTTGAGCTCACCCTTTTCATCTATTGTCCTCTTCAGGAAATGAGAATGTCGCAGGAACTAGTCGGGGGACAGAGTGATGGTCCGAGTTAGAGCAGTAGTAGTCCTCACTATTTCTGATAAATAGTGTGATAATAATTATAATGAGGAGTTAGTTTGAATATTAATATTTTTTACATATTTGTATTGACACTCACAGTTGTGTGATCGTATTTTGCACGACCGTGTGATATAAAAGTTTGTATTTGAATTCTATACCATGTATTTGGCGACTCAGATTAGGTTGGGTTGACTGGACCAATTCTGGGGGCGTCACAGTTGGTATCAAAGCTGAGGGATATGATCTCTGGCAGAGATCTGGGAATAGAACTAGGAAGGGAGAGATGAGTAAATCCTTTGCTAGTGTGTCCTATCTAAGCTTATGTGGTATTTAATTGGTCAGTCGGAGCATAGGGTTATTATGTGATATGTTAATTTGTTTAATTAACCCTTGTTTTATGGCAGTATTTGAGATGGCAGCTGAGAATGTTAACAACGAAGTGAATAAGACCGTGGAGACACCTTTAATCACTAACCAGGAGAACGTGCAACAAAAAGGCAATGTTCATCCTGAAAACAACGCTGATCAGACGATAAACGATGAGATGTTTAGATGTTTTTTGCAGTTCATGCAAAACCAGACGAGGGAAACTCGTGTGCAAAATACAGGTGGAGATAATAATAACACGCGAATTGTCACTGCCAAGCAGTTCAAAGAATTGGGACCACCAGAGTTCGGATCCGATCAAGGCGGAGACGTGGGTTAAGCAAATTACCAAGATATTTGATGTCTTGGGATGCATGGAGGAACAGAAGGTTCCATTCGCCACGTTTATGTTCCATGGAGAGGTAGATTACTAGTGGGAATCCGTGAAGCGTACCCAGACTGCCGCACTCAAGATGTCTTGGAAAGCATTCCAAAAACTATTCAATGACAAGTACTTTCCTGAAAGTATTCGTCATATGAAGGAGGTAGAGTTTATCAGACTAGAACAAAACAACATGACGGTGTCCCAGTACGAGGCTAAGTTCGCAGAGTTGTCCAGGTTTGCACCTCATTTGGTGGAGAATGACGAACGTATGACGCGGATGTTTCTGAGAGGTTTGAAACCCGAAATACGTCAATACCTCATTTCTCACAAATTTTCTCTATATTCGGATGTAGTGAACAGGGCCCAGTTGTTAGAACGAGATAGTGATTATATTCAACCAAGGGACAACAACCAAGGTCGTACCGGTGGCAGCAGTCATCGGAGCAATGACAACAAGTGGGGAGAAAAGTATGACAGAAGCGGTAACCACTCTGGTGGTAATCGTGGCCATGATAGTAGAAAAAGTGAATCGGGAGGAGATTTCAAGAAGAGAAGGTACAATAATGAGAACGTGAAGATGTCGACATCAGCACCAGCATCAACTGTTTCTAGGGGAGGAGAACGACCACCGATCGTATGCTATAAATGCGGGAAAGAGGGACACATCAGCCCAAACTGCCCACAATAATTCAAAGCATGCTATAACTGTGGAAAAGAAGGACAAATAGCTCGAGATTGTCCTGTAGCGAAACCAAGTTCAGCGGGGGTGGTGATTCTAAAGGTAGTTTCGAACAAGTCAAAGTCGGTGATTCCTGGAAGAGCGTTTGTCGTGATAGCCCAAAACACGAGGAATCCACACGAGGTGATTACGGGTTAGCTAATCATAAACTCTTGCGAAGTTTACACCTTGTTAGACACCGGTGCTACCCATTCTTGTATTTCACCTGCTTGTGCTCAACGTTTAAACTTGACTTCTGATAAATTAGATTTTGACTTATCTGTTGAAACTCCGTTGGGAGAAACCTTTGTTACATCCACATTTTACAAATCTTACTTGATTCAGATTGGTACCCTTACCTTACCTGTTGATCTTATATCTTTGAAAATACTTGCATTTGACGTGATTTTAGGAATTGATTAGTTAACCACTTACCATGCCAAAATTGATTGTTTTCGTAAGGTTTTTAGTTTTCATATTCCTAATCAACTTGTTGTGCAAATCCAAACCACCAAACCATTAAAATCAGTCAATATCATTTCAAGTCACAAAGCTATTCGTTTATTGAAAAACGGATGTCAAGCTTTCTTAGCTCATGTCACATATCTAAACCAGAATACGTCAGATTTGAATAATATTTTTGTTGTTAATAAGTTTCCTAATGTATTTCCCGAAGAACTTCCCGGTCTACCCCCAGAACGTGAAGTTGAATTCTTTATTGACCTTGAACCCTGTACAAAACCCATTTCTAAAACCTCATATCGAATGGCTCCTATTGAACTTTAGGAGTTAAAGGTCCAATTACAGGAATTTTTAGACATCGATTTCATTCGTCCTAGTACATCTCCTTGGGGTGCTCCTGTTTTATTCGTAAAGAAGAAAGACGGGAGTATGCGACTTTGTATTGACTATCGGGAGTTGAACCATGTCACCATCAAGAATAGGTATCCGTTACCTCGTATTGATGACCTGTTCGACCAATTTCAAGGAGCACAATTCTTTTCAAAGATCGATCTTCGTTCTGGATATCATCAGCTGAAGATTAAAACTGAGGATATTCCAAAAACTGCTTTCAGGACTCGGTACGGGCATTATGAGTTCTTAGTCATGTCTTTTGGATTGACTAATGCTCTTGCTACTTTCATGGATATGATGAACCGTGTATTTAAGGAATATTTGGATCAGTTCGTTGTTATCTTTATTGATGACATCCTCATCTATTCTAAAAGCCGTGAAGATCATGAGAACCACTTTAAGTTGGTACTTCAAAAGTTTTGTAAGAACAAGCTATATGCCAAACTAAAGAAATACGAGTTCTGGCTTGAGGAAGTAGCATTCCTTGGGCACGTGGTATCGAAACGTGGAGTATCTGTTGACCCGGCGAAGATTAAAGCAATATAAAGTTGGGAGCAACCTAAGTCAGTGACCAAAGTACGAAGATTTCTGGGCTTAGCTGGTTATTATCGGAGGTTCGTAAAGGAATTTTCTCGAATCGCTACTCCATTAACTCAATTGACTCGGAAAGATACAAAATTAGTTTGGAGCAAGGAATGCAAGAAGAGCTTCCAAGAGCTCAAGAGAAGACTTATCTCGGCACCTGTTCTGACAATACCATCTGGTTCAGATGAATTTGTTATCTACAGCGATGCTTCGGGCTAAGGGTTAGGATGTGTTCTCATGCAACATGGAAAAGTCATAGCCTATGCATCGCGACAACTCAAAGAATATGAGAGGAATTATCCTACTCATGATCTAGAGTTGGCAGCTGTCGTTTTCGCGTTGAAGATCTGGAGACATTACCTATACGGGGAGAAAGTGGAGATTTATACGGATCATAAGAGCCTTAAATATTTCTTCACTCAAAAGGAACTCAACATACGGCAACGACGTTGGCTTGAGCTGTTGAAAGATTACGATTATACCATCCAATACCATCCTGGAAAAGCGAACGTGGTAGCTGACGCATTGAGTAGAAGATCATATGCGGGAACGAGTGCGATGATGTCAAGTATACGCGTAGAACCAGCTTTGATTGATAAAGTTAAAGCTGCTCAAGCTACGGATCCAGAGCTGATGAAGATGAAGAAGAAGGTGCAAGAAGGTGCCTTTCCAGAAGCAAGAATCAATGAAGAGGGAATACTTCAAGTCAACTCCAGACTTTGTGTTCCTAACGATTTTGACTTGAAGTATAGAATCATGAAGGAGGCACACAACACACCGTTTGCAATCCATCCTGGGAGTACTAAAATGTATCGTGATCTTCGACATACATTTTGGTGGAGCAATATGAAGAGAGAGATCGTGGAGTTTATCTCGAGGTGTTTAACGTGTCAACGTGTCAAGGTGGAGCATCAAGTGCCAAAGGGTCCATTGCAACCACTAAAGATTTTGAAATGGAAGTGGGAACACATTACGATGGATTTCGTTACGAGTCATCCTAAGGTTTCTCAAGGCATAGATGCGATTTGGGTTATTGTTGATAGATTAACCAAGTCTACTCATTTCTTGCCGATACGAGAGACTTATTCCCTTGAACGTCTTGCTCATATGTACGTGAATGAGATTGTGAGATTGCCTGGCATGCCAGTATCCATAGTTTCGGATCGTGACCCCAGATTTACTTCACAATTTTGGATTAATTTGCAGAAAGCTATGGGCACGGATTTACGATTCAGTTTGGCTTATCATCTTTAAACAGACGGACAATCAGAAAGGACTATTCAAACTCTTGAAGATTTATTGAGACTCTGTGTTCTAGACTTCAAAGGGAGTTGGGATAAGTACTTACCATTGGTGGAATTCTCCTACAATAACAGTTATCAAGCAAGTATAGGCGTAGCTCCATTCAAAGCGTTGTATGGGAGAAAGTGTCGTTCTCCAGTATACTGGGATGAGGTGGGTGAAATAACATTGTTGGGACCGGAGTTAGTACGTATGACTATGAAAAAGATCCAAATGATCTGGCAATGGATACAAACCGCACAAGATCGACAAAAGAGTTATGCAGATCTTCATCGAAAGGACGTGGAACTTAATGTTGGGGATCATGAATTGTTACGTATTGCTCCGTGGAAAGGAGTTACGATATTCGGGAAGAAAGGAAAGCTCAACCCACGATTCACTGGTCCATTTGAGATCCTTGACCTAGTAGGAAATATGGCCTATAGACTCGCTTTACCTCCAAGTATGTCTCGTGTTCGTAATGTTTTTCACATATCCGTGTTGCGTAAATATGTGAAAGATCCAAACCACATTATTTAGTTAGAACCGGATGAGATAACTGAAGATTTAACGTATGAGGAGGTACCTGTCAAGATTTTGGATAGGAAGAAGCATGTCCTACGCTCAAAAATTATACCTCAAGTTAAAGTTTTGTGGAGAAACCATGCTATTGATGAAATGACCTGGGAGTTAGAATCGGAAATGAAAGCAAGGTATCCTCACCTTTTCGACACCCCAGGTACGTACGTCAATTTCGAGGACGAAATTTCATAAAGAGGGGAGGATGTAAGACCCCGAATTTTATGAATAAAGATTTAATTTTCTTTATATATTATTTCGAAAAAGTAAGGTGTTGATTTGATAAATGTGAAAAGTTATGGGTGAAATGTGCAAATATTTCAAAATAAGCAAGTGGTTTTAAAATATTCATTGTTGTCGGGGAATATTCGTACAACAGCGCAGCTATTTGTGGGCCCCACAACGGAATAACTGTCGGATATAGAAAGCGACAGAAATAACCTTTTTTATAAAATAACGGCGTAGTTGTTACCGTTAGTACTGTTGAAATACCCAGTGGTTAAAATACAGTAATACGCAGTGTTGCACAGTAGCACACGGTATTGCATAATATTTCAAATTATTGATTCTTACGTATGAAGACACTTACTCAATTATTGTTACAGTAATTACTGTTCAATATTTTATATTATTGACTCAATAATTGCTACGTTGCTATTTTATATGATTGATTCAATAATTGCTACCGTTGATATTTTGTATTATTGATTCAATAATTGTCACTGCACAGTATTCCACATTATCAACTCAATAATTCATATTATTTGAATAATATTATTAGATAGCATTATTGACAATGTCTAAGGAAGTTCTGTCTAGGAAGGGTTATTTAATTGCGCGCCAATAAGGAGAAATCCTTATCGGAAGGCCCCACCTTTCTTGGGAACGACCTGGTTGTCAATATTATAGTTTTGTAATATTATTTGTGAATAATTAATTATTAATTTATATGATAAGGAAATATTTATTTTGTAGATATAAAAGAAAGAATTAGCGCTGATTTGTTTTTATCAGTATTTTGGTGTGGAAAATCATCCGTTTGTGAATTTCGGCCATTTTCGGTTGGGAATTTGGAAAAACTTCCTTCTACAAAGTGGTAGAGAATTAAATTTCCTATAAAAAAGATATAGAATTTGTATTTTTCTAACAAAAGGGCTACTTATTATGAATTATTGAAGTTTTAAAAAATAAATATTTTTTTATATGGGTGGGCCCCACATTTGTTTTTTATGATTTGTAAATGCTGAATTTCAAATTTCAATTGTGGTGTGCGTATGTGAAGAAGCCGCCGGCCGCAAAAGTCAATATTGGTGTCCTGGCATTTTCCTATAAATAGGGTGCTTAGGTTAGAATTGAAAATCACACTAGATTCAGAAGTTTTCTCTCTCTATAAGATCGAGCGTATTTTTGTGAGTATTTAGATACTTTGAGTGTTGCTATTCAGTGCAAGTTTTATTCAGCCTTATATTCGATATTCCAGTCAGAAGCACTATTCGTTTGAGGTAAGGGATGTTATTTTCTTTCGTAAATGATGTTATTCTTTTCAATATCATTATACCATAATATTGGCATGGATTTTATTATGAAATTCTTACTTTTTCAGTCGGGGTTACTATTCACATATACGACACTATTCACGTATACGGCACTATTCACGAAAAAAAATTAAATTTTCTTCTATTTGTCCAAGTTGCTTGTTAAGGTTATTATCTTTGATTGGATCTAAGTTTTGAGCTTTATTCTTGAATTTTGCTCCACAATTGATTATTACGAAGAATTTTTGAATTGGATAAACTAAAATACGAATCCTTAATCTTTGTCCTTTATCTCACTAGATCCGTTCTTTAAAATATTTTTTATCATCCTCAGTCCTAAAAGGTGACATAACTGAATATCTTTGGCCTGTAGAGCAAAGATGAATGATTACCTGATGAATATCTTTGGCCGTAGTGTAAAGATGGACAAGTATTGAGATGAACATGATCACTGGTGATACAAATGAATATCTTTGGCCCGTAGTGCAAAGATGAATATTTGATTTGAGATGTATATTGATTGTTGTTACAGGGATAAAATATTGATGATGGACTTTAAAATCATAGAAGATAGTAGACTTCATTCTCTACTTAACTCTTCTAATGAATTGCTATTTCCGCTGCGAATATTGATCTAAAACTTGTTGTCAGTAATATTTTATCTGAATTGTTGAAGACTAACGATAATTTATTTTCCATTATCTTAGTCATAATATTCTTTACTGGGCTAGTTGAGCTCACCCTTTTCATCTATTGTCCTCTTCAAGAAATGAGAATGTCGCAAGAACTAGTCGGGGGACAGAGTGATGATCCGAATTAGAGCAGTAGTAGTCCTCACTATTTCTGATAAGTAGTGTGATAATAATTGTAATGAGGAGTTAGTTTGAATATTAATATTTTCTACATATTTGTATTGACACTAACAGTTGTGTGGTCGTATTTTGCACGACCGTGTGATATAAAAGTTTGTATTTGAATTCTATACCATGTATTTGGCGACTCAGAATGGGTTGGGTTGATAGGACTTATTCTGGGGGTGTCACAAAAAGGGTTATACAAAACAGCATAATAAATATGTTCATTATAACTACTCCAGCAATACACCTTTGTCTTTGTCCTTCTCTACCCCTCCGGCTCCTCGTTCCTAGCTCAAATATTATATTTAAGCAAGGCTGAGCAACAAATTTGCTTTGCAAGTTAAATTATACAATAAAGTATAAGAATCAAGAATATAAGACTATCGATTCGATAGAATATCATCAAAGTTCAAAGGACTTTGAAATAGCTGAACAAATAGTTAATCAATAACAAGACTTTCTCGCATTTTAGGCAAAATAATAATTCGATAATGAAAGAGTAAAACGCTTTCAAAATTTCTCAATTGAATAACAAGAATCAATTCTATGCAATAACAAAGTGGAATATTATCTAGATTTTATGCTGAGCGACCCTACAGGATCTTGAACTTCTCAAGTAACTATCAAGGTTTTACTTTGAAGTACCCAGGTGTATCAGATAACCATAAAGATTAAATCATATCCCTCTACAAGTATATAAAGTGATCAGCTTCATTATACCCTATATTATGCATAATACTTACACGCGCAACGGCCGAATATACGACCACAAAGCCCCTTTTTATATAAAAAGGTTGTTCTTCTCAGTCTTATAACCAGAATTCAAATCACAACAACGAAATACTATGATTTCAATATCTAATCGCTTTCTCAATCTAGCCGGAATAATTGGCATTGACCTGTCAATAATAATTGAGTTCACTTCTCGAACCTATCAAGTTTCAACAATTGTTCATCTAGCCAAAATAATTAGCTACGACATATCTTAACACGATTCAATAATAAATAGAAATTAACTTTACTATTTGCAATCAATAATAACTTCTACGGATGTGAATAACCAACAACAATTATTCTTCAAGCATATTCTCAAAATCAATAATTCAATTTGAATTAATAAACATGCACTAACTGCGAATAATCAACAATAATTTTCAGACGTGATATAATCAGCAATAATTAACCACCACTAAATTTGAAAAGTAATAACTCGAGATTGAGTTAAGGAAACTTGCCTGATTCATTGACTACTGCTACGCAATTTAAGTTAACTTTTTTTGTAAGACCTATCATTAATAAGATCGATCTCTTAATTAGCATCACATATCTTACACATCGCATGTAATCACATAATCAATCATTAAAGAGTGCAACCATACTACCTTAAACTTAACACTTACTCGTTTATTTATAAGTTCTTAATATAACTTGATACACTATTTATGATTTCAGTATACTTAATATAACATTTCAGTTTCCATTTCAGTAAGCTAAAACAAAACTGACATCTCTTCTGACATTTCAGTTTCTCATTTCAGTAACCTGAAATGTTCATTTCAGGAAGCTGAAATATACTATTCACAAAAATACAAAATCAGCTTATTATTTTTCTATCTTTTGGCCAATCATATATACATATATTTCATACAGAAAAAGAATTTTTTTGAACATTTTCAACTTACTTAAGTATTTTCCAAAAATCCATTTCTAGTTAATTCCTTACAAAAATAACTACCTCACGCTTAACTCCAGAAATTCCCAACTCTTGGCGGGGTCTTCCACATGTTAACGTGAACTTCCCGTTTTAATTTTATGGCCATCGGAGTTATACAACTCCGGTTATAGCGTTTTTTATCGGGAAATCCCAAAAATTAAAATGGCCATAACTTACTCAATTTAAGTCGGAATGAGATCATTTTTGGACACAAGCTACTTCATTCCATATATTTTCATGTCCCAAAAGACTGAAATTTATTACATAATTTAAGTGGACAAAACTGTCCTTCAAAATCCCAGACAGCCTACTTTTTTGACTTTTTCAGATTTTGCTTCCGTTACTAAAATCAGTCCATAAAAAAATCTACAACATATTTTTCGTGATTTCACTTGGATCTATTAGAAAACTCATATATCTAACTCCAGAATTGGACCACACTCAAAAATTCAAAGTATAATGAGAGATATAGTCGTTTCCATTTCATACTTCGTTTTCCCAAAAATAGATTTTTCAATCTTTAGTGATTTTTAAGAAAATTTCCATATTTTCACTTAAAACCAACATAACCCATCATTAAAACATCATAACACATACTAATACATCATATATTCATAGATCTATCATGATCCATGATCTAGTTCACCAAAAATCACCAATCATAAAATTAAACACAAGTAAAGCTAGAAAAATTAGGGTTTTCTTACTTTTGAAAACTTATTTCCCATTTCTTACTTTAAACCCAACTTTTGACCCACAAAAGGGTTCAATCCATACATGAAACACTTTTAAACATATGAATCTAAGGTTTTAAACCTTAAATCATATTTTTACAAAAATTAAAACTTAAATCAAACATGAAAAACTAAACTACATAAGTAGAAATCTTTTATACCTTAGCTAGATTCCTCTTCTTCTCCTTCCTAAGATTTGCTTAGGAACTATAAAACTTCAAGAAATCACCCTCTCTCTCCTCTCCTTGGTGGCCGAACTCTCTCTATATTCTCTCTCTCTCTCTCTTAGTTCTTTTGTTCTTGCTAACAATGAAGAAAATGAAATGAAACAAAAGATATACTTGATTTGTTTTAAAATAAAAATGTATAGATATATGGCATATATCTATACAATCCTAGCACATGCTTGCCGTCTGTCTCTCTCTCTCTCATTATGGTTTAGATTGCTTGCAAGTAAGCCTAAAAGTGTTGTCTCCTTTCATTGTGTGACACCTAAGGGAGTGGGTGAGGAGTGGTTGAGCAACTAAAGTAAATAATCGTTACATTCATTCCCTCTTGTTCCTCCTCTTCCAAAACCGGCCATGTGGCCTTATTATCTCATCCACTTTGTTTTATATATACATTATACAATGTCTAATATAACCCTCCTTACTTGGATTAAAGCTTGGGCTTTTTGCTAATTAATTTGAACTTGCTCCTTTTTAGATAATAATTAAAATACACTTGGGCCACCACTATAAATTAGATTGGGCCATCATAATATTTATCCCATACATGATATATTGGGCTACTAATTAATTCTTTAGGCCAACAATTCTCATTCTTTGGGCTTGCAATTCAACATAGTTTATACTTTTTAATTTTTATCCTCTCCTAATCATTTAGTTAGGATTTCCTTGCACACATTTGTAAGTTAATTCCTTACTCATATATCTTTAATTTCATAACCCAATTAAACTTGTTTTACTTAGGTTATAAAATTAATTATTTGAGATGTATAACATAAATCTCTTAGGATTAGTATATATTTAAATACTATCATTCTCCCATATTATAATCCATAGGTTATTTAATTATTATACCTAATACATATATTAGGTCACATAACTTTATTCTTAATTCTCTTTAGATGCTAAATAAATATATACACATTCATAATACAAATTTATTCAATCACGTACATAATTCACATATGTCATAACATATTCCCCTAGTGTATTAACTTAATAGCCCTAATTGACTTAATAAATTATAAACACTTACATATTCATCAATACAATTATTATAACTGTATTTTCTATTGAATACCTATCCGTAACTAGGGATAGGGTTTCTAGTCTCTGTTAAACAAAATTGTACTCATATTTTTTAGTCAATACACAGTTTGAGCACTTTGATAAACTCGTATCACAGATACTCAGCACAATATTGGTAATCAATATCAATATAAAAAAATAAAAAAAATTATTCAAAAAATTTAAATTATGTGAAATTCTGGGTTCTCATAGTTATTGGATTACATATTGCGAAGATAAGTTCTTGAACACATATTATTGTGAAAAGTTACTGAACACATAAAGTGTGGTAAGTTGATGGACTATAATATGGTATTGGAATGTTTAGGCTGAAAATAAGTTATTTTCAGTATATGGTGCATTGAATGTGCTAGAAGAAGTTAGGATTATAGCAAGTATGACAATTAAGGAAGATGAAGAAAGTAAATACTCCAAGTCTTCTAACTATGCTAGATTTCAAAATTATTAACATCGTGCTAATGTGTACATGTTTGAGAAAACAATATTGGTTCAAATTTTTAGAATCAATGGATTTTAAAAGAACTATTTGTTGTATGTCTACGCTAATCATTTCGGCTAGACAAAAATTGATTTGAAATATCAAAATAAATTTTATATCATCAGTGCATTTGATGCAGAGATGATAAAAAGATGGAGTTATTAATGCAATTAAACCTAGTGTTGGATGTGATCTTTTGATTATCAACTCGCTATGGTATGATGTTGAATGATGAAGTCCTAAACTGACGAAGTTTTCAATGTTTTGTGAAGTAGTGCGATATCATGACGTCATAAAACGTTTTGAAGTATTGTGATAGAATTTAAAGATGAGTCAATGCCCTTTTAAGTTATGACGCCCCCAAATTCGGGTTCTTTCAACCGACAGATCTGGTGTTACATGGTGCTACTAACTATACATTCATTCCAATGAAAACTGCATCAAGATGAACATATTTACTAAATTTTTATTACAATAATAATAAAATCCTTCCCAGGTTCTTTTAACCATTACATCGTTCATTGACATAGTATAAGTTCATACAAAATATACTATTCTATTACAGGATATCTATTTATCCATCTTGGCTTTGACCTTGTCCTTACCGAAACCATCGGTCCGTTTGCTCTTAGCTGCAATCATATAATTCAAGCAAGAAGTGAGCATAACTAGCTCAGCAAGTCTAACAATATATAAAGCAACTACAAAATCAAGAATCATATGATTAATCTTCGATCACTGAAAAAATAGCTATGAAGTACTATAAACAATCGAAATAGCACTTTTCATTCTCTTATAATAACTCTGAAGTACATATAGTGACTTAAGAATTCTGAGTTGGTCAAAAGACCATGAACATTCTCATTTTGTTTTTATTCATGAAAAGGACATCCCGGCACTAAGACCGCACATCTGATATAACTTACGAGCACTTCTAGCTGATCAGCCTATAGTACTCTATGTTGATTAATACTCATCCGTTAAACGTGTTTACGTTTAAGTTTTGGCAACCTCATGTGTCCGTCGATAATCGACATAAAATACCTTTGTTTATTCATACTCAGACATACCTTTGAATCCATACCAAAATAATTGGCATAGGATAACGTTAACCATACTACTTTGAAAGACTTGTAAATAAATTAATCAAATCTTTAAGGTTCGTCTAGCCAAGTTAAGATTGGCATCGACTCTTTCAAAAATAATTCATACACAATATAATATGAATCATCAAAACTTGACTAACACGAAGGTCAAACAAGAGTTAGAAGAACTTGCCTCCAAGCGTCTTCTACGTTAAGTTCAACCTTTTCTTGGTCTTTACAGTTTCTACATGGTATATTCACATAGCACACTGAAGTTAGCTACCAAACAATCTATACACATTGTTTATAACATTTTTCTCTTCTATAACTTCATCGAATTTATTTTATGAATAACATTCGCTTAAGGTATTTAACATTCATTACGGCTTATTAACATTTGCACGTCATAAACCGACACTCATCGTTCATCGTTTATGTATAACGATAATTATAACCTTATTTGGTCGCTTAGTTTGGATATGTTTCCTTTGGATTATCGATATAGAACTCCGTATAGAGATTACATAAGTTTTATCTTTATTTCTCATCATATTCGTATCACGTCTATTAATTACGTACTATATAACATTAAGACGGGCGTTAAACTCGAACACGATACACGGTTTATATTTTTGCATTTCACGTTCTTCATTTAATTACTTTTAATAAACATTTAATTCCTAAACTCATAGTTATACATGTTGTTTAGGATATCTTTCTTCATGTATATTAAGTATATACTTGCCCCACAATTATCACGCAAAAAGTTGGATTAATAAAAGCTCGCGTCGGATTTTTTTTACTTAAGGGCGTTAAAGCGCCTCTCCAAGGCAAATAGGCTGAGGCGTAGCGCGCCTTAACAGTGAAGAAGCCCCAGGCCAGGAACTACAG
Source organism: Panax stipuleanatus (assembly GCA_020205555.1). Classification (NCBI taxonomy): domain Eukaryota; kingdom Viridiplantae; phylum Streptophyta; class Magnoliopsida; order Apiales; family Araliaceae; genus Panax; species Panax stipuleanatus. Next base: position 42,155,635 of record CM035116.1, on the reverse strand, counting down.
CAGGGCTTTACTAAGGCATGGCCTGCCTTGAGCCTTTGAATTTTTTTTCAAACTTTCAAATCACGTACTTTCCGAGCTTATAACTCAATCGTTATAACTCGGAATAGGCTCCTTCAAGAGCCATTTTCTTGCTTATCTTACGTAATTCAACTTCACCCAGACAGAATAGGTTTCTAAATTTGTAAATGACCAACTCATTGGTTGAAATTTCATTATTCATTCAGTATTTTTTCTTGAGCGTTCTTCTCTCGTTCGTCTGTTTCTTATTCGCTTTACGTTTGAATTCATCCGTTCTTGAGTCCACGACTCTTAAATTCATATTTCTTCGATATGCTAACGAAATCCTAGGTTTCTAGGTTCATTGGCAAATTTTCACTATCGTCCAAAAATCCTAGTTAACTACGATTTTGACTATTAACTTCTTTTCCCGTAAATTTTGTCATAACTTCGTTACACGAGATTTTTATGCCAAACCAAATGGAATCAATCCATTGGTCATTCGTCTAAGTCCTAACCAACAAATTGCATCTAACTTATACGCGATGGTTTTTAATTTGTCCATCAATAACAAGTTCTAAGTTTTATGCGTTCTTCGATTAATGCCTAATCATTTGATTATGATTCTCGCTTATACATGGCTTATTAACATTTTTGTTCACTAATAGCCATCCTTATTACTCCGAAAGAGACATGCTCCACCAATTCATACTTTTCTATAAAAACTTAATAGAAAAAAATTGAAAGTTTGAGTTTACGTTTTTTTTACCTTTGCGTTCTTGATAATTTGTTGAACTAATTAGCTTTTCCTTCCTTTGATTCCTTGTTAAAGCTCTTCTCTCTCTCAATATATGTGTGTTCAAAGTTTTTAAAACAACAAATGAACTAACTAAGCTTGCTTATATAGAATTTGCAAGGTGGGGTCAAAATGGTCAAAAAAGTAAACCTCCCTACTATTCACCACCTCCTCACCTTTTCACCAAGCTTCCCAAGGAAGCTTTGCCGGCCCATGTGCTTCATGTGGGACCCACATGGGTTGCCCCATGGGTTTTACCCACCCGGTGATCCATCAGTTCGACCCACGGGTTCAGTTATTGGTTCGGGCTTAGGTTTTATTCAATATCGGGCCTAACTTTGGGCTTGATTAATATTATCTTTGGGTCTTGATATAATTCATCATTGGGCCTCATTCATTATTCAATTGGGTTTGCCAATTAGTTATCGTGGGCTTGACAAAGTCCAAGTCCATTAGCTATAGTCCATTAAAATTTATTCATATTCTTATCGTATAATTCTCGTATTCTCTTCGTATATATCTCATATGATATTCTTATTATAAGTCATATTAATCTTCGTATTATATTCGTATAATACCTAGTATTATACTTGTATTCTTCACGTATAATAACCTTTCTGATTATACTTAATCTTTTCTTTTCTTAGAATTCACTTTCCCTAACCCTTAGATTTTTTAAGTCCTCAGGCAAAACCTTCGTTTTCCATAACTGAAATATTATTAGATATTCCATCTCGTCTCAAAATTCTATCATTACGTGTTTCTCGGAAATTCAAAAATAATTCCCGAGCAGAAATGGATGAATAGTAATTTTATGGAAATTTCTCGAAAAACTTTTATTTTCTTCTTGGAAATTCATTCCATTTAATCCTAGCTCACAGCAAGAATCCTAACCACATTAAATCATTCTAGGTCATAGAACGACCATTAAACAGCTTACTCAGTTTAATAAACATATAGTTTCATTTAATTCATATAATCAAATAAAAATTAATTCACATAATAATCCAATTTTCTCGGGCGTTACATAAGTGGCTAGACAAATGTTTCAAGTTGATGTCCAATTTATTGGCATGGTCTAAGCTATTTGATTTGGCTGGACAAATGGTAAGCCATGTTTAAAAGAAAATCGAGCTTTCTTTGAAAAGTTGTGTCAAACCAAATTATTTTTGTGCGGAATTTGATGATTAAATCTGAGGTGAACAAACTCCGGGATTTGGAGTTATACGATAGGTTGATCACCTACGTATGGAAGAGGTAGTTTACTTCTTGGTGATTGTAAACCGGCTGTGACAGGATGGTTTATGGTGAAATGTTGTTAAACCTAGTAAGAGTTCATGGTCCATATGTCCCCTCAACAAAGTATGAATTATTTTAAAAGAATCCTTATATTCCTGGTTATTTATTCTACTTCATAATTCTGGATAAATTATAGAGACTCTGGAATGTTTGAAGGATGAGAACTTCCTTAAAGAAGAGTTGAGAGAATAGTATGCTAAAATTTTGAGGACGAAATTTTGTGAAGATAGGGTGAATGTTATGTCCCAAAAGATTGAAAGTATAGTTAGACATGGTGTTTAACTAATGACGATTATGTCAACAGATGATCCTTAAGAAAAAGGATGTTTATGAGCTAAGAAAGAAGATTAAACCTTTAATAAAGGAAGTAAGATTAAAACCTTTAGAAAAGATTATTAGAATAAGACATCCGAGTAAGGGTGTAAATTTTAGAAATTTCGAGGACGAAATTCTTATAAGGGGGGAAGAATGTGACAACCCGAAAAATTAGATTGTCCCAAAAATTAAGTTTAAAGAATTATTAATTAATAAAATAGATTTGTATTAATTATATTTTGTGTTATGTGTTTATTAATCGTTCTATGACGTATGATGATTAGAAAGCGGAAGTATTCTGGCTACGAGCTAGAATGAATGAGTAAAATTTTCAAGACGAAATTAAAAAAAATTCGGGAACAAAAATATTTCTGAGAAAAAGACGAAATAGGCACTATTAACCTTACAAAATCTAAGGGTTAGGGTCTGAATAACCTAAGCCTTTATAAGAGATCGGGATGTCGGAATGACATTCTTTTTAAAGAGTTGACGGTAATATGCCGTGAAAAGTTATATTAGCCAATAAAGTTTTTCTTAAAAAACGTGCAGAAATCGAACAAAATAAAAACGACGAAAAGTACTGTTATGTACTTTTCATTCGTTTAACTACGTTGTGAGAAAATGTGACGGAAAACACTAATCATCAAAAAGTATTTTTTTAGTTTTTCGAAGTTTCGAAGAACGAGTAAAAGTTAATTTATAGAGGAAAGACTAAATATTCAAAAATATTTGGATTACGAGAAACGTAGTTTTTCAAACTGTCGGACTAATTCTGAAAGACAGAACAACTAAGCTTCCACGAAAAGCTTTGTGAATAGTAAGTTGGTTTGGTCAAAAGACTAAAACGCCCCTAGCCTTGAAAAGCTTATAAAAGAGAAGCTTAAGCTCATTTGTTGGTTAATCAAAATTTCAATCAACAGTTGAGAGAGAGAGAGAGAGAATTCGGATGGGGAAGAAGAAGGAAAGGAAGAGGAAAAGCTAGCAATCTTGCAAACTTTGTTCATAAGGAAGAAGATTAATGAAAAAAGGTAATCCAAAACCTAGCCTTAATCCATTTTTCTTAAAGTTTTAATATGAAATTGTATAGCTTAACGAAATTGGAAGTATAAGATTGTTAGAAACGATATTCCTAGGTTGAATCATAGGATTATGAAAGTAATAAGAAAATTTGAAGATTTATTTCATCTTTTTCTTTTTCTAAGAAATTTCATATGAACTATGAATTTCTTGATGTTAATAGACGATTTAGATGAGTTATATGAACTCTTTGATGATATAAGGATGAATTAACAAATTTATAATGTTAATATGTATGAAAAAGTGAAATTGTAATCAAAATATTGATTAAAAACGAAGAACGAAGGAAGAACTCAAAGAACGAACTAAGAACGCGAAGAACGTGGTAAGAACGTTGTTGATGGATAAATTTAAAACCATCTGATTAGAGCTTGTTGTTGATGGACAAGTTTAAAACATATACTTGGTTAGGAACGATAGAAACGTTCGTGAAGAACGGATTGAAATTAGCCTATAACGAAGTTATGGCGAAATTTTGTAAAAGACAAACGAAATGTAGAAAGTAAGTTAACGAACCCTAATTAGTGAGTATTCATAAGAATGTAATAAAACATAGAAAACATGAGTCGTAGACTCAAGAATGAATGAATTCCGAGTTCGGATGAATGAATTACGAAAGAACAAAAATTTAACGCTAAGTTAAAAGACTGAGTGTGGGAGAAATTTTGATCCAATATTAAGGTTGGTTAGAAACTTTGAAAATTGATTTTATCTAAAGGGATGTTTATTAGGTGTTTCAAGATTTCCAACGCCTCCGAAATGGACCAATTCCAATATCGGGAGAAGAAGTTATAACGTTGCGAAGTAGCATGTCAAAGAATAAAATTTTAACCAAGCTGGGCCGGAGCCGGGCGCAGCCGCGCTGAGCCTTTGCACGGCCGCGCGACTCGACAGGCGCTGGGCGCGGGTGCACGACAGGAGGCACAAACCCATAGGCGAGCGGGAGTTGGGCCATGTCTGGATTGATTTTTCTGACGCTTGACATCTTTTACGAAAATAATCAAAATTTGGTCATACGAACTCCGATTTCGATGAATCAAGATGATCCGGAAAGAGGACGAGTAGATCTATAACATGAATTTATTAGTTTTAATAAATACTTTTAAGATCAAAATCATAAAAGTGATTAAAGTGAATGCTGTGAACACAAGTGTTTGCAAAGGACGATTAGTCTTAGCTTACAAAAAACCGCATTACTTAGACATTAAGAGACAATGATGAATGTGATGTTCATGTAATAAATTAATATTGAAAGTGATTAAAACCTTAAGCAAAGGTTGAATGGAGGTTTAAAAGACGAACAACGTGAACGCATAATACATAAATGATCTTCGTGAATCGTATTCGCGTCGGACAAACATCTCGGGTTTACATAGGTTGTAATAACTAGATGTTGTATGAAGATGGTAGCTTATGACAAAGAAGTGTCATAAAGTCTTAACAAAGGTTAAATTATAAAAGCGATATGAATACAAAGAACGTAATCAAATACGGGACCCTGTATTCAAATATACAGGAAACTATATTCGTGTCAAGCGAACGTTGTAAGCATACATTGGTTGTATGACCTTAAACGTTGATGAATGTAGTAAGTAAAATATGTAATTATCAAGAAAACCGTAATGAACGGGAATGAAGTTAATGGAGGTCAGAGTGTGAATCGAATAACGAACGTAGAAAGAAATGTAAGTGTTAAAACACTTAAACCAATGTAATGGTGTTGAGTGTGCGCGTAAATTAAATGTACATAACCTACACACCGTGTATGGTTTGGACGTGAGATAATGAAGAATAACAAATAACGTATACATATTGAATAAGTCAATTTAGTGATTATAACTTGAATAACGTTCCGAGTCTAATGAACCGGACGTTGTAAGATATAAAATAGAGGTAATGTAAAATGCTTAAAAGCTATGAATGTATAGTTTTAACATTGAATGTTCATTCTCGACATACAAATGACTGTATGACCTAGACATTAATGAATAATCCTGAGGTATAACATTTAGTTGTCAGAAAGCCATAAGGGAGAATAATTGACTTAACGAACATTACAGTTGTAATGATTCGAAAAAGTTAAGCTAGAATGAAGGAAAAGGTAATGTAAAACATCGTAGATAATGATTGAATGTAATAAGGCATCTTTGAATGTCGTAATGCCAAAAGACGTTAAAAGAATGAATGTAGAATTTTAGTTACGTAAACTTAGGTTATAAAACGCGAACCATAAAGAAGTAAGGTTAAGTTAAGCCAATATGTGCATCGAATATACGACTAATTGTTATGTGTTATTCCTTATGTGCTATATAGGGATTACAATGAACAGTTCAGCATAAATTATAAGCTGTAGCTGTGCTTAAGGTAAGTTTCCTACTTTTATTGATGTTTAATATAAATGTTAGTTTCTTAAACTTTCTCAGATGTTAAACTAGAGAAGTTTTGCTTATATACAAATGTGTTATATTTGTGCAAGGTGTTAGTATGTTTGAGACCTTGTGCAAGAATTTTTAACAATTCAGTGTTTCTATGAGATGAAATATTATGTGATTAAACTGTTCAATGTGAAAGAATTCTGTTTATTCATGAACTATTATTGTTAAGTCTGTGCTAATGATTCTAGCCAGACAGAATGTATATGAAAGAGTAGAAGAATGAAAGTATGTCAAAGTGAATGTGATTAATGTTTTAAAAAGATAGGATTAAGAATTTGTTCCTATTATTCGAGCTGCTTCACAACCTTTGTTCGGTTATTAAAGTTCTTAAAAGAATATGTGATTCTTGCTTAGTTGTTATTCAACAGCTTTAACTTGCTGAGTAATTGAATGCTTGTCGATGTTGGTTAAAAAATCCGCGGGTCGGGTCACAACCTGGATCTTTCATCTCTTCCTAAGTTATCTCTACCCTCACTCTTTTTATTTAAGAAAAAGGTTTTGAAGGGTTTTTTAGGAAAAAGGCCAACATGTATCATGTTGACGATTTGAACATTTTACAGAGTCGCCAGTTGGTAGATTTGAAAATGGTTGTACTAACTCAACCGAGTTTTGTTTGAAATTGCCCCAATTGCTGGACACTATCGAAACTTGATCTTTGAAACTGAAGTTTTGAGCTCGGGGGCTTGGTTAAGTGCGAGGAAGGTGTTAGGTACCCCACGACTCCCGTGTAAACACGGTGCCGCATTTTTTTAATATTTCCCTTAAAACTGAAATACGTGTGTGAATGCTGTTTGAAAATTGGGCCTATGTTTGATTGATTGATTGCAAGTAGTGATTTGCTTCATTGAACCTATATACGAAGGGTTTGACTTGATTTACAAAAAGTTTTTGATTTGCAAAAGTGTTTGATTTGATTTGCAAAAGCTTTTCTTTTGATTGGATTGAAAATGATGTTTTGAAAGCTGGTTATCAAACTCTTACGTTAACATAGGAATTGAAGCCTGTTGATACTTCTATTTTTTATCTTTTCAGCCTTAAGGCATAGTTTGAATGGTGATTATCGGGCTGCAAAGCATCCTCGGCCACAGAATATATAAAAATATCGGTCTCCTCATGGGCATGATAGCCATCGGAGGGACTCTGACACTACAAACTATATTTTCACTATGTTGAGACCTTAAATCCGGATAACCATTTTAAAGTCCGTTGTATGTACATTTTACAAAAAAACTGGCGGGGTACATCTGTAAAACGGAGTTTGTCCATCGTGGGAATCAGATTTTGATCGATTTGATTATGAATCCCACGATTCCTAAGCTCACATATGAGTAGCCAATAAACCTGCACAATATAAATTTGAACAAAAATAGATATATATATATATATATATATATATGTATATCCCAAAATTGCCAGAACCGAGGATTGATTCAGTAAATCCGGGTTCGCACGACCTGTGATGCCCCCAAATTCCAGGACCATCACGGGGTCTCTCGAATTCGGTTCATCACGTGCTCATGGTAATACATCACAATAATAATAACTAAATATCACACAATCACAGCGAAAAATCTATTCTAGAATAATTTACAATGATTTATTATAATTATTCCCCCAAGTCTCGCCACCTACAGTACTTAATAGATTACATAATAATATCAATTAACGACTTATTACATAATCTAACTTAAGTTTAAACATAATCAAATCCAGTCTTACTACATCATCTTAATACAATATTAAAATATTTAAAACATAAAAGAGACAAGCTAGTTGGTAGCCTTGCCCTTGCCCTTATCAATGCCCGAAGGTTCGCCCTGCTTTGCCTTAACTCAAATGTTTTAGGGAAAGCAAGAATGAGCACAAATTGCTCAGCAAGTAATATACAATAAGGGTAAGTGATATAATTCTTAATTCTCGAAAGGGTATAACAAAGTTTGATAATTCAAGGACAACAAGAATATCAACAGTTTTCAATAACAGTCGCTAAGGACAGAAGACTATCAATGTGATTCAATAATAAATTAATTTAAGATTTCAAATAACTGAATACTGAGCAGTCACTAAGGACCATGAACTTCTACTAGAATTAACAGTAATAAATTGAAAATCCAACAAAAATAGGTACAACAGGTGATCAGCCTAAAGTACCATCGTTATGCATAACAATCAATCATACTCAAGTGTGCACGTCGGTTCTCCGACAATTATATATTCCCTTCAAAGAAGGTTGTTCTTCTCAGTGAAATACAAGATCCCGCACCAATCAATTAGTTTGGGTCGCTTTTCAATAACATAAGTATAGACGAATCAAATAGCATAGACGCTTTCACAATATTCAAGAACAATACTAAGTTCAACATGAATAATAGCTTTAATGAAATAAGAGTTTAAGTATGCTAATTCAATTCAATCGATTAAGTAGGAAACTAGTTCGCAATATACCAAGATAAAATACTTGTATAGTAAAAGAGTGTAAGTTAGGAAACTTGCACAATCATAGATTTCCTTGCATAAAGTAAATGCATCTGTTAGTATACTTGCCTTTAGCATAGTTTATCCACGTTAAGTAAATCAACACTTTCGAATCCTATTTATAGTGTATTATAAGTATAGGATATTCATTAGCTAACTCATTCGGTACATAAGCTTGTTACTCAAATATACACACATTGTATTTCCTAGTCACACGTCATTACATACTTATACGCATTCGGTATGAAATCAAATTTTAAGTTAACATGAATTCAAATAACATTTGTATAGCATTATGTTATTTTTAATCGAGTAGGCTTTCTTTAGCTATGGAATTATTTTTCTTAAGTTAATCATCTTCATACATCATTACTATCATGTGAGACTACCACAAATAGCAAATATATTCAAATTAGCGAGTTATAGCATTACTTATAAGTTAACCGTCAAAATCGAATTCACATATATCACATAGTATATATACATGTTAAAGAGTCTATTTATATTCGTATAACCTTCCCTTATACCAAACATATGTGATATAGGTTCTAGGTCGACACTTGCGGTCATTCAAGGTCATGAAATTTACAAAGCCTATCATTCTTGCTTTCAAAACAATTAAGGTATTTATATTAACTTGTATTAGGCATGCTCATGAGTACTCGTATAGCATATATGTAGCTAGCATTGTTATTATCTTGAAAACATGCTTCGTTTACGCTAAACTTGAATCATGGCAACTAATCATGGTATACATATACATGCATGACACATGAATGAGTCTAAGAGTACTATCACATGTGTCCATAAATATCAGAATATGAAACTTACAACAACATGTTAAGATTTACGTTCAAAACTTATACTTTCACTAGTAAAGTTCATTTAACGCGATCCACGTGCTCACGTTACCTTATAAAATCTATATATGCAAGTTAACATGTATTACATGTGGTTCTAGGTCATGTAAACATGTTTGCAAAATCAGTACCTCAATGTGTCACACATATGTCAAAGTTTGTTTCATAAAACTTCCATTTTCGTTCGAAATGTTTACTAATCGAGGCTTAGCATGCTCACGTTATACTATGAAATATGTATACACAAGTCATCATTCATTTCATGCATTTTTAAGCCGCTCTACCACGTATCAAAAATTAGAATATACTCATGCTTTATAATGTTAATGATTGTTTATGAAACTTTAAGTTCGTTTTCAAACTCCATGTCGTTTTGTTAACCATGCATGCTAATATACTAAAACATGCTTACATTGCCTCATTAGGTTTATATATATGTATTAATCATGCTTCCATGCTAGTTTAAACAAAATCAAACAATTAGTACATAACAGTTTTGTTGCAGGGTGCAGAAAATAGCACACAGAGGCCGGCGCTGCGGCGCGGCAACAACAGCCACAATCTGGCGTTGCGGCGCGGAAACAACAGCATCAAGCTGACGCTGTGGCGTGGGAGGCGCTGCGGCGCGGATAATGGTGCTGCGGAGTGGGAACAGTTTTTGCAGTTCACACTGCAGCGGAAACCGATCCAAAACCTCCCATTTCATTGATTTCAACATACCCAGATGCTATTAGACTTCTTTAACTTACTAACACACACACATATATATATATATATATATGCTTATATAACAGTCAATCGCCATTTATCAATTTCCAATTTCATGAACTCCAACCAAATTCACGAATTTGATGTTTTAAAGAAATTGTAGAGCAAAAAAATGGAAATGAAAGTCAAGAAAGCTATATAGTGGTTTCATCATGTATGTATGTTCATATAACAACAATATAAGGGTTCTACAAACCAATCATGAACCAATTTGGCATAATCAAGAATTTGAAGGAAACTTCAGAAACAGAAAACGAAAATGAAGAACAAAGAAACTGTATTATACCTTCTGCTAGAATATGAACTTGCTGCTACTCAAGGACACTGATATATATATATAACTCTTAACTTACTTAGCCAAAATTCTCAGCAAATGAATTAGGAAGAGGATGGGTTAAATTTATAGAAGATCTTATAATCCAGACAATGTTATTGCCTACCATTTCAAGCTAACGGAAATTTGAATTGCAGGGAGGTTATTAGGGGGTTGGTAATGGTGGTTAAAATCCATCATGATAGCCACACCCTTCTTCATCATTTGCTAGCCTATGTTACTGAGTTTAAGGAAGAATAGGGGAGTAGGATAGGTTGTGTATTTCACATGAAGGAGATAGTGACTCTCCCAGTAAAACAAACTCAGCCTTCTATACTACACTAAAATCATCATATGTATTAAATACTTAGGCTATCTACACATATATATATTTTATACATATGTCTTTAATTGAAATGTCACACTATAATTTACATAATGTAGTAAGTGTCACTTGTACACATATAATCCAGGTATATTTTTATCGTACTGGTATAATTTTCTCGGATATAATCACATCACATTATTTTCTTTATTATTAAATTGTATTAATCAACAATTATTTATAATATATCCATGATACATTATTTTAATGTCCACACACTCACATAGTCACATGGGGATTATCATGTAGCTCTCATAATTCAATAAACTTTACTATATAGTTTATATATATAATATAGTCACATAAATGTTGCACCACATTATATAATATAGTTGTAGTCCATATACTTTATATTATTAATTATTGCATGTTTGCACATAATAATTAATATAATCTTATTATATTAATAACTTATTTATTTGTCAAATAAATAAATTATTTATCTCATTGATTAACTAACAATAATATTAATTAATCTATTCCTCATTGATTATTAATTTCCATAATAATCGATTAACACTTATATGATTAAATATCACATTAAATGAATATAAATCTTATTATATTTATAAACACGTTGCTCATTATTATTATTATATTTCTTGCAATAATAATAATCACATATGATTAATCAATCACAGTTAATATTTCACAACAATTAATTAATATTCTACGATAATAATTAATTAATATTCTATAATAGCAATTAACAATTAATATAGATTAATTGTTTACTTAATAATTCATTCGTTAATTAATATAATCATTAATAATCCTCATCACTGTGCCACACAAGGCTATTAACGAGTTTATCGCAAACTCCATCAATTTCTCAGTTATTATAATTATTCAATTTAATATAATTGAATTAATCATTCCCATAACACAAAATCATTTATATTCTAATAAATTCTCATTCCCATTAATATATTCATTTACTAATATTTGGAAATTCTCGGGTATTACATCCTCCCCCCCTTATAAAAATTCTGTCCCGGAATTGCTATAAGGTTACACAAATAAATGGGGATAATCCCTTATTATCCTATCTTCTAACTCCCACGTTGCCTCCTCGACATCGTGGTTACGCCAAAGTACTTTTACAGATGAAATCACTTTATTTCTCAAAGTTTGTTCTTTTATATCTAATATCTGAATAGGAATTTCTTCATACGCCAAGTTTTTCTCCACTTAAATGGGCTCGTAAGAAATCACGTGCTTGTAGTCGGCCTTATACGGTCGCAACACGAAAATGTGGAACACGTTGTGGATGTGCTCCAACTCGGGTGGTAACGCAACTTTGTATGCCACTTCTCCCACTTGCTTCAGTATCTCGAACGGTCCTATGAATCTTGGACTCAATTTTCCTTTCTTGCCGAAACGGATCTTCCCCTTCCATGGAGATACCTTCAAGAAAACAAAACTGCCGACTTTATAGTCTCGGTCCTGCCGATGCAAATCTGCATACTTTTTCTGGCGGTCTTGATCTGCTACTAATCTGGCTTTTATCACTGTCACCACGTCTGCGGTTTGTTGTACTAGCTCTGGTCCGAGTATTCGTCGCTCCCCGACTTTGTCCCAATATAATGGCATTCTGCACTTTCTCCCGTAAAGAGCTTCGTACGGTGGCATGCCGATACTCGCATGGTAACTATTATTATACGCAAATCTTACTAAGGGTAGGTGGTCGTCCCAATTTCCCTTAAAATCCATCACGCAAGTCCTAAGCATGTCCTCCAGCGTTTGTATTGTTCGCTCACTCTGTCCGTCGGTCTGAGGATGATAAGCAGTACTCAACCTCAACTGCGTTCCCATCCTCTCCTGCAAACTCTTCCAAAAATTTGACGCAAAGCGCGAATCTTTATCAGAGACAATTGACACCGGCACTCCATGTCGCGAAACAATCTCCTTTACGTACAGACTCGCTAATTGGTTCAAACTGTAACGGATCTTGATTGGTTGGAAATGTGCGGTCTTCGTTAGTCTATCCACGATAACCCAAATAGCATCATAACCTTTATGTGTAACTGGAAGTCCTACCACGAAGTCCATGGTAATATGCTCCCATTTCCACTCTGGTATTTCTAACAGTTGTAGTAAACCACTTGGCCGTTGATGCTCTGCTTTAACGCGTTGGCAAGTCAAACATCTACTGACGCACTCTGCGACTTCCCGTTTCAAATTGGGCCACCAAAAATGTTGCTTCAAATCTCGGTACATCTTAGTGCTTCCCAGATGAACGAAATATATCGTATTATATGCCTCGTGCAAAATCTCTTCCCTTAACTCGGTTACCGCTGGTACCCACACTCTTCCTTCGAATCTTAAGATACCGTCTTTATCCATTCGACCTCATTCTCTGCGATCCTCTTTCGAATTTTCTCACACTCTTCATCCTTTTCCTGGGCTTCCTTTACTCTATCCAACAATGTCGGATGAGCTCCCACTACAAACAACTTCTCTCCAGGCTTCTTTGGCTCTTTCACTTCTATTTCCAATTTCTTCATCTCTCTTATCAACTCTTCATGAGTCGTCAAATTAAACAACTTCTCCCTTCCTTTCCTGCTCAGAGCGTCGGCAACCACGTTTGCCTTTCCCGGGTGATAAAGAATATCGCAGTCATAATCCTTGATCAATTCTAACCACCTCCTCTGTCGCATATTCAATTCCTTCTGTGTGAAGATATATTTCAGACTCTTGTGGTCCGTGTATATCTCACATTTCTCCCCTGTACAAATAATGCCTCCATATCTTTAACGCAAAAACTACTGCCGCTAACTCTAAGTCTTGAGTAGGGTATCGTTTTTTGTAATCCTTAAGTTATCGTGACGCATACGCAATGACCTTGCCGTGTTGCATGAGCACACAACCAAGTCCCTTGTGCGATGCATCACTATACACCACAAAATTTCCCGCATCATCTGGTAATGATAACACAGGTGCTTCGCTCAATCTCTTCTTCAACTCCTGAAAACTCTCTTCACATTTGTCGGTCCATACAAATTTCACCGTCTTTCTAGTCAAATTGGTCAGCGGGGTTGCTATCTTAGAAAAATCTTGGATGAATCTTCGATAGTACCCAGCTAACCCTAAAAAACTTCTTACCTCCGTCGGTGTTCTCGGTTGTTCCCAATTACTTACCGCTTCTACCTTCGCAGGCGATTCCATTCTTATCCACCACGTGGCCTAAGAACTGAACCTTCTCCATCCAAAATTCACACTTTGAAAATTTTGCATACATCTTCTCCTTCCTTAGTGCCTCCAAAACAATCTTTAGATGTTCGGCGTGTTCTTCCTCTGTCTTCGAATAGATCAAAATGTCGTCGATAAAAACCACTACAAATTTATCCAATTATGGCTTGAAAACTCGGTTCATCAAGTCCATAAATGCTGCCGGAGCATTAGTCAATCCAAATAACATTACCAAAAACTCGTAGTGTCCATAACGGGTTTGAAACGCAGTCTTTGGTATGTCCTCATCCCGTACCTTCAGTTGATGATATCCTGTTCGTAGGTCGATCTTCGAGAAACACTTTGCTCCTTTCAGTTGATCAAACAAGTCATCTATCCTCGATAGCGGATATCGGTTCTTGATCGTTACTCTGTTTAATTCTCGATAATCGATACAGAGCCTCATCGATCCGTCCTTCTTCTTAACGAATAGTACTGGTGCTCCCCAAGGAGAAACACTCGGTCGAATGTAACCCTTATCCAACAATTCTTGCAATTGTATCATCAATTCCTTCATTTCTACTGGCGCCATACGATATGGAGTTTTTGAAATCGGTGCCGTTCCCGGTGCTAAGTCTATTATGAATTCGATTTCTCTGTCTGGCGGAAGACCAGGCAGATCGTCTAGAAACACATCTTAAAATTCATTAACTACGGATATATCTGATAGTAGTGTGCATACAAGCCAATCATGTATGATGATAAAGCACGTACTTTGTAAACAATCTTATTTATTTATTAATAAAATATTCATTTATTAAAGGCATTTAATTATCTACATGTTGCTGTTTTTATAATATGTAAATAACCCATAGTTTTAAGTAAAGCTTTTAGAATCATGATGATGATCATGCTAATGAGATCTAAATTCTTAGAAAGTTTTAAAACTAAAATAGTTCCCAATCGTGGGATTACTAAAAAGGGGATTAGTAAATCCGGATAGATTGGTACATATGTTGCTTGCTCATTGGATGAGGATGATTGATCTCATGATCATTTGTGTGGAGACACTAAAGCAAGTATGTAGGTGCTTATTGGAGAATAAGTTCACTGAACATGATTCGCTATGGAATACCTAATGGAGTTTTACTCGCATGTCAATAGGAATTCCTAATGTGATAGTAGTACAAGTGATCCTTGGACTTGAGATCATCATAGTATCTTGTATGTAACAAATTATACTTTGACTTATTCCTTAAGACCTTTTAAGGCATATATAGGGTATGCTTGGGTATAATGAGTTACATATGGAGATAATGAATGATCAATAAAGAATCTACCACCTCTAGTAAAAGAGGAGATATGTCCTATGTGATTCGTTAAATGACAACCCAGGAATCCTTGGCCAAGGTGAAATGAAATTAGAAAGGAGTTTCTAATTTGCATTATTTGGAGTTGTGCATTTTCTAATCGAAATATATATAATTAAATAAAATAAGACTTGACAGTAAATCCATGTCTTATATTTAATTGGGACATTGAATGGTGGAAGGATTGAATTGTACGGAACTATTAACTCACAGGTTCTTTTATGATTAATGTTGAAATCTATATTATCTGGAAAGTCGTTGAACGCTAGGGAGGCTTATCCCTATTGTAGAATAAATATTATTTATTTAAATAAATTATTAGTTTAATTTATTTATTTAAATAAGATTAAAATTGTTTTAATTGATTTATTCACAACCGGTTTAATATGGAGAACCTAAAGGGTCACACCATAAAAGGAAGAATAAATATTTAAGAAGGTAATGGCATAATCGTAATAATGCATTAAGTATAATTAATTTAATCTATGGTGATAGAATAAATTAAATAGCTTAATGTTTATTATTTAATATTTTGGAAATATTAAATATAAATTAATAAGAGGAGTCTTATTAATATTATTACAATTATTATTATTTTAATTTCTAAAGGAGTTTAGTAATTAATTTAATATTTAGTACTCTCATTTATTCCTAATAAGATTAGGAGACAAATTAATTAAATGAATTTAATTAATTATTCCCATGTGGTGGGAAGCCTAAATTAATTAAAGGAGTTTAATTAATTAAAAGAAATCCCATGTCTAATAGGATTAGTTGGGTTGACCAATGTCTATATAAGAGAAGTCTTATAATAGATATTAGATTGATGCAATTCCAATTGTTGGAGAGTACTCCTTTTCTATAGAGAATAGAAAACTAAGCCAAACACCCTCCTTCTTGATAATTAATCTTCCTTGGTGGATCACCTCTAGAGGCCAAATACTTGGGTGGCTAACGTTGATCAAAGAAAGGAATCTAACCCGGAAATTCAAGGAGATCACGAAGAACAAGGAGTTGAACTAGTACATGTGGAAGCTTCGTTCTACAAGGGTATGATTCCATAACTTCTTATTTATCGTTTTAAATTAATAATTTGCATAAAGGATGATCCGGGTAATGGTTTTGTAGAATTTTTTTTAAACTCTGATATATCATGCTTCCGCTAATTTTTGCAATTTGATTGCGTCACGATTTCGTACAAACCCAACAGTGGCATCAGAGCCAAATCTTTATGCAATTATTAATTTATTTTTGATTTCATATACATATGGGTATGTATTTAAAATAATTTATTGGGCATAATTTTATTGTATAAAATTATATTTTTTAAGAAAAAAAAAAGAAAAAAAAAGGAAAAAAAAAAAAGAAGACTTTTTTTGGGACGAATCACAATTTTTTTTTTGGTGCTAATCTTGAATTCTGCAAAGAAAAGGTGTTGTCTCTTTCTTACTCCAAAAAGAAGGTGACCCATCAGGAAAGGACTTTTTTAATAAACCTGCAGGACTCTTTTAATAAAAGAAGGTGACTTCTTTTTAAAAAATAAATATGATATATTTATATATTATATTCTAAATAATTTTATAATTAAAATAAAGAGTTTATTTTAATCTTGAAATTGGATTTCATGCAATTTAAAATTGCCCATTAAATGATACTCATATATATATGGAATGTTTTAATTCATGAGATGAATATTTATTTATTGATATATATGGTGATATGTATGAAAATAAATGGGGATTGATTATGGACTATTTGACCAATGTGATTGAATTTTATTTTAGTTGAATGCTTGAATGAATGGGTTTTATTAAATGGGGTCTGTGTACCTCGTCTTCTCTAAATTTTTTTTCTTGATGTAAAATTCTATCTCCCTCCTATGTATTTCCCCTTGACTGCTGATCAAGATTTCTATTTAAATTAAATAGTTTAATGTAATAGAAATAGTTAGAATTATCTTAAAGAAATTAGAGACCAAGGAGCAAGGAGCGCGTGAAGACCTGTTTGTATGGAGCCCGGGTTTAAATGTAATAGTTATATTTAAATTTAAATTCTTGCACTCCTAGGTTTGACCTTTTGGTTCACTTGGTGGCTCTAGTGAACCAAACTAGAATAAAAGTCCATAATCAATCCGGGTAGAATATAATATTCTATATTGCATGCTAAATATTATATATATTATATTTTATGCAAACATGCTTTACATGTTTAATAAAATGACGCGTATTTTATATATATATGTGCATGCGCGCTAAACAAGATGAGACAAATAATAACAAACCCCTCAAAGAAATAATATTAAGTCCGAAGCGTTCAAATGATATTAGGAATATCGAACGTCGCCTTCTAGCATGATAAATTAATAGAGTATTAAATATTTAATATGAGCTTGTTGTGCTATCCACAAGGCGAGTATTGCGTATTTAAGATGTTAATTAATCACATTTGATGCTTATCAAGAAAATTGAACGATCTAGTCTTGTTGTGCTATCCACAAGGACGAACATTTTTCTTTTTTGAATTTATGGAAGTGCTAGGCTGGACTTAACTTAAATCATTTTAGTTCGGATGTGCACACACTTGACCATTATGATTTAAGAGGCAAAATAAAAGGAGTTATATAGTGATGTAATTGACAAGAGTTGTCTACCTATTTATTTGTATATCGCTTGTTGTGCTATCCACAAGGTTATATACATTTGAAATGGGATCCTTATTCTAACTAGCAAATCTTTAATTAGATGTTGCCGAACTATATAAGTGAGGGTAATATAGTTTGATAAAAATAGTGGGAGATACCAATTTAAAATAAAGACCTAAATTTATTTTGGTATGAAAAATTAATAAAATGAATGTTTGCTAAAATGTTGTTTTTCACATGCAGAATTTTAAAAATATCAAAATCACTAATTTCACTGCGAAGCATACTTGATGTTAATAAGCTTACCGGGCCGAATTATACGGACTGGCTAAGAAATCTGAGAATAGTTCTCACTGCTGAAAAGATTTCTTATGTCCTAAACTCACCTGTCCCTGGAACTGTTCCAGAAACAGCCTCTGAGGAAGAGATTGCCACCATTGTAAAGTGGCAAGATGATGCATCTGTGGCTCAATGCATCATGCTCGCATCCATGAATAACGAGCTTCAGCGTCAGCACGAAAACATGGATGCTCCTACTATGTTGATTCACCTCAAGGAGTTGTATGGTGAACAAAGTAGGACTGCTAGATATGAGATATCTAAGGAGCTCTTCCGATCTCGGATGACCAAGGGCAAAGTGAACATAAAGGAACAAAAGAAATCTGATCCAGCTAGCAAAGGAATGTGCTTCCATTGCAACGAGTCGGGTCATTGGAAGAGGAACTGCAAGAAGTTTCTGGCAAAGAAGAAGCTTGGAGAAGCTTCGACTTCCAATCAAGGTTTGTTCATGATTGAAATTAATTTTTCAGAAAGTCAAAATTCTACTTGGGTATTGGATACCGGCTGTGGTTCTCAAATATGTAATAATGTGAAGGGACTGGTCAGAAATAGAAAGCTGAGCAATGATGAGGTCATCCTACGAGTGGGGAATGGAGCAAAGGTTGCTGCATTAGCTGTAGGGACTTATTGTTTAGTAATGCCTTCGAGCAACTCCATTTTTCTTAATAATTGTTATTATGTTCCGAATATTATTAAAAACATTATTTCAATTTCTGTATTAGATAAGGAAGGATTTAACGTTGTTATAAAGAACAATAGTTGTTCTAAAGACGATGTTTTATATGGTATTGGAAATTTGCGAAATGGACTTTATACACTTGACTTACAAGAAAATATTTTTCAAATTGAACAAACTAAGAAAAGGAAAAGAGATGATATTAATTATACTTACATGTGGCACTGTAGACTCGGTCATATCAATGAAACAAGATTATCCAAGTTGCATAAAGATGGGCTCCTCGAGCTATCCGATTATGAATCATATCCAACTTGTGAATCTTGTCTCATGGGTAAAATGACTAAATCTCCTTTTAGTGGAAAAGGAGAAAGAGTTACAGAGTTGTTGGCATTGATTCACACAGACGTTTGTGGACCTATGACAACAAGTGCATGGGGTGGGTATTCTTATTTTATTACTTTCACTGATGATCACTCAAGATTTGGATGTGTATTTAATGAAATACAAGTCAGAATCATTTGAAAAGTTCAAAGAGTTCAGAAGTGAAGTAGAGAAACAAACGGGCAAGAGTATAAAGATACTTCGATCAGATCGAGGTGGAGAATACTTAAGCGGTGAGTTTCTCAATTGTCTCAAAGAAAATGGTATAATCTCACAATGGACTACTCCAGGTACACCACAGTTAAATGGAGTATCTGAAAGGAGAAATCGAACACTGTTAGACATGGTTCGATCCATGATGAGTTTTACTGACCTTCCAATTTCCTTCTGGGGATATGCCTTAGAAACGGCTGCATACCTACTTAACAAGATACCTACCAAATCCGCCCCAAAGACTTCATATGAGATGTGGAAGGGGAGGAAACCAAATCTTAAGCATGTTAAGACTTGGGGTTGTCCAGCTTATGTCAAAAAGTTTGAAAATGATAAGCTACAAACTAAATCCGACAAGTGTAGATTTGTGGGATACCCTAAAGAAACTGTAGGGTATTATTTCTATCATCCAACTAATCAAAAGGTGTTTGTTGCGAAACATGCTGCCTTCTTGGAAAAGGAGTTTATCCATGAAGGGGTCAGTGGGAGTAAGATATATCTTGAAGAAGTTCAAGAACCACAAATTACCACAGATCAAAGTCAGGTACCTGACCAAGTAGAAGAACCTACTATGCCACACCCTGTTCGTAAATCTGGGAGAGTACCGAAGATACCTGAGAGGTATGGATTCGTTATAGAGGATGACGATGAGGTACACATCATGAATGATGATGATCCATTGAATTACGAACAGGCTATGAGTAATAAAGACTCAAGGAAATGGCTAGAAGCCATGAAATCCGAAATGGACTCCATGTATGAAAACAAAGTATGGACTTTGGTTTCACCACCTGAAGGCATTAAGCCTATTGGGTGTAAATGGGTCTTTAAAATAAAGACTGGAGCGGACGGCAAGGTAGAGACCTATAAGGCCCGACTGGTTGCAAAAGGTTTCAAACAAAGACAATGAGTTGACTATGATGAAACCTTTTCACCAGTAGCTATGCTCAAGTCCATTCGGATTTTGCTTGCGATTGCAGCTTATAACGACTATGAGATCTGGCAGATGGACGTGAAAACGGCCTTCCTCAATGGAAAACTTGAGGAGGATGTGTATATGACACAGCCAGAGGGATTTGTTTCAAAGGTTGGAATAAATCAAGTCTATAAGCTGCAACGATCCATTTATGGATTGAAGCAAGCTTCTCGTAGATGGAACATTCGTTTTGATGAGACAATCAAAGAGTTTGATTTTATCAAAAATGACGATGAACCATGTGTGTACAAGAAGGTTAGTGGGAGCGCAGTTTCATTCCTTGTATTATATGTTGATGATATATTACTGATAGAGAATGAAATTTATATGCTAAAATCGATCAAAATAAAGTTGTCTAAACATTCCTCCATGAATGATTTGGGTAGAACATCCCACATTGGGGATATAAATCTGTATTAATAGATTTAAAAGGATGTTCGGCTTAACCCACGGAAACGTATATTCATTAGATGCTAAAGGCGTTTAGCATGGCAACTCCAAAAGGTGCCTCATGATGATGAGCCATGGAGTGTATCTCTCTAAAATTGTCCTCAGTAAAAGAGAGATCGCATAAGTAACTATTATGTATGCAATGAAATATACAAGACTTGATGTTGATCAGTCATATTCTGGAGAAGATCTCTGTGAGACAGTGATAAACATCTCAAAGTACTTAACTGACACTAAGGATGTCATCATGACACATGATGGGTCTGAATTAAACTAGAAGACTAAACAGACTCAAGTTTTCAGACTGACCAAGACGACAGCAAAATCCACTTTATGGTAAGTCGTTACCTTAAAAGATGGTGCAGTAAATTGGAAAGGTTTCAAACAGCAAAAGTTGCTGGGTTAGTGACAAAGACAAAGTATATAACTGTAAGTGAAGCTGCAAGTTGATGTTTCGGATGAAAAGTTTATTACAGAACTAGGAATAGTTCCTAAGTCTCATCTTGAATCTAAACATGTGTTGCGGCACTTTGATTAAAAAAAAAAAAAATCATTGAAAAAGGAGAGTGTAGACTCTCAAGACAACATTGCAGATCCATTTACTAAAACTTTAACACAACAGCAGTTTGATCGTCACTTAGAGAAGATGGGTATGAGATACCATGGCGATTGGCTTTAGTGCAAGTGGGAGATTGATAGTAGTGTGCATACAAGCCAATCATGTATGATGATAAAGCACGTACTTTGTAAACAATCTTATTTATTTATTAATAAAATATTCATTTATTAAAGGCATTTAATTATCTACATGTTGCTGTTTTTATAATATGTAAATAACCCATAGTTTTAAGCAAAGCTTTTAGAATCATGATGATGATCATGCTAATGAGATCTAAATTCTTAGAAAGTTTTAAAACTAAAATAGTTCCCAATCGTGGGATTACTAAAAAGGGGATTAGTAAATCCGGATAGATTGGTACATATGTTGCTTGCTCATTGGATGAGGATGATTGATCTCATGATCATTTGTGTGGAGACACTAAAGCAAGTATGTAGGTGCTTATTGGAGAATAAGTTCACTGAACATGATTCGCTATGGAATACCTAATGGAGTTTTACTCGCATGTCAATAGGAATTCCTAATGTGATAGTAGTACAAGTGATCCTTGGACTTGAGATCATCATAGTATCTTGTATGTAACAAATTATACTTTGACTTATTCCTTAAGACCTTTTAAGGCATATATAGGGTATGCTTGGGTATAATGAGTTACATATGGAGATAATGAATGATCAATAAAGAATCTACCACCTCTAGTAAAAGAGGAGATATGTCCTATGTGATTCGTTAAATGACAACCCAGGAATCCTTGGCCAAGGTGAAATGAAATTAGAAAGGAGTTTCTAATTTGCATTATTTGGAGTTGTGCATTTTCTAATCGAAATATATATAATTAAATAAAATAAGACTTGACAGTAAATCCATGTCTTATATTTAATTGGGACATTGAATGGTGGAAGGATTGAATTGTACGGAACTATTAACTCACAGGTTCTTTTATGATTAATGTTGAAATCTATATTATCTGGAAAGTCGTTGAACGCTAGGGAGGCTTATCCCTATTGTAGAATAAATATTATTTATTTAAATAAATTATTAGTTTAATTTATTTATTTAAATAAGATTAAAATTATTTTAATTGATTTATTCACAACCGGTTTAATATGGAGAACCTAAAGGGTCACACCATAAAAGGAAGAATAAATATTTAAGAAGGTAATGGCATAATCGTAATAATGCATTAAGTATAATTAATTTAATCTATGGTGATAGAATAAATTAAATAGCTTAATGTTTATTATTTAATATTTTGGAAATATTAAATATAAATTAATAAGAGGAGTCTTATTAATATTATTACAATTATTATTATTTTAATTTCTAAAGGAGTTTAGTAATTAATTTAATATTTAGTACTCTCATTTATTCCTAATAAGATTAGGAAACAAATTAATTAAATGAATTTAATTAATTATTCCCATGTGGTGGGAAGCCTAAATTAATTAAAGGAGTTTAATTAATTAAAAGAAATCCCATGTCTAATAGGATTAGAAGGGTTGACCAATGTCTATATAAGAGAAGTCTTATAATAGATATTAGATTGATGCAATTCCAATTGTTGGAGAGTACTCCTTTTCTATAGAGAATAGAAAACTAAGCCAAACACCCTCCTTCTTGATAATTCATCTTCCTTGGTGGATCACCTCTAGAGGCCAAACACTTGGGTGGCTAACGTTGATCAAAGAAAGGAATCTAACCCGAAAATTCAAGGAGATCACGAAGAACAAGGAGTTGAACTAGTACCTGTGGAAGCTTCGTTCTACAAGGGTATGATTCCATAACTTCTTATTTATCGTTTTAAATTAATAATTTGCATAAAGGATGATCCGGGTAATGGTTTTGTAGAAATTTTTTGAAACTCTGATATATCATGCTTCCGCTAATTTTTGCAATTTGATTGCGTCACGATTTCGTACAAACCCAATAATATCCTTAATTTCTACTCCCTTTTTTCGAGTATCAACGATGTAAGCTAAATAACCTACACATCCTTTCCTTAACAATTTCTTGGCCTTCATCATCGTAACGCAACACGATTGCTTAAGCGATGAGCTACCATAAAACACTACCTTAGACTTATTCAGAGTTTGAAGGTTCACACATTTGTTCTGACAGTCAATTATCGTAGAATGGTTATACAACCAATCCATTCCCAGTATTACGTCAAATTCTCCCAATCTAATAGGAATCAAGTCTACGCTTAATTCATATTTCCTAATGTTTGCGCGATAATCTCGATAAACGTATTCTACAGGGATCACTTCCTTATTAGCAACTTCTATGATCAAAGGATTTTCTAATCGTTCTCGGGATGTACTAAGTTTACTAGCAAATTCTTCAGATATAAAAGAACAGGTGGCACCCGAATAAAGTAATACATAAGCATTTATATCATTGATTGGGATTATACCTGATAGAACGTCCTTCGCAGCCACGGCGTCCTGGACGGTCATGTTAAAGGTTCTGGCGGTTGGGCGGTTGGATTGTGCCGGTTCACCGATCATCAGTTTGTTTCCTCCCCCTTATTGGCTACCACTTCCGCCACTTCCCTTCTTCGGGCAATCCTTAATACGGTGCTCAGTTGAGCCGCAAGCAAAACACCCTTGGATCTTCTTTGGTTTCGGACAGTTGGGCGAGATGTGCCCTTCCTGTCCGCAGTTGTAGCAAGTGCCACGTCCCTTCCAGCACTCGCCCTGGTGATTTTTCCCACACTTTGGGCATCCTTCAGCCCTCTTCTTGAAACCTCCACGTAAATCCCCTGATTGATTATTGTTATTTTTATTGTTATTCTCCCATTTTCTCTTTCCCAAATTACTTCCTCCACTGCTACTTCCTCCAGTACGATTCTCTCCTCCAACATTCTTTCCTTTCTTCTCTTTGTTATACAAACTTAAGGCCTCACTGCCACCTTCCGCAATGATTGCCTTCTCCAGTAATGTTGCAAAGGAATCAATTTGAAGAACTAATACCTTATTGAACAGCCACGGCTTCAACCCTTGTTCGAAGCGTCTAGCCTTTCTCTCTTCATCCCCAACTTGGTGCTCCGCGAATCGCGCTAGTTTGTTAAACCTAGCCGCGTACTGCGCCACCGTCATCTCACCTTGTTTTAACTCTAGGAATTTCACCTCCATCCTATTCTTCATGCTTTTCGGGAAGTAATTTTCAAAAAACAGCATCTTAAACTTATCCCAAGCTATTATCCCTTCTCCAGCTCTTTGTTGATTAGCCTCCCACCAGTAGTTCACTTCTCCCCTCATCATGTACGTGGTAAACACCGTCTTCTGATCTTCGCCTACGCTAGCTATAGTGAAAGCTTTTTCGATCTCCTTGATCCATATTTATGTGACGATTAGGTCAGTAGTTCCCTCGAACTCTGGGGGTCCTACACTCTTAAAGTCTTTAAAGGTTGTTGCTGGCACAGCCTGAGGGTTCGGGCGAACGGGTTCATTGTTCCTTCCCCTTAATGCCTCTCCTAACAGGTCTACCAGTTTCTGAATGGGATCTACTTGTTCCCTCTCGTTGTTAACAGATTCTTCGGGTGCAGTCAATCTACGTCTGGGCGGCATTATCTGCATCACAAGTTTTCATTTTATTATTATTCAAGTATATAACTTAAGTATTTCTTTTAATACTAAAAGAATAAATTTATAACACACTTCTGAAATAAACTCCATTTATATTCATATGCCAAATCGTTTCAGTACATGATTTCCCTAGCATACTGCTATAAATGTTATCACATATATCCCTTAATATCACAAAAGACGGGGAATATACCAACCTACTACCAAACTATCCCTCTAACAAAAGCTAACTCGGGGTTCACATCACTATCCCACATCTTACACAAAAGATTGGGATTATAACATAGTATATACAATACATAAAGAGAATACCACTAGACTATCTAAGGGAATCTCATCACATCATCCCGCGCTCTACTGCGCTCTTGTACTCCATCTGCGCTATATAAGCAACCAGCTCTCGGCTCATAGTGTGTAGGGTCTATCCCAGCTCTGCCGGGTAGTGGTACACACCATCAAGCACTCTCTCAAATGCCGAACGGAACACTGAAAGTAGTATGCATACAAGCCAATCATGTATGATGATAAAGCATCTACTTTGGAGACGATCTTATTTATTTTTTAATAAAAGTATTAACTTATTAAAGGCATTTAACTATCTACATGGTGATGTTTTTATAATATGTAAATAACCCATAGCTTTAAGCAATGCTTTTAGAATCATGATGTTGATCATGCTAATGAGATTTAAATTCTTAGAAAGCTTAAAACTAAAATAGTTCTCAATCGTGGGATTACTAAAAAGGGGATTAGTATATCCGGATAGATTGGTACATATGTTGCTTGCTCATTAGATGAGGATGATTGATCTCATGATCATTTGTGTGGAGACACTAAAGCAAGTATGTAGGTGCTTATTGGATAATAAGTTCACTGAACGTGACTCGTTATGTAATACCTAATGGAGTTTTACTCGCCTGTCAATAGGAATTCCTAATGTGATAGTAGTACAAGTGATTCTTGGACTTGAGATCATTATAGTATCTTGTATGTAATGAATTATACTTTGACTTATTCCTTAAAGCCCTTTAGCGTATATAAAAGGGTATGCTTGGGTATAATGAGTTACATATGGAGATAATAAATGATCAATAAAGAATCTACCACCTCTAGTAAAGGAGGAGATATGTCCTATGTGATTCGGTAAATGACAAACCAGGAATCCTTGGCCAAGGTGGAATGAAATTAGAAAGTAGTTTCTAATTTGCATTATATGGAGTTGTGGATTTTCAAATCAAATAAAATAAGACTTGACAGTAAATTCATGTCTTATATTTAATTGGGACATTGTATGGTGGAAGGATTGAATTGTACGGTAACTATTAACTCACAGGTTCTTTTATGATTAATGTTGAAATCTATATTATCTGGAAAGTCGTTGATCGCTAGGGAGGCTTATCCCAATTGTAGAATAAATATTATTTATTTAAATAGATTATTAGTTTAATTTATTTATTTAAATAAGATTAGAATTGTTCTAATTGATTTATTCACAACCGGTTTAATATGGAGAACCTAAAGGGTCACACCATAAAAGGAAGAATAATTATTTAAGAAGATAATGGCATAATTGTAATAATGCATTAAGTGTAATTAATTTAATCTATGGTGATAGAATAAATTAAATAGCTTAATATTTATTATTTAATATTTTTGAAATATTAATAGAATAAATTAAATAGCTTAATATTTATTATTTAATATTTTTGAAATATTAATTATAAATTAATAAGAGATGTCTTATTAATATTATTACAATTATTATTATTTTAATTTCTAAAAGGGTTTAGTAATTAATTTAATATTAGTACTTTCATTTATTTCTAATAAGATTAGGAAACAAATTAATTAAATAAATTTAATTAATTATTCCCAATGTGGTGGGAAGCCTAAATTAATTAAAGGAGTTTAATTAATTAAATGAAATCCCATGTCTAATAGGATTAGAAGGGTTGACCAATATCTATATAAGAGGAGTCTTATAATAGATATCGGATGATGAAATTTCAATTGTTGGATAGTACTCCATTTCTATAGAGGATAGAAAACTAAGCCAACCACCCTCCTTCTTGATAATTCATCTTTCTTGGTGGATCACCTCTAGAGGCCAAACACTTGGGTGGCTAACGTTGATCAATGGAAGGAATCTAACCCGGAAATTTAAGAAAATCACGAAGAACAAGGAGTTGAACTAGTACCTGTGGAAGCTTCGTTTTACAAGGGTATGATTCCATAACTTCTTATTTATCGTTTTAAATTAATAATTTGCATAAAGAATGATCCGGGTAATGGTTTTGTAGAAATTTTTTAAACTCTGATATACCATGCTTCCGCTAATTTTTGCAATTTGATTGCGTCACGATTTCGTACAAACCCAATAAACACGTACCCCATCTTGTTCATTTTCCTCTTCTTACATTTGACCTCATCTTCCAGGTCATCTGCTCTCTCATGGGCAGCCCCCCACTTCTCCTCAAAGTGTATCCTATCCATCACCTCTAATTCCAACTGAGTGCGAAGTGCTTCCTTCTCTGTCTTCTCACTCAGCTCCCTCTACTCGACCTCTTCTAACTTCTCTGCCAAATCTACATTCCTAGACACTGACTTGTGAAACAGAGTCCCCATCTGGATCCCTACCTCCTTACTGTAGGCGATCTCCACCTCTAACTCCTGCATGGCCAGTTTCCTCTGGTGGTCCTCGTCCCTCAGTTTCTGGAACTCGGACTCTCTCTCTTAGGCCTCTGCCTCCAGCTCCTGAACCATGCAGTCTAACTCAAGGATTCGCTCCTCATACTCTTCTAGCATCTGCTCCTCTACAGTAGCCTCATCAGAGCCCTCTACTGGCTCATCCTCCATCGGCTCGTCCTCCATCGGCTCCTCCTCTGGATCAGACTATATCTCAATCTCGTTCTCATTGTCAGACTCAAACGGTGCAACAGCCTGCACTGGTGTAGCCTCTAGAGGTGCCTCGTATACTACATGTATATCCCTGGGCTCCTCCTCTGCCACTCTACTAGGTACACCTATGTCTGTCATCCTATAATCACAAACACAAGACAAACAAACAGCAACTTCGTTAGAATGTTAAATAAAACATAAGTTCATTGTATAGAATGAAGTTACATTTCATAACACGCTAAGTCTTGCTCTAGGGAAAACTCTATGTGAGTTTTATCTCCTTTCCAACTTCTAAGTTCGCCAATATTTGGTGATCGAGGTTGATTTAAAAGGCCCAATATTAAGATCGGGGTTGATTTGACGGTCTGATTGGAGATCGGAGTTGATTTGATGGCCCGATATTGAGATCGGGATTGATCTAACGGTCCAATTAGAGATCAGAGTTGATTTGATGGCCCGATATTGAAATCGAGATTGATCTGACGGCCTAATTAGAGATCAGAGTTGATTTGATGGCCCGATATTGAGATCGGGGTTAAGTTGACCCGATAATTGTGATCGGGGTTGATTTGATGGCCCGATGTTGAAATCGGGGTTGAGTTGACCGTTCGATTGGAGATCAGAGTTGATTTGATGGCCCGATATTGAGATCGGGGTTGAGTTAACTCGGTATTGGTTACCGGGGTTGATTTGATGGCCCGATATTAAGATCGGGGTTGAGTTGACTGTCCGATTGGAGATCGAAGTGATTTGATGGCCCGATATTGAGATTGGGGTTGATCTGACGATCCAATTAGAGATCGGAGTTAATTTGATGGACCGATATTGAGATCGGGGTTGAGTTAACCCGGTATTGGTAACTAGGGTTGATTTGATTGTACCATTTTGCCCTTCTACAATGTTAGTAACAGGGACATGAAATTTTGAGTGTCTACAGATGCCCCTTTTTATCATGCTCTTGCAATGTTATTGAATGAGTATGATAAAGATTGCTAGACACTTGAAATGCAAAGATATCAATGATGCAATGCAATGAATGTTGAAATATTTTCACAGATCACAGGTCGCACTTCGCATCGCTAATCGCATCGCAAATCATTTCGCTAATTGCATCGCAAATCGCATCGCAAATTGCATCTCAAATTGTTTACCTTTATCGGTGTTGGTGTTGGGGCTGAGACCAGCGGTTTGATTCCCATCGGTGTTGTCGATGTTTGTTTTGATGATGATACACTGAAATTTTTTCTACATTTCTGCTAGGGATGTCAATATTAGGCTACCGCTAACTATTTTCGTAACTTTCTGCTGGGGATGACGTCATTTATGATAGCCTAGGGTGGACGTTGTCAGACGATCACTGATTGTGGAACCACTGACGTGCTTGTCAAAGATGAGCTATCGCAGATTGTTCTTGTCTTGCTCTGCTAGGGATGACGTCCTCTGTGATAGCTTTATTGATTTAGCCAGGGATGATACCATTGATGCTACCTTGGTTTGAGATCAATGGCTTCCCTGTCTGGCGGTATTCTTTGTAGTTTTGATTTCCCTTTGGCCGGTGCTGTTGTACATTTTAAAGGCTCATCTGATGGGGATACTTATCGATTACCCAGTTTCCTTAAGGGATGCTTCCAATGCCTACCCTGATGATAGTTTACATCAACATTTTGTCACAAGCAGTTGAATCACCAATTCTTCTTGGTGCTCCTTTTGAGGACATGTATAACATATTCCATCATCGGGGATGGACTATTATATGGTTTCCGTCCCCGGATCACTTTAGATGCTTCGCGGAGGTTGCTCCGACGACTAAGACATTGCTGGGGTTGAACCAACGGTTGAATTGAACTCGGTCTGTACCCAATACTTTGCTATGGCTGAACCAACGGCTGAATTAGATTCAGTCTGTACCCAATACTTTGCTAGGGATGAACCAACGGCTAAATTGGATTCGTTCTGTTCCTAAAACTTTGTTGGGGCTGAACCAAAGGCTGAATTGGATTCGATCTGTACCCAAAACTTCACTAGGGCTGAACCAATGGCTGAATTAGATTCTATTTGTACCCGATAATTCACTGGGGCTGAACCAACTGCTGAATTGGATTCAGTCGGTACCCGAAACTTTGCTAGGGCTAAACTAACGGCTGAATTAGATTCGGTCTATACCCGATACTTCGTTGGGGCTGAACCAACGGCTGAATTGGATTCGGTCTGTACCTGATACTTCGCTGGGGCTGAACCAACGGCTGAATTGGATTCGTTCTCCACCTAAAAATTTGTTGGGGCTGAACCAACGACTGAATTAGATTTGGTCTGTACCAGATACTTCGTTGGGGTTGAACCAACGGCTGAATTGAACTCGGTCTGTACCCGATACTTCGCTGGGGTTGAACCAACGGCTGAACTGGATTCGGTCTGTACCCGATACTTTGCTGGGGTTGAGCCAACGACTGAATTGGATTGGGTCTATACCCGAAACATAGCTGGGGTTGAGCCAACGGCTGAATTAGATTTGGTCTGTACCCGATACTCTAAAAGTGGTATTTTTTCGGCGGTTTTGTGCAGTTTCCAAGCAGTTTTCTCTCAGTTACCATTGTTGATTCTCGGATATAACTTTGGGATGAATACCAAGGGTTTCCAGATTGTCCCACTTTCTGTCAAGATTACGCTGCTTAAACGCAGGATTTTAGGACAAAGCGCTCAATCGCGTAGCGATTTTTCTTCAGATTTGACTTGGCAGCACATAAAATCTCAGTTTCAACCTGAATTGGACCGAGCCCGGGGGAGTGGGACCCGCCCTGGGGAGCCACAGGTGGAGGTGATGCAGACGCAGGTGGGCCCGCTTCCACCTGGGATTTATATTGGGCTGTGGGATTTCATTTGAAACATTTTTAGTTTTGAGTTTCAAAAGGATTTCGATCTTCTTTTTCATATCTACAGAGCTTGGGCAGCTATTTTCTGATTCTGTTAGTTCCTATGCGTTTAGCGCAGCGCATGTAACGTTTTACATCATTTTTATGCAAGTTTTGACCGTTAAAAGCATGTAAACCACGTAGGGGGCTTTTAGACACAATGTACGAAAAATGTATGCCTATATGATATGTTAAAATTTTCTGACTACATATGTATGCATATCTTACTGTAATGCACATTTGGATGTAAGAAAATTCAGATTCTGAGACAGTCAATTTTTGCTCTTTTTGATCAATTTACTCATCGTTTTTGAGGCCTAGTGAGCTTAGATTTTCAACTACATATGTCCATGGTAATTTGGTTACCATGTGAGGTTATTTTTAATTTTATTTCATAAATATAAACTGTTCTTATTTTTGGGAAGGTGTGCTACTGAATGGCCACCTAGACATACATATGTGCATGCGAACAGTCCATTTTACAAAGGAGACTGGCGAATTTTTTTTTAAAAACCCGAGCATTTAATAAACATGCAATTTTGACTCTACTGAGGATTTTTAACTGACCCATATATGTTTTTAGGTTTTATCTTTTGAAAAACATGCAATTTTAACTTCACTAGGTATTTTTGACTGACCCATGCATGTTTTAGGACTTAGAGATGTATAGAGTACTGATTTAACTTAATAAGCCACAGGTTTTAGGCTTACCACACCCTTTCTGAGGTGATTTGGAGACTTTGTACAGGCGATGGACCGTAATAGACCCGGTAGTTCTAGCAGAGTCGTTTCAGAAGGTCAGACGTAGGTTGGTAGAGTCGATGATTCATCCAGCTCAGGACAAACCACCAATTAACATTAATGATGAGCAGGCTGCTTTTGATGCTCTAGCACTGGTTCAGGCTCCACGTGCGGAGGTTCCAGGCATTGTTGTGCCTACCCAGGAGCTGTTGGGTGACTTGAGTCGCCATCCATCGAGGTATCTCCATGCCAATGAGGTGACTTTAAGTTGTTCTCCTTTTAGATTTTTTTTCTTTCTTTTGCCATCCTCGGGGCACAGGTTTTTGACATGGGTTGGTTTTTGATGCAGGTTCCCGGCTTTACCCAGCCTCGAGGGAACTGGTTCAACGTGCATTCCCTGTATCATACTTTGCATGAGGATTATAGGGATATTGTTTATGGCTGGGGGTTCCAGGGTTTCTTTTTTATTCTTCCCCGCCATTGCCCCTAGGGGTATATGAGGGCTTTGTCTGAGCGCTGGTTCCCCAGACTCAGTCCCTTCATCTGTTGGACTGTAAGGTGATGATGACCCCTATGGATTGTAGGTTCATCATTGGTATTGAGTTTGAGGGCGAGCCAGTGGCTGACAATTACGCCCACTGCCATTTGGTCCCTGTTGGGAGATGCTGCAACGGCGCTTAAGGGTCGGTCAGTCCGATCTGGTCCCTTGAGTATAGATGCCTAGAATGGGGCTTTGCTGGAGCCTCCATTTGATGATCTGAGGGTTTGGGATCGCATTCTGAGGCGATTATTTCTGGTGATCATCAGGGGTTATTTTGTAGCGGACAACTCATCTACTGTGTCCTTCACCCTGGTTAGCACTACCCGACATGTAGAGCACCTCAGTGATTTTGATTGGGGTTCTTATACCTTTGCCTATTTTCTTCAGGGCATGCGCATGCTTTCAGAGGGTTCGATGGAGACCTGGTTAAGGTTCTACCCGTTTCTGCTAGTGAGTACATCTTTCTTGTACTTTTTTGATTTTAGCATTTATATTTGTCAATATTGATCACTGAGGACTTTTGATACGGCCAGTTCTGGGCATTTAAGAGGCTTCCTTGCCTACGACCTGCCACTGCTTTAGGTCTGGAGACCTATCCTCGAGGACGGCGTTGGCATCACTTGACTTTGACGGAGGTCCCTGTTGCTGAGGGATTTACACATGTTCACTTATAGTTGGAGCTTTTGACGGCTAGATTGATCTTCTTGGTGCCGTATACCTCCGTGTTTTGACCGTCGAATTCGAGGGAGGCTTTCCCACTGGTCGAGAGTTTGTATTGTTGACCCGCAGAGTCCCAATTTTGACAGAGGGAGGCTAGGAGCTCTATTTGGGAGAGCGTGCCATCAGGAGTTTTATTGGTGAGATCCGCATTCCCATTGTTCCTCCTGTTTGGCATCATTGGCCGTTGATCATGCCACTGACAGAGATACCTATGGAGGGCATTGATGGCTTCATCCTATCCGAGGGCCCGTTAAGCCAGGAGGCATTCAGCAAATGGTGGAGTCCTCACACTATTGGAGCTCAGACTCGTGCTACCCAGTTTATGGCAGACATGGTGCCAGGGTCCGTGATGATAACGGACTTGATAGCTTGCCTTAGAGAGCTGACTCATTTAGACCAGATTGCAGATTTGACCAGGGAGTTGGATATGGCTCGCTTCTCTATCAGGCATCTTGGCCGAGATACGTCAGAGGCATCTTCTTTTGACTCGTCCAGCTCAGGAGCAGGTCCCTCTTCAGGTCCATTTAGCAGCAATTTTCCAGTGGCATATCCTCCCTTATACCACCCAGATATGCTTGATGACCGCAGCTTTGTGTCCACAACAGAGATGGAGCAGGTTAATCACCTGGACGTAGATTATTTGGATCTCTTTGGATAGCTATAGCAGCTATATTTTTGGTCAGCCACTGTTTTGTTTATTTGGCTGTTGTGCCATTATTTTGATAAACCACTGTTAGTAGTTGGGTGGTGGTGCCCCATTTTCCTGTATTTTTCATTTCTCTTTGTATTATCAAAAAAGGATGATGTCAGCAGTAGATAGTTTATCGTAGATATTCATGCTATCTCCTATCTATCACATCATGTTTATACTTGTCATCATGCATGTATTATGTCATACGTATGCATATAGACAGATGAGTTCATATTTTACCCATGGGTGGTCTTGTGATACGGTGACACAGATGATGTCATCCGCCATGAGCCGTATTGAGCATTTACCACAATCTGAGGTGGCTTCATCATTGAGGTCATGGTACGAGAGCCTGCCCTTCTTAGTCAGAGGGATAGTAGACCAGATGTTGGGGCATTCGCTGGCCCTTGCAGATTTTTAGGTGCCATATAGGTTTGTGGATGGTATATTATCCTGCTGGATACCCGAGAGGCAGGTGTTCAGATTTGGGCGACATGAGCTGACGCCGACTCTGGAGGTGTACAAGTGGCATACCGGTCTGGCTTTGGACTTGCCGTGCACTCAGACTGCTGTTAGTGATATGCGAAGACCGTTCCAGCAGATGTTCGATCTTCTTCAAAGGGTAGTCATGGACGAGATCGTATCTGGGCGTGTGATCTCGATTCACTTCTTGATCGATCGTTTTGGGGAGCTTGATAGCTACGATAGACATGTTGGGGATTTTATTATTTCAGCAGAGGCATGACATCTGGCCAGGGTAGATATTCTGCTAATGTGCATCGTGGCATACGTCTATATGCCGTTGCGCTTGGATCACTTAGATGTGGGGTTAGTAGTCGTGGTCCGGACCTTTAGACAGGGTAGCACATATTGGCTAAAACGCTGTGGTCAGCCACTTACTGTATTAACCCCCCCCCCCCTAGAGGGGTTCTTCAGGGGCAATTCGGTCTTGATGTACATATGGCTGATGTCCCATATCTGACAGATTGGATCTTTCAGGCATCATGGGTATTGTTTTTCCCATGATATAGCTATGTCCTACTCCTTTCAGCTGACGGAGTGTACCGATATAGAGACATGGTCGGCATTTTTATCGAATATTGAGCATCCGTTCTTGATTTTGCCATGCTCAGGGTTGGCCTCCCCATATAGTTTCATCACCCATTCATTTGGTATGGATTACTTGCCCTTAGCGGGTTTGAGGGGAGTGACTACTTATCATCCCCAAGCTGTTATGAGCCAGTTTGATCAGTTCCAGAGCTTGCACTATTTTGAGGGGTCTGCTAATCAGAGGATGTCGGCGTCGTTTATGTCATCAGCCGACTTGGTTCGAGTATATGAGTGTTGGACTCATAGGGAGAGGGCTGAGTTCTCCAATAGCCATCCGGACCATTTTCTAGAGTACTCGGCATGGTTGGAGACAAATATAGCAGTAGCTGCACTTGTTTCTTCAGCTCCTATTATAGATTCAGATGAGGAGGAGCCTATGGAGGATCCTGACTCTCATACTGAGGATGAGCTATTCCTAGGTTTTACAGCGGCACTGGTCAGTGATCCACCGACTATTCTTGCAGGCACATATCTGGATTCGGCGGATTCATTATTCAGGATGACCTTTGAGCGGGATTCGACTAGAGCGCAAATGTTGATCACCTTATCTGGTAGAGATATAGATTTAACTGAGAGGGACGCACTTCGAGTCGCTCATGACGGAGGCTTGATAGAGAGAGAGAAGCTCCGATCTGTCAGAGATGCAGTTGTTGTGGAGAGGGATGAGATTCGCTCAGCCAGAGATGCAGCTTTTGCTGAGATCGAGGATACATTGATTACTAGAGATGCAGCTTTTTCCGAGAGGGATAAGTCTATAGCTTCCCATGATTTCACATTGCTGACAGTACTACTCTTCGATCTTATACGCATGGCCTGGTTACCGAGATGAGCGCATATATTGATGACCATATTGCCACCCTGCAGATGACTGTGGAGGTTTTAAGTCGTATGGAGGCTGAGGGTATTGCACTTCCAGCCGCTCCTCCATCTTTCGAGAGAGATGCTATGGTGGCATTGCTGGCCCGCTTATCCTTGGGTCCATAGACTAGCTTTATTTTTCCTGCAAAGACTAGATCAGCCATTTTTGTCATGTACAGGGCATTATGTATACATCAAACAGATTTATATCAGAGAAATATATTTTTGATTCACTTCCCTGTTTGGAGATATATCGTCATTGCTGAGTGATTACCACTTCTTTCATGACTCGCTGTTGTTGATGTATCTTGAGCTCCTCCTTGATGGACTGACAGTTGAGATGTCAAGGAGTATCTCAGATGGGCCTGTTGACCATGAAGATTGGATATAGCTTCTGTATGGCTTTCGGTGTCTTAGAACTGGTTTTTTTTTATTGGTTTTTTGTTTTTTCTTGAAGGTCAAACCGCACCATAAATGGCTGCCTATGTACTCTAGGGTGGAGGGAGATCAGGTCATTCATAGTTCTGACTTCTATTAGAGAGAGTTTGAAAATTATTTGTCTTGGGTTTTGAGTTTGGTTTGATGAGTTTTTGAATTTTTATTTGGTTTGACCGCACCAGAAATGGCTGCATACGTACTCCTGGGTGAAGGGAGATCAGGTCATTCGTAGTTCCGACTTTCTAGTGAAACAGAACCTGATTTGATTTGTAGGACCCGAATACGGGTATGCATGTGGTTCAAACATAGTACCTCTTCACGGTGTCTAAGTTGATGAGTTGGGGAAATTTGTTCCCGTCCATTTCTTGTAGTCTGATAGCTCCTCCCGTCAACACTTCCTTGACAATGAAAGGACATTCCCAATTTGGGGAGAACTTTCCTTTAGCTTCATCTTGATTGGCTAAAACTTTCTTTAGCACCAAGTCATTTTATTTGAATTGCCGTGTTCGGACCTTCTTGTTATAGGATCGAGCGATCCTTTGTTGATATAACTGTCCGTGGAAAATGGCTGTAGCCCTTTTTCATCTATCAGGGACAGTTGGTGATATTGGTATTGCAACCACTGATCCTTGTTTATCTGAGCATCGATCAACACTCGCAAGGATTCCATCTCTACTTCTACGGGGATGACTGCTTCCATGCCACAGACCAATGAATAGGGGGTAGCCTCAGTAGAGGTGCGCATTGACATCTTGTATGCTAACAGGGTTAGAGGCAGCAGGTCAGACCATTCTTTGTGATTGGCGAACATTTTCTGCATGATCTTTTTGATGTTTTGTTTGGCCGCTTCGACAACAACATTCATTTTGGGCCGATAGAAGACGGAGTTGAGATGCTTGATGTGGAACTTACTGCATAGTTCTATCATCATCTGATATGATCACCTCCGGTTGTCCATACCGACAGACGATATTATTTCTGATGAAACCAATGATGACCTATTTCGTGACTTTAGGAAAAGAGACTGCTTCAACCTATTTGGTAAAGTAATCGATTATGGTGAAAATGAATCGATGACCATTGTTGGCTTTTGGTTCCACTGGACCAATCACGTCTATTCCCCACATAGAGAAAGGCCATGGTGAACTCATGTTGTGTAGCTCATTTGGAGGAGCGTGTATGGCATTTCCATGTACTTAGCATTGATAACATCTCTTGATGTGATTGTCGCAATCATCTTTATGAGAGATCCAATAATGACCGATTTTTAATACCTTCCTGGCCAGTAGATGACCGCTCATGTGTGGACCACAGACTCCACCGTGGATTTCATCTATAAGTCTCTGGGCTTGTTCTTTATCAAGGCATCTTAATAGGCCTATTCCATCATCTCTTTTGTAGAGGGCATCTCCGCTTAAATAGAACTTCATAGCCTCTTTGTGAATCCGCTTTTGCGCAGATTGGCTTGCTCCAGTGGATGTAGATCCATCTCGTAGATATTCCTTGATGTCTTGATACCAAGGCTTCTTGACAGGAGTTATTTCATCTGATACTTCTCCAATGTAATTTTTGTATGTCAGGGCTTTATTGAACTGTAAATTTGATGCAGGGAATCTTAATCCTATCGGATATACGGATTAATGAAGCCAATATTGCCAATGCATCCGCGAAATCATTCATATCCCGAGGAATATGGCTGAAAATTATGTCTTCAAACTCCAAGGTTATTCTAAGGATCTGTCGATGATAGGGCAGCAAATGCAGTTCTTTGGTGTGATATGCCCCATTGGATTGTCTAATGACCAACTCAGAGTCTCCAAAGACCAGTAGGTGTTTGATACCCATGGATTGGGCTAGTTTCAACCCCATTATACAGCCTTCATACTCGGCCATGTTGTTGGTTTTGCCAAATTGAAGTTTGGTAGCCACAGGATATTGTTCTCCTGTACCGGAGCAAAGGAATGCCCCAGCTCCGGCACCTTTCATGTTTACTGCTCCGTCGAAATACATTTTCCATGGTTGGATTGTATTCTCTCGTTGGAGTTGTTACATTGTCATGATTCCATCATCTGGGAAATAAGTCTCCAGGGGCTCGAACCCTCCTGAAAATGCTTCAGCTAATTGATCTGCAATGCCTTGACCCTTGATTGACTTCTGAGTCACATAGACAATGTCGAACTGTTGTAGAATCAACTGCCATTTGGATAGTCGACAATTCAACATTGGCTTATTGAATACATATTTGAGTGGATCCATGCGGGATATGAGGTAAGTCATGTGCCAATGGAGGTAATGTTGTAACCTCATGGTGGCCCATGCTAATACACAACATATTTTCTAAATCAGGGTGTATTTCTGTTCACCACTGCTGAATCTTTTACTGATGTAGTAGATGGCTCTTTCTTTGCTACTATCATCTTTCTGTCCTCGTATGCAGCATATTGCATTGGCATTGACGGACAGGTACATGAATAAGGGAACTCCATCCCTCGGAGGTACCAATACTGGTGCTTCGATTAGCTGCTTCTTGATGGAAAGGAAGGCTTGTTGACAATCTTCATTCCATTTGGTGGAGGCATTCTTCCTTAGTAACTTGAATATGGGCTCACATGTTGCTGTGAGCTAGGAAATGAATCGGCTTATGAAGTTGATCCTTCCGAGAAACCCACGTATCTCCTTCTCTATTTGAGGTACTAGCATCTTAGTGATGTCTTTAATCTTGGCAGGGTCAAGTTCGATGCCTCTATTACTCACCAAGAATCCTAACAGCTTTCCTGCTTTGACGCCAAAAGCACATTTGGCGGGATTTAGCTTGAGGTTATACTTGTGTAACCTATTGAACAGCTTCCTGAGATGGTCGATGTGATCATCCTCCCTTCGGGATTTGATGATGATGTCATCCACATAAACCTCTATTTCTTTATGCATCATGTCATGAAATAGGGCAATCATGGCTCGCTGATACTTGGCTCCGGCATTGATGAGGCCGAAGGATAGTCGCCTATAACAAAAGGTTCCCAAGGGAGTGATGAAAGCTGTTTTCTCCCTATCCTCTTCAGCAACCATGATTTGATGGTAACCAGCAAAGCAATCTACTAAGGAATATATACCGTACTGCGCCGTATTGTCTATCAGGATGTGGATTAAAGGTACCGGGAAATTATCCTTAAGGCAGACTTTGTTCAAATCCTGGTAATCCAAACATACTCGTACCTTCCCTCTGGGCTTAGGCACTGTGACAATGTTTGAAAGCCACTCTGGATAGGTTGATACCATGATAAACCCGGACTTAAATTGTTTAATGACTTCTTCTTTGACTTCCAGACTCCATTCAGGTTTCAATCGCCTGAGCTTTTGTTTGACTGGCTTGAACCCGTCTTTGATGGGCATGTGATGAATGACAATGTCAATAGAGAGGCCAATCATGTCTTCATGTGACCATGCAAATACATCCTGGAACTGTGTTAGGAGTTCGATCAGGTCAGCTTTTTGGTCTGGTGTGAGGTCTAAACCTATCTAAATTTCTTTGATGTTTTTGGAGGTTCCTATGTTGATAGTGGTGGTTTGGTCGAGGTTTGGTTTGGGTTTGTCTTTGACCCATTCTTTGATCTCCTTGTGGACCTCATAGTCATATTCCTCCTCTTCATCAATATCCATCAAGTCGAAGTTCAATTCTTCATCAAACTCGTAGTCATTTTGACAGGTCGGCATCTCATCAGCAGAGACGAACACATCCAACGCTTGAGTCCTGAAAATAAAAAATGCTTTCATCTTAGCTATATACAACTACTTAAATATACATAGCATCCTACAAAGCATGATAAAGCTGCTGCTATGGCTGTGCAATTAAAAGTAAGCAGTAAATGAAAGCATGATTAAAGGGCAGATTGACTCTCTCTGCCCCTTTACCCTTTTCGACCGAGGCAAGGGACACTGCTCCAGTTATCCAAGGTCAGATCCTTATGAACCGGGAGGATCAGAGATTTGTGATTATCTGTCTCCTCTTGGATGACGACTGAGACATCCTTTATAATAGGGCCAGGGTTTTTCTTTAAACTGCCCATTTTTTCCTTTTTGATGCGAGGAATTTGAATCTGATCCTCATCTTCGCTATCTGGGATCTCATCATTCATACCCTCTGTGACACCCCCAAATTCGGGTACTTTGTTTCCACATGATTTGGTGTTCACTCTCTAATTAAAAATGCACATCTACCCAACAATAAAGAATTGCAAAGTAAATTACAACCTTCATAAAACTTAAATAAAATCTTCCTTGATAAAGGATTACAACTTGTCCAAATACAATCCTAGGTTAATTAAACCTTAACATCAAACAAACAAATGCGGAAAATAAAACATTGTCAACTAAGACTTATTACAAAAGAAACTTGAAACCACAAGCCTTCACTTGTTCATCTTTCCTTTTCCTTTACTTGTTGACGGTATGTCAACATTCTTGGTCTCAACTGCAAGGGGTGGTAAAACATGCAAAAGTGAGCAAACAAAAGCTCACTTGAGATACAACAGTGATATGACATAGGTGAATAGTTTCAAAAGAGTTTGAATAACCTTATTTTCATCAAAATAAAGAATTGAATAATAATTCTTCCATCATCTTTAAAGTTCGAGTATAGACTTTATCTAAGGGTCATACAACCTTG
Organism: Panax stipuleanatus; assembly: GCA_020205555.1. NCBI lineage: Eukaryota > Viridiplantae > Streptophyta > Magnoliopsida > Apiales > Araliaceae > Panax > Panax stipuleanatus. The sequence goes on along the minus strand of CM035116.1, from coordinate 42,114,920 downwards.
AACTATATCCTAGGTTATAAATATTTCTATTCAAACCTTTAACAGTCATTAAGACTATAGACATTCAACTCGTACTCAGGGGGATCAGCCCTTCATACCATGTATTGTGCACAAACATTTAACGCTTTCGCATAAATATCACCTAATAGATAGGGTTGTTCATTCTCAATAATTGAATACAAGTCCTCACCAAAGAAAGTTTGGTTTGGATAGATAAAGGAACTTTGGAGTTTCAACTATCATCAACTAGGAGTAGTTGAATCGACTCACAATACTTTAATAGTTCAATAACATAAGAATCATGAACCAATTGTAAGATATGACAATAAACTACATAATAAGTAGGCATGCTTTAGAGATAACTTAAAGCAACTTAAAGAATAAGTAGATCTTGCGTGAACAATTAAGTCAAGATCACAACACTATGACAATAATTGCATTATGAACATTGGAATATGATATAACATGTACAATACATAACAACTTAAGAATCGAAAATAAACTTGCATGACATCTTGAGCAAGGGTTAGAGAACTTGCACAATAAAAAGATGCATTGATAAAACTTGCATAGCGTACAAGAATAGTTTAGAAAGCTTGTACACAGTAAATAATGAGTTTAGAAATAGAAACTTGCTTAACGTGTAAGAATAAGGATAATAGAACTTGCACAATATAAATAACAAGTTTAGAGATAGAAAACTTGCCTCAAGCGCAAGCTACACTTTAATAACTATAATCACTTCCACAATTACACTACACATATATGTTACGTTCAAAACATCTATTAGTATCCAACTACAACATTTAAACCATTGAACTTTATACTCAAGTCCAACTCACAATGTAATTTACCACATTGGTTGCTAACTAGTCAAATACGTGAGTCTATACTCACGACATACATTCATAAGCTTATAACGCATTAAATCGTGTTGTGTACCTTATGAAAGTAACACGCCCACACACATGTAACACATTCATATACAACTTCAATCTATCTTAAACACATCAAAAACATGTTATCTTATTACCTATTTCACTTATTAAGTCATAGAAATAGGTTAGCTAAACAAACGGGGCATGAAAACTGAACAAGAAAAAACCAACATTCCCGAACAGCAAGGATCCCCGCTGGGGCGGGTCCCTAAGGCATAAAAGCCCCGCTGGGGCGGGTCCTCCCTCTGGCACAAGTGCTGGTTCGCGAACTGGGAGAGAAATAAGCCAATTTGGCTTATTCGATTTTTCTCAACGTGATAAACATGAAACTTGATACAAACAATATTTTAAACTCTTTAATATGATCATAACATATAAAATCCATACATCACATAATCAAAATCAAGATTTCAGGATTTTTGAAGAAAACTACAAGATTAAGCGTTCTTGACGAAAATTGCTACTACGAATTCGTTTTTCAATCAATTCAAGTAATTCCAATTGTAATAACTCCTATTCTTAACATACTAACATAATCCATTATCAATTTAAATAATAACCCACAATCAAACATCAATTTGATAGTTTCAAAGTCATTTTTTAAAGATAAATTTACAGAAAATCACTATAAAAATAATTCTTCTCGTTTATCAAAATTTCATGAATTGAATTGTTAAAACAACCATATAACTCATATATACTCATGCTATATCACATATTACTCATAACTTTATGCTTACACCAATCTTTTTGATGATTTAAGAACTATTTTCAAAATAACTTCCTAATAAAACACTATGAACATGATTTCTCCATGTTCATCATATCTTTGTGAATTAAAACACTTAGATAATTATAAAAATAATATGTAAACATATATATATAATATATAAATATATATGTACACATCCCATACATATATCAAAATCAAGAACTTTCACACAAAGATTTTTACAAAAAATTCTAAAACCATTGAAACATAGAAGAACATGATTACAACTTATAGAGTTCTAAGTTTATGCCTTTTTCTAGTTTGAATTAGGAGAAGAGATGGAGATGATGAAAGCTCTCCTCTTGTTTTCTCAAGGTTTTCCTTCTTCTTCTTCTTCCTCTTCTTCTTCTTCCTCTTCTTCTTCTTCTTCTCTGATAATTCTCTCTAACCCTTCTCTTGTTTTCTTTCTTTGTCTCTAACTCTAAACTAACGTACTAACTCTTTAATCTTAACGTCTATTGTATATACATATGATATATAACTTATACAATATAATTACTCTATAATAATTATCATAAATACAATTAATTACATAAGTTACAAGTTTTAAATTTGAAATGCTCTAAGGCTTTTTTGGCCAAAATAACATTGTATTAAAAACTACTTTTTGAGCTTAAGGCCTTATTTGGAAAAATAAGATTAAACAAGTACAAGGGCCTCGTTTGGTAAAACAAATTTAAAACTCTTTTCATTATTTTAATAAATCCTTAATCTATAGATTAAATACTACACTTATTTAATTAAATTACCACATTCCAATTCAATTAAATAAAAGATAACATTCCTTAACTAATTAAAATTGCACATAATACCAAATTGTTCCACAATTGTAATTCCTTTATTAAACATAATACATGTAACAAATTATTATCAACACTTAGCACATAACATTAAATCTAATTCAATTATTCTTAATTAAACTAGAATTATGCTACACCATTACTAACATATCAATTTAATTAAATATTACTCTTAATTAAATCAGTTCATAAAAACACATAATTTATTTATTTAACTCAATAAATAAATTACATAAAATATTTATTCACTCAATGTTTTTTGGGAGCAGATGGTTAGGAGAGAGCCATCTCCAGTGATCATCGTAGCTGGTCGGGAGCGTGAGCTAACACCTATTCCAGAGGAAGAGGACGAGGACGAGTCTGAAGATGAGGAAGAGGATACTGAAGAGGAATTTCCACCTCACTCTGTTAGTGCTGAGATGTACGAGGCAGTTTATGACAGTAATGTGGAGCTTCATGTTCGAGTCGAAGAGCTCGAGGAAACCATCCAGCAGTCGGACGAGACTATCAAGGATATGGCTAGTGACCTAGGAGAAGCACAGTGGAACCTAATACGCATAGAGGATGATCGAGATGAGGCTCGAACTGAGCTAGCAAAGCTGAAGTAAGACATCCAGGAGGTGTCGATAGAGCATGCCAGAGTTGAGGAAATAAGCTTGAGGGCTACTCAACGAGCCGATCGAGCTGAGAACAAGGCGGAAACTAAGAGAGCCAAGCTAAGGGAAACAGAATACGCTTTCCATACGGCCATAGATAGGGCCCAGGACCGTATCTTTAATTACCCAGCTCAGTTCCAAGGTTTACCATGGTATGTGGTGGAACGAAGGATAACGTTTTGGGTGATGGAGGAAGAACGTAGAGAGGTTGTGCGACGTCTTAATATGCCTAGATATTAGAGCTTTTAAATTATGTGTTTCTTTTTGTATTTAAATAAATGTAAATCCCATAATTTGATATAATGATGGGATAAAGTGATGATGTAGTCCTGTAACTTGTTCAAGTTCAGGAAAGATGATGTAAATAGCAGGAATGCTATCTATCTTATGTTTTTAAAATTTTGAGTAATGAATAAAAGAAGTTTATTAATGTGCTATGTGTTCATATATGAACTGAGTTATTTAAATGTTTAAAGTTGAACTCAAATACTTAAGAATTGAATAAAGGAGCTAATAATAATATTTTCTTAACAGAAAATGCCTCCTAGAAGAAGACCAACGCGTCAAAACCCTGAGGGTTCAACGAACAATAACAACAATAACAATGGAACAAACCCTAACTCGGTTCAGCAGTTAGTGAACCTACTGACAGGAGCGATGGCAAATCGGTCGCAGGTGCAGGGTACTACATTTAAGGAATTCAAGGTAGTAGGGCCGCCAGAATTCAAGGGATCGACAAACCCGATAGATGCACATACGTGGGTTATGGAAATGGAGAAGGTCTTTGGCATGGCTAAGGTCGGTGAAGACCAGAAAATGGCATTCACGACTTTCATGTTGAAGTCAGATGCTAGCTTCTAGTGGCAGGATAATAAGACCAGAGAAGGTGAAGGAGTCATACCGTGGGTACATTTCAAAGAGATATTCTTTGAAATGTACTTCTCTATTAGTTCGCAGGACCAGATAGAGGTCCAATTCTTATAGCTTAAGCAGGGGGGATGACAGTGTCCGAATACGCCTCAAAGTTCAACGAGTTGGCCAGGTTTGCTATATATCAGGTCAGTACGGACGCTAGGAAGGCGAGGAGGTTTGAGCGGGGACTGAAATCCTGGCTCTACAGCAAGGTCTCTATGTTCCAGCTGAACACGTTTGCAACTGTGCTGGAAAAGGCCATTCTAGCTGAAGGAAGGAGCAAAGCCGTGACTAAATTCAACCAAGATAAGAAGAAGAAGATTGAGATGGAAAATAAAGGCTGGTGGTAGTGGGGCTATCCATCAGAAAAGGAAGTGGAACGACAATGCCTCTACTGGGAGTCAGCAGGGAGGCCAACAGAAGAGGAAGCTCAAAGCATGTGCTACATACGGGAAGACTCACACTAGAGTGTGCATGAAAGGGAAACGGGTGTGCTACAACTGTGGTCAGGAAGGCCACATCGCGCCAAATTGCCCAAACCCAAAGAAGGGAGCTTTCTATACATGTGGATCCTAGGATCACATGGCTCGTAACTGCCTTAAGAAGCCAGCGACAGGGTCAACAAGGAATGGAGGAAATGGCAGCGACAACACTCTGACTATTGTTAGACCGTCGCCACTGCAAGCCATTCGACCCACTGCCCGCATATTCAACATGATAGTGCAGGATGCTGTGCAATCAAAGGATGTGGTGGCAGGGTATTATTCAGATCAATAGTATAAATGCATATATATTATTTGATTCGGGTGCTACTTGTTCATTTATATCTGATAATTTTGCTAAAACCCTAGACTTACCTGTAGAGGAGTTAGCTTACCCCTTAAACATAGAAATTGCGAATAGGGAAGTCATTCCTGTTAGGTTAGTATACAAGAACTGTAGATTGGACATTAAGGGTCAGGAGCTGAGGGTAGATTTGATTCCGATAAAACTTGGGGAATTCGATGTCATATTGGGTATGGACTGGTTGTTCAACCATGGGGCGGTAATCGACTATCAGAAGAAGTCGATAAACCTTACGACTCCGTCGAAAGTAGTGTTCTATGGTAGTAAATCGCCTAGACAAGCGAGTTGTCTAACGGTGATGCAAGCCAATAAACTTTTGACGCAAGGCTGTGTAGGATATCTAGCTTATATAGTAGATACACTTAAGGAAAGCCCGAAGGTAGAGGAGATATCGGTGGTTAAGGGGTTTGTGGACATGTTTTTGAGCGACTTGTCAGGACTTCTGCCAGATAGGGAGATAGAGTTCGTGATCGACTTAGCGCCGGGAACTGCTCCATTTTGGAAGGCTCTATACCGAATGGCTCCAGTTGAGATGAAGGAACTGATGGTTCAACTTCAAGAATTTCTAAACAAGAAGTATA